>VXBB01012047.1:192956-274382 GCA_013399915.1 Illadopsis cleaveri
ACTGAATTAAGATAAAAAGGACTCTTGCAGTAATCCTGATTTTATCATCTTACTCATAGAATAATTTGAAGAATAATTCAGTAACTTGAATGATGCAGTTTAGTATACAAAGAACTTATCTTTTCTTCTGTTTAAAAGTTAGTATGTGAGAATTGATGGTTGTCCACCTTATATCTTGCTGTATATATAATGAGTAGCCACAAGTCCCCATCACTGATTTTTGGATGTCAAAATCATGGTATAGGAAATCACAACCAATAAGAAAAATTAGATTGCACTGGGCTACTGTTGGTACAGTTCTGAGTAGCAACCACATCTGTCACTGCTTTTTACCTTAATGACATCCAAATCTCCTCTTAAAACTCACTGAAAGGATGTTAAGAAAGGAGGTTTATATAAAAAAATCTCATCCTAACCAAAAATATCAGTGAAACACTTTTGAGGCTCAGGGCTCAAATTGAGGGAGAGACTATTTCCTTTGCTTCAAAAGAAAGTAGCTAGAGTCTAATCTTGCTTCCACTGAAGTAACAGACTTCATCATACAAAACAGGGAGAGAGACATTCCCTCTGTTTAATAGCTGTGGTTTCAGTTCCTTATGCTTCAGTTTCCTTAGAGACTTACATACTTGTAGATAGGCATGCTTTTCCTGACAAACACATCTCCTTGTACTTCCTTTGCTTTCACAGGTTGAGGTTCAAATAGTGTTCATGCATTCCTTCATCTCTTGTTTTCCTTCAAGTACTAATGAAAAAAGCAAGGCTGCTGCAATATCATATGCAGGATAAAAACAATAAAACCCTGACTTGGGATGTTCCTCACCAGTTACCTTGCCTAAATAAATTTATTGGCTATGATTATAACAGATCAAAACAATGATATTGGGAAACCAACTGTGTACACTCAACTGCTACCAAATATTGATGCTGTTTTCACAAATATTACTACACCATGCTCTTTTTCTTACTTTCTGTATTTGTGGCAATTCTTATACAACAAACATTGCCAAACAAACATGATGTCTCTAATGTTTTTAATGTGCTGTGGTAAGATGACAAGGTTGATATCATTGGTCTGGTAGATTGTGTCAAGAACTTGCAAGATTTATCTTTCCAGCATGTCTCTATAAAACTACTATTGGATCGTTTCAAAATCTTCAATGAAATTAACCTCCCAGAGCCTCTGTGAAATAGAAAACTCTTGTAATTATCACTTTTTGTATTTGGAAATAAGCATCACAAGCAAGACCACAAGCAAGAAAAAGCATAAGACCAAGATTATTAAAGCTACTAAAATGTACCCGCACTCAGGAGCACATAAATTAGGTTTAGATGCCCAAGTCTCTCTCAAGTCACAGACCCCAAAAACTACAGCATCCCTCTGAGTCAAAGCAGAGTGTGGGCCACCAGCAAACCCAGGAATGATTCATAGTCATCAAACTATCCTTTTGGGAAATGCTGTGGATCTGATGGAGATGAATCTTTTTTTCTTTTTACCTTGTTGAAACTAATTCTGTCTAATAATTGCCAAAGAGCACTACTCTACCGCCTGGCAGCTACGTTACTGCAGGATAGTGGGAATTGGCACCTGCTCAGAAGATAGAATTGTTCTGAAGGAGACCTTTTCTTTAGGTCTTTCTTTCATTAATAACCCTGAGAAGATCACATTGTGGAAGTTCATTCTGATATCCTGTTCATTGAGTAGCAATCTCAGATTTAGGCAATTGTTTAAAAGAGTTCAGAATAGGGAAATAAATCAGCATTGGTGTCAGTTTGTTTTATTTCAAAAATGGTCACCATGGAAACAAAGTCACTGACCTATTTCTTTTCATACATACAAGTAAACACCAGGGTTTCCAATTCTCATACACATCATCTTTCATGCCAACAATTTACCTTACAGAATGCCCATAACGTACTGTCTTATTGAAACTCACAGTTTGTCCCTTTCCCTAAAGGGCTTTTTCACTTTTTGACAATTTCCTTCACCAGGAAGGCAATGAAAACTTAGCATTGTCATGATAATTGCAGACCTCTTCTAGTTTCACTACACCTACACTTGCACACAGGTGCAGTGACTGTAAACCAGCAATCTAATAGCTCTGTGATTAGATGTGCTTCAGCAGTCGCGTCTGACTCAGATTAATTTCAGATTACTTCATTCTGCATCTTTTGAAAATACTGGTCAGTGTTACTACACAAGAACATCTTTCTAATGACAAGCTAGCTGCCATGGTATGAACATCTTCTGCTTTCAGTGGAGGAGGCCTCTCCTACCTCCCCATCATGGCACTCTTTAAACAAATTATTACCACTGACCTGGCTGATGCCATACTGTTTAGAACCTGTGGATTCATTCTTGGCTTGTTGTATTTGCAAAATTCACTTTAATTTATTTGCACTTAGATAAGCTGTAGGTGTCAAGAACCCACAGGTAACATTAACCAGCTGACACTCAGAGTGTGTACATGTAAGCGTAACCTGTGCCTGCTTGCATAAGGAAGAAGATAATGGAGTTTGCAAGGAATACTGCAAAACCATCAGGCTGGAGTGGCACTTCTCCTTTTATTATTGAGCACACAATGACACCCCCTCCCTAAACTTCTAAAGCATTTACTACGTATGTTGTGTGCATGCAATGCGCTGTGGCCTCAAGGATAATCACCCACATGTGTGGGAAGGGAGAGACAAATCAAATAGAAATGCTGAAAAGCAAAACAATATGATATTTGCTACATTATGGCCTCTGAAAATATGCCCTGTGCTTGTCTCATCTCAGTAAGAGTTAAATAATCTAGCACATTAGCTGCACATTCTAGGCTAAGTGCATTGCAAGAGTAACTCTAGAGATGTAATGAATATACTTTCTTCTCCTTTAAGCAATTTAAATCCATGTAACACCATTGAATTTGATGGCATTCCTCCAAGACTAAATAGATATAACTATGAACAGAATTATCTGACTGAACCAAGCTGTTCAGAAAGAAATCAAAGACATGCCAAAGAGCCAGTGCCTTTCATTTTATATTTCTGTGACAAGCCTGACTGCTGTATCTTTCACAGGCATTTTAGGTTTAAGTTAAAGGCATATGAAAATAGTTGTTTTAATTCAAGTTCATCTACATCACTGTTCATAGCAGTCAATATATTCATTTTACTTGACATGGGAATTGAGTGTTTTCTAGGTCACTTTGTAGGGAGATTTGTTGGATTTTTTTTTTTTTTTTGGCAGCTATTATTTCTGCAATCTACTAGGCAAACATGGTTACAATTTCGTAAGTCTCATTGCCCAAATTTACTTAAACTGCTTCATAAACAGAATTTAAACATGCCTTAGCTAGCACTTGTGATAGATTAAACTTTTCTTCTATCGCACTTCCAAAACTTCTGTTCCAGCTGAGGGCACCGACCTTGCCAATAGATAAAACATGTTTTGTTTCTGTGCTCTGTATCTATCTCAGTGGCCTGCAAGCTTTCAAGCTTTCCTTCCCCCCTCCTTCTCTTGAGTCCTGCCATTTCCCACTGACGAGAGGGACACAGAAGGTTCCTTATTGGGTAACATTGGGCGAGTCTAACGCTGCAGTCCACTGAAGGGAGATTTCTGTAATGACGTCGGACAGTTTTTACAACAGCAGCCTGAGGACCCTGAGCTCAGCAATCAACTGCCTGGGGAATTAAACAGGAAGAGGAAGAAACAATAAGAAAAAAACCCCAACAACAACTGCTTGAGTCTTAATACACTCAGATGATTTTTGTTATCTCAAATCACTGGAATATAAAGTCAGGGGACTTTCTCCTCATTTTTCTTTTAATATTGGCAGCAGCTCAGACCAGAGCTGCCATCACTATGATTTTATTTTTCAAATTTAATTTTTTTTTTTAAAGGTTTTTGATATTTTCATCTTTCAGTTGGTCAGGGATAGAGTATGCTGTGTGGACAAAAGGGATGGTGAATTTTCAGTGCCAAGCAGAGCTTAGCTCCAGTGTGTTGGCTGCCCAGAATCCCTATATAGACTAAAAATCCATTGAGAGTACAAAAACAGTGCCTTTTTACTTCATACCATCAGTTCTTTATGTATTTAGAGGGTTTTTGTTTATTGTTTATTTTGTCCCTTTTTATTTTAATGACAAAAATTAATTCATTCTACATCAGGATTCCATCGCCCACTAATACTCCCAGATTAATGAAACCAGTGGTGATACTTGCATAATAAGTTTTCCAATGTAAAAGCATCCTAAAAAGTTAATTGTTTTCCAGGAGACTGCATGGGGAATCCCGAGTATTCTACAGCCTGCCTTGGAGCAGAGATGAATGAAATTTTAACTGTAGGAGTTAGTAACTTTCAGAAAGAGTTTTTATTTCTTTGTCAGATGGAGTTTGCAATATTGAATGTTAAAGTAAACTAAATTAAAACAGGCTAAAATAGCCTTTCTTTAATCATTATACTAAACCTGATACAGTAACCACCCACATAAACACAGAATCTTAAAGATTTAAAAATCCTAAATATAGGCATTGTTGAGAGAAGTAATTCCAGAGACAGTGAAAGAAAAGTCCAGGTTAGAGAGAGAGTATGCATAGCAATAATATCTCTTTAGAAATACACTCTTCCTCTGGTTTTGGCCACACTCCAAAAGTCTACTTCTGAGACATCCCAAACAATGGAGACCTTATAACGAGAACCTGTGGAACGGTGTCCTGCATCTTGCTGATGATTTATGAAAGAGTGGTTTGTCTCAGCTCTGATCATTCCAAGTATATTAAATTAATGGTCTCAAAAGACAAGCAAATGTTTACTGCACACAGCAAACACATTGCAGAAATCCACTTAGATGGTACTAACTTTCTACTAATTTTCGCTGCACTTTTCCTGAGGAAGCAGGCACTCAGCAGGGTACTCTCCTATATAAGCCCAGACCTTCGAAACATTGATTTCTACAGACAGATTCCTCATGCCATGCTTAAGCTGCTTAAAAGGAAATGGTCAGATTTTCAAAACTGTGAGAAATGCCCAGTTACCATGGGCATTGAGGAGATTTGCAGCTTCTGGGCAAGCCAAGTACCTCCTCTTTGGGCATCTCACCATGGCGTAGCTCTGCTTGCTCAAACTCAAAATCTTGGTGTCAGTGGAGAGCTGAAGGATTTTATAGTGCTTGAAGGTTTTTGACTTGATTAGGGATTTTTATAATAAAATTCTCTAGATGATGCATTTCATGCAAAGGCTTCTTAACCTCTTTCTCCCTAAAAGTTCAAGCCATGCTGATGTGAGTACCCACAAGTGTGCCAAAGGGATTTCACTGACCCAAGGGTTAAGTGGTAGTAGTTTATGTTGGTGGTTTGGGGGTGGCAGAGGGCATTGAGTAGTTGCAACTTGACTACCAGGGACACAAATCACTGACAGATCACTGTCACTAGATGATTTATTGACGTTCTGCCTCCACTTCTCTGGGTGGAGACTTCCACAAATCCTGTTACATAAATATATTTTACTTATGCGTTTGGAGATCTGGAATTCCTTTTATTAATCAATCAGCTGGACATCAATGAAAGAACATGGTCTAATAAATCCTGTGTGTAGGTGGACTGTGATCCACCCTAAGGAAAAGCCATTTTCCTTCTAGGAAGGGCTCTCCTGCACCTTGTATGCAATGAACCTCCCTTTGCCTTCTCCCACCTTCACACTCACCCCCCATGCACAGAGGGCACAGCTCAAATGGTAGCCAGGATCACTTAGCAGATCTCAGGAAGGGGGAGATGAAAACAAGCCATGAAGCAAAATTTCTATTAAACTGGGACTTTGGTGGCGAGGACTGGAGAATCCTCAATTGACTTCAGGGAGTTAAGAGATGTCCTTTGCTGATGGTCAGCCACTAGTCAATGTGGATGCCTGACATTGTAATCTCTTGTTCCTGAGTAATTGTTTACTTACTTATTGGTCCCATTTCAGTTCTTGTTCAAAGACCCTCAGGTCTGTGGAAGAAATGGAAAGTGATAATGGAAAGTGATTGATTATTAATTGATAAAAAAGTGATAAATTAAGATAATTAAATCTACTGCCTACCACATAAAAGCAAATTGCATGTGCATAGATTATGTCATTCCTAATTATTTAAAGTAGATATTGAGCTACCTTTATGAAACAAAATATATTTTTATGATATTTTGGAGGTATATTTAATAGACATAACCCAGAAAAACATTTCATACATGAAACCATGCTTACACATGTTATTTCAAGGACCTGTCGGCATGATATAACTAGCTTGTTTTAAAGACCATTTCGAAGACAAAGGGTTGGTTCATTCAGCTATATATTTATTAATTCAATATGCAAAAATGCATTTATTTGCATCCATGGATTTTATTCCCTGGTGCATCTCCTTGACAAGGGAGAGTTTAGTGGTATGTCAGTAGCAAATAAAAAGCATAAGGGTGATGAGAAGATGAGTCTGTTGTTTGACACATGCAAGTTGCAGTTTATGACTTAAGAGAAACATATCTTCTCTTGTATGCTAGAGAATCGTATGGTGTTTTAAGAAGGGAATCTCTGGTTTTCTTCTGTCTCTTGCACATGTCCTCTAGGACAAGAAAGACATACCAGAGCAATGCTGTGGGCTGCGTTTCAGACTCATACCACTGACTTAAAGCATCACATCACTACGCTCCACCACTGCTTTTTAACTGATTAGTATCATGTACTGACGAACCTTATCTTGTCACACTACTTGGCATACATCCAAATCTTCCGGTGCACAAAGTAAACAATGAAATTTTCGATGTAATTTGAGTTTTTCTGGTGTAAATTGTGGAAAGTTCAACAAATTTAGACGTGGAGGGTAGTCGTAACTGCACAGACCTTATCTGGTGGCTTTATAACGCCCTCCGAGAAGAGGCAAATACAATTTACAGGGAGTATCCGTACGAGGCGCCTGCAGTTTCTACTGTTCCCAGGAGATGGCATACATCTTTTGGAAAAAAATGTCTGCTCACTTCCTAAAGGAGCAGTTAGGTGTAGGAGGAAATATTTCAATGCACCATTCAGTCTTGCGATTTCCACTTAAAAAATTGAAAGTCAGTTGGCAAACCCTTTGGGATTTAGGAGAGATGGAATGGGGATTGTCATCCACAGAGGAGAGTTTGCATGAATAGCTCAGCGGGAGGAGGGCGAAGAATCCCCACCCAGCAACCGCATTTTCTTTGTGGCATAATATATGTAAGACCATAATACAATGCCCTCCTACTTTCATCTTTCTATATTGCCACTCATCAGCATTACAAAGAATGTAGCTATTAAAAGAACTGCCTCTTGGCACCCAAACCCCATAGCACTGTATTTTCTACAACAAAAAACTTGAGACTCTATTATTTGTTTTGCTACATTTGCAGCAGTCTCCCCATTAAGCTTGCTTCTCACAGCTCCCTGATCTCATTCCTCGTTGGACCTAGATCAGACACACAAGAGGTCAGGCTGACTTTCAAACTTTCTTGCAGGCTGGCAAGCACAGGAAAGTGTAACTGTAATAAGGATTAAAAAGTTCTCAGATGGGCCTACCAATGTGAAAAGTCCCTCCCTTCCCCAGCTTTGTCAGCCTCCGAAACCCTTGGGGTAAATATGAGAGCCAGATTTATCAAGAGAGCATTTATTAACCCCTAGTTATTCAAGCCAGCCTTTGCAAGCATTGAGGCCTGTTCTGTAGCTCCTACAAAAACATTCTCTGGCACTTTAGGGAGGTTTTTTAAAGTCCTGCAACTTCTGCTAATGGAAAAGAATTTCCACCATTTTATTGTGGCAATGCCAAATCTTGGAAGTGCAACCTGAGGCAGTGAAGAAGAAGCCATCAGACATTGCCCCTTCTGCTGACACACCTATGTGTAAGCCTTTGTGGTAAGTGGAAACTGGTACATTGTGATTTGTGACACACTGCCTGCATGTTCAAGTTTACATACATAAAACTAAAAATACCCTCCCTGAAAGGGAAGCAACATGACCAGCATCAAGGGCTACAAGAACCAAAATCTAATCTATAAGCAGTCACACCCTGCTGAGGGCCCAGACTCAGGCAGCAGCAGTGGAGAAAGCAGTGCATGGGCTCTGTCACTGGAGGAAGCTGCAGCCAGAAGGAAAAGTGGAAACAGCTAAGAGTTGGTTGCCCAGGTACTGCAGCTACCAGCATCTTCACCACACATCACAGCTGAGGGATTAGCTTGACTGCCATCTAGGTCAGGTCTAAATCGATCACAGGGGCATGTGCAAGGTTTCAGAGGAAATTCCTGAGTGCTGGGCTCCTGATTCATCAGGTCCAGACCATTATATTGTAGACAACCTACACACTGATTTCTGAGAGTATAGAGACAGGGTGCAAATTAAAGAGGGCTGTAATTCAGATCAGTCTCTACCAGGGATGGCATATGCTCTTCCTTAGGCTGTGGGTTACATGGTTGCATCTCCCCATCCCTGCCAGGAGCAGAGGAGCCAGAGCCATTCCCACAGTCAAGGTACAAGTGCCCCTAAAGATGGTGTTTGTCACTGCTGTCATTTATGGTGACCAACCTTTAGCTAAGGCTTTGCTGTTCAGAGCAAGGCACACTTGCCCACCTCGCACGGGATTCCCTTTGGCTGTGGCAGTGTCTCTGGAGCCTGAACCTAAAAGCAGTAAGACTCCAACAGGCACCCAACCTACCTTAACTCCCAAGGCAGTGAGTCCCAAACCCAGAGTCCCCATGCCTGTGACAGTGTACTGTTGGATCACCCATCCTGTGGCTGGGATAATGGCCCTTCCTGAGCATTAGCATCTCCCACCAGGTGGGCACTCTGATAGTGGTTGGTGTGCACAGGGGCCTGGCCACCAGTTGTCAGGGATAAGGTGGCCCCTCAAAGGCACACTGGGAGATCTTAATTAACAGCAGGCTCCTCTCAGCCTGCCTTTTTCCACTGTGTTTGACACAACAGACATGGAGCCAGTTTCAGACTTTTGAGGGTCACAGCAGATTGGGATAAGCCCATGCCAGGTGCACTAAAGTAAAAGTATGTGAAACAGCTGGCAGCAGGTGAGTATTTTTAAATTTCCTGGGGGACGTTTGAAATGCACTTACCTTGATGCTTGTGGATAGTTTTAAAAGAGCTCCCTGGATTTGCTGGAGTCAGCTGTTTGCTTATTCTAACAAAAAATATAAGAAACTGCTCTTCAAGAAATTAAAGGTTAAATTTGGATGCCTTCCACAGGAAATGGAAGTGTAAGGGTGAGTATGTGTTTTGAAATACGGATGTTACAATTCCCATTCTAGCTTGCAAAACAAACCCCAAACCCATACTATGTCACTTTAATGATTTATAAGCACATCTTTTAAAAAATCACTTATTTAGTTTCTCATGATGGCTCTCTGGTACACACGTGAGGCTCAGCAGCCTGCTTGTTTCTCATGCTGCAGAGATTATTGCTTTTACTGATGGCCAGACTGTGGCTGCCCAGGAGCAGGTGTGTGAGTGAGGGGGAGGTGAGGAAGCTCAAAGATTTCATCTGCTTGGGCAGGTATTCAACAAGCAGCAATCCCAGTCTTGCCTGTTGCAGACAACATTTCAGAAAGAGCAGACAAGCCACACGAGTTGTGGTTCAAGTGGGGTAAATGCACTTCCCTCTGACATGGCCCACTTGGGCTGGTTTGGAGACAGTTGTGCTCCAAGCACTGGTAGTATTCAGCAAAGAAAATTAGGTGGCTCCTAGCACTTTCTGACTCTCCCCCTTTAGTCATAGGAAGAGAAATTCTATATTTCTGTTAATCTGAAAGGGCTGGGTATCTTTCAAGAGTATCTGTATAGCCTGCTCTACTGCTGAGGTCCTCGGGCACCTGGGGCTTGAGTTCAGAAGGGCTGGACACCCAGGACTGTACCAAGGTGCAGCTTCCAAGGTGTTTCCAAGGTGCTTCAGAAAACCAAGAAAGTGCAGCTATAGAAATTTTACTTGTGAGGACAAGAGCACGTTCAAATACAGACATGCACATGCAAGAGCAGAAGTGAAAGAAAAAGTTAAACTGAGATCAAGGTCATGCAGACATGGAATTATTAAAGCAACGACTAATCATTTAAAATTTACTCTGAACCACTCAGAAATGGAACAAATCAAAGGAAAGTGTTTGTCAGTTTTGTTTGACCAATGTAAAATGTAAACCATACTTAATATATCACTGGGTTTCAAAAACTTATCTGACAGCACAATGTCTACTCCTTCTGTGAGTTACAGAAGAGATTTACTGCTCTTCAGAGCTGGAATATGCCAAGGGAGACCTTTAGCTGGTTATGATAAATGGCTTATCTCCATTGACTTCACTGAAGCTATGCTATATTGGTCTGATTTTTTAATATCTGACCTAAAGAGCTAAAAAACCTTTGAGGACACGGGCACTAAAACTTGCTTCTAAATGCAGATACTGCAACAGTTTTTCTAAGGGCTAAGAAATATTGAAGGGTCAAAGTATGAAGTTTGCAAAATGTTGGAAATATTTCCAAAGACAGAAATCACTTCCTGCCTCCCCCTCGCACCCCGCTCCCCCAAACTGAAATTCTTCTCATTGAAATGCAGGTATATTTTTCATGACTTATCCAGATTCCTTTTCTCCAGGAAGGAGTTGCTCAGCTTAGATGCTAAATGCTGGTCTTTTCCTTTGACATTCTGTATGGAATCATGTTACAGAGAATTAGAAACTTTAAGCATCTTTGAAAAAGGCCTCAAAATTGAAAAAAAAAAAAAATAGCTTTAAAATGACAATGATTAACGTCATTATTTCAGTGACTGACACTTCACCCAACTGACAGACCCCCTAAAGGTTTTCTCCCATCATGTAACCACAGAAGAACACCAAAAATTCTTTCCACTGTAGGAACAACTATCTGAAGATCATTTTCATTTCTCCTTTTGGCGTACAACCGTTTACACCATTCTCAGAGTAATGTTTTTTAAAAAGTGTTGGTAAAAGCAGAAATGAAAGCACTTGACAAAAAAAGGCTATTTCAATTTGGTTAAAATTGAGACTTTTAAGGTCAACTGTAGTTATGGAAAGCAGCGACAGTCTCGGGGCAGAAGAGTGAAGAAGAAGACACACTACATTTGTCATCAGGAGCGTTACTGGCTTCTCCTCAGAGGAAACATCTGCCAAAACTTGAGCCGATCAGAGCTGAGTTAGCTTGATATAAAACCAATTCTATTCATCAATTGTTAAGGACCACGCAGGGAAAAGTTACAATTTGATCTTGGAGCAGTTGCTGCACCATAAAACTTCCTTGAGAATTGTTTTATATTTCTTCCACAGTCTAAATGTTTTGATTACCAAGGCAATGTTTTCCCATGAGGCATATCTCAAAGAGATGTGGTGCCAGGACCAAGTGGGATGAGATTATAAAACATAAGAAGCTGGAACATGAGAAGTTTGAAACTCAGCTGTGAAAATGTTTATTGGATAAATGTTTACTCTGCTGCATGCTCATATTTATTTTTCTTTCAAACCTTTGAGTTTTCTTACTGCTGCACTGAGACAATTAATTTTCTTTGGAAAACACGGCATGGTTAATTACACAGGTGAGAGAAAGTAGTTTCTCAACTGTCTGGAGATTCAAAGATTCAATTGGAATTTACAAAGAATATATTACAGTTGTCAACATCATGTGAATCCTGGATTGTGTGAAAATGATAAACACATGAATGCTGTAGGAAATACTCCTTAGAAACCTGAAACCGTTTAGAAACTCATCAATGCCAGTCCTCTGTTTTTCCAGGTGATCACAGCACACTGTGCTTTTCATGAACAGCTTGTGCTTCATCTTATAAATACGTAAGGATTTTGCTTCTTTTTTCTTCCTCTCAACTGGCTACTCTGAAATCTCACTCTGCTAATGACTGGGGAATGAATTAACAGCCCTGGCTGTTTCTTTTTGTGACTAAGTTGTTTTTAGCTTTTGTAGCCTCTCTTCATCTCTGATTTTTATCCTCACGATATATATACAAAGATATATTTAGGTTCTCTTAAGTCTTCACGTGCTAGCCAGAGCAGTGCAAATTTGAGGGGCATATCTTTGTATGGAGGTGTGTGTGCTGACTTTGCTCCTGTAAGCCAGCCCTGCCTGGCCCACATGGCATGGCCAGTGCATCTTCTCTCTGGAACTCTCAGCCCAGCTCTGGTCTCTCAGTTCCTACCCACCAGCAGGCAGCATCAGGGCCTTGAAGATGTGCTGAAGAAGGAAGCCAAAAAGATTGGCCTGGCTGAACACAGAGCTCTGGCTGAAATTCAGGGGGAAAAAAGAGTTTATGACATTTGGAAGAAGGGGCAGGCAGGAGGGAGAAATTTAGAAAGGCCAAAGCCCAACAAAAACTTAATCTGGCTACTACTCTAAGAGACAAGGAATGTTTCTATAATCACATTATCAAGAAATGGAGGGCTAAGGAGAATCTTCATCTTTTATTGAAGGCGGGGGTAAACATAGTGATAAAAGAAGAAGTAAAGGCTGATTAACTTAATGCCTTCTTTGCCTCAGTCTTCCACAGTAGGATTAGTTGTCATCCAAGTACCCAGCTTTCTGAGCTCTCTGGAAAACAGAGACATGGAGGGGAATGAAGCCCCCACAATCCAAGGGGAAATAGTGATCTGATACACCACTGAGACACACACAACCCTATGGGGCCAGCTGGGATCCACCCAAGAGTACTGAAGGATTTGGCAGAAATGCTCACTGAGACACTTTCCATCACTTACCAGCACTCCTGGCTAACCAGGGAGGTACCAGTTGACTAAGGGTTAGCAAATGCAATTCCCACCTACAAGCAGGGCTGAAAGGAGAATTTGGGGAACTACAGGCCTGTCAGCCTGACCTTGGTGCCAGGAAAGCTCATGGATCAGCTCATCTTAGGTGTCATCATATGACATGTGCAGGACTACCAAAGGATCAGGCCCAGCATGGCTTTATGAAAGCCAGGTCCTGCTTGACCAATCTGATCTCCCTCTGTGACAAATTGACCCACTCAGTGAAGAAAGGAGAAGCTGTGGATGTTGTCTACTTGGACTGCAGTAAAGCCTTTGATCCTCTTTCCACAGCATTCTCCTGGAGAGATTGGCTGTTTTGGTTTGGACACATGCACTCTTTGATGTTTAGAAAACTTTCTGGATGGCTGGGCCAGAGAATGGTGGCGAGTAGAATTACATCCAACTGGCAATCAGTCAAAAGTGGTGCTCCCCAGGGCTCAGTATTGGGACCAGTTCTATTTAATATCTTTATCAATGATCTGGACAAGAGGATCAAGTGCACTCAGTCATTTTGCAGACAACACCAAGTTGAGCAGGAGTGTTGCTCTGCTGGGGGCAGGAGGGCTCTGCAGAGGGATCTGGACAGGCTGGATCAATGGGTTGGGGCCAGTTGTGTGAGGTTCTACAAGTTCAAGTGCTGGGTCCTGACCTTGGGTCACAACAACCGTAGGCAGTGCTGCAGGCTGGGGGCAGAGTGGCTGGAAAGCTGCTGGTGGAAAAGGACCTGGGGGGGCTGATTGACAGTGGCTGAACATGAGCCAGCGTGTGCCCGGGTGGCCAAGGAGGCCAATGGTGACCTGGTCTGGATCAGGAATAGGGAAGCCAGCAGGACCAGAGAAAGGATCATCCCTCTCTACTTGGCACTGCTGAGGCTGCACCTCAAACCCTGTGTTCACTTTTGGGTTCCTCAGGACAACAAAGACATTGAGGTGTTGGAGCGAGTCCAGAGAAGTGCAACAGAGCTGCTGAAGGGTCTGAAGAAAAAGTCGTGTGGGGAATGGCTGAGGGAGCTGGGGTTGCTTAGTCTGGAGAAAAGCAGGCTCAGGGGACACTCTATCCCTCCTTACATATACCTGAAAGGAAATTGTTCCGAGGTGGGGGTCAGTCTCTCCTCCCAGGTTAACAGGCAATAGGATGAGAAGAAATGCCCACAAGGTGCACAAGGGAAGGTTTAGATTGGATATTAGGAAAAATTCCTTCACTGAGAGGGTTGTCAAACATTGGCACAAGCTGCACAGGAATGAGTGTATGATTCTAAACCCAAGCCATCATAAAAATTGCTTGTAAAAATAGCACTTTGACAATGAACTTGAGCCTGTATTTTCTAGCAGATAAATCTAGAAAATGGTACAGAAATTGCTTGATGGGGCCATATAAATGAGTTTAAGCTCTCTGAGACATACTGTTACTTCCTCTGTTTTTGCCTTAAATGTAGAATCATGTGGCCTTATTCAGTGGCCTTTTGGAGCTACTGTGATCTAGGAGTTAAGTATTAATAGCTTCAAACAGCAGGGAATTTTCAACCACATTGTACTATCTGTTATACTAAGAAAGGCCAGTGCAGTAAGCTTCATTTATGTCAGGAGGGACTTTACATGATTGAAAAGGCACTGATCTGGGTGGGGAATGAGATGAGGATACTCTGGCAGTGAACTTTCTCCGCTACACCAAGTGGTACGACGTACTCCTCTTCACCTCTGATTAGTGACTCCAGACTTTCTTTCATCATTTTCCACACAGAAAGATGAAGCAACTACGTAAAATCTTTACATTTGACTATTGTTTCATGCATGTTTTATTTTACTTTTTTTAATGTATTATCAGTAAACAAGCACTACTGTTTGGCCAACTGTTACATTTTGTCTGGGGTTACTAAAGTCTCAGCTATTTGTGGAATGTTCCTATATTCCTTTGGGCAGTGAGTGCATGACTCAAAATTATCTAATATCTTTTTGGGAAAATATATCTCAGACCACTTTTATGCATCTTTTACATAGCTGTTAAATATTATAGGACATACAAACTCACTTCAACACCACCACATCTGCAATTGTGGTTGAAAGTAAGAGATTCTCTCTATAGCAACCAGTGCATGTTCAGTTTTTTATTTTAAAATACCAAGACCCAGATTTTGCTCTCAGATCCTCAGTAGTTTTTGGTTTTTTTCTGATTTTTTTTTTCTTGAGAGTGAATAAAGTCCTGATACTTTTCCACTACACGTGCCTCAATCTTATTTTGGCAGCGTTCTGAAACAAATGGTTTGCTGATTTTTCTCTAAATCAAAAATGTATTAATGGATCTTCACAAGGAGATGTGCTTTGAATGAATCTGGACAGAATTAGTGACGATGAAATGTTTACTGCAGTACATTCTTTCTGCAAAGGCTTTAGAACTAATTCCAAATGCATACACGACTGTGGACTTTTAACTGGATAATTCTTGCCTGTTGACTTTCTTCCAGCTTCATCCTGTAAGGCAATGTGTGTCAAGATTTCAGAGTCACTTGCATATCTGTGTATCCCTACTTTTCATCCATATGTGTAAACAGCTATTTACCCGTGCAAAATGGGTACTTAGACATGCAAATACTTGATCTTCTCTCATAAATATTTTTTTTGTAATCAGATCTGTTTACAAGAATGACTATATAAAATACAGATATGTTTGAAATGAAATGAAATACAATTAAATGCAGGTCTATTTACATGAATGACTATATACACAAAAAAAGGAGGGCCTTTAACTCTGAGGTTGGGGACTTGTCTTGTACCACTGTCTTTCTTTTTATCTGTGAAACTACCTCACTGATAAAATAGTTTTACCAGTGAGCCCAGCAAATACACTGATGAAACGTCTATGCACATGTTTGACTTCAGTGAAGCTCAAGCAAGGTTAAGCACATCAGTCAGTGCTTTTCTGAATTGGACCAGCATTGGATCCGGAGCTCCATGTTTTTGCATGCTTCCTGATTTCCTACACTGCAAGAGAACCAAATTTCAATGGAAATAGTTTATAAAGCCTGCAGTATTAGCTGTTGTCTGGGAGAGTCTCCTTTGTTGATATATTTTGTATCCAGACTCCTTATGTAGTCAAAGTTGCTCTGAGTAAGGGCTGAGAAATTCAAACACATGCCATGCACTGTATCTAGCATTTCCATAGTTATTGAGGAAATGGTGAGCCTATTGATCTGCACATTAGCTTGCTGTTCTCCAAAAATGAAGCCTGTGACATTTACTTCTCCAGAAAAATTTGTTCATTGGCCTTTGCATGTTATTTGACAGCACAAATACTTATGTTTAATTTAGCTGACTAGCCCATTAAGTGGGAATCACATTATTCACGAATAATCAATGTTCAGCTGGTGGTCCAGGGTCTGAAGAACATTGCATTTGTCCTCATTTCCAACAGGGATAGATAGTTATTGCAGAGCAATATTGCAGACAATTAGTTACGGAGCGTTTTTTTGGTCAAAGCCTGGGCCTGAGCAGGGGGCTGAGAAACCAGGTTTCCCTGGTATTAAGGTGTCAGAAGGGAACTTGCACTCCTTGCAAAATAATCTTTCCCCCAGGTTAGTACTGCACAAGACAATTGCTCTTATCTAGAAGTCTTTGGGAAATAGGGGAAGTGTCCAGTGTGAGGGAGGGAGAGTCCCTGAGTGTCTGTGACTGCTTCAGCTGGCTTTCAGGTATGGTATAGAAAGTGCAGGGCAAACCCCTGTCTCCTGTTATCCACGCTATGGTTCTCTTCCAAGCTTTTTGGGTTTGTGCCTGTGCTTCCCATCCCCCACTCTTCTTCGTATTATCATTACAATCATCATTACCAGATGAATGTGGAAATTCAAGATCTAGGCCCTGGGACCTGGAGTTTGTTGACTGTACTGGACTGGGATGGGCTGAAGATATTTCACAAAGTTAGAAAGAACCAAGAACGCCTGACTGGTCTTATAATTTGTGATGGTGATTTTAATGGCACTTAAAATTAAAAGCAAATATCATGACACTATTCTATAAGAAAAAACACAATACTTCTGGTTAGAAATATTCTGATTTTCCATTTACATGACAAGTTTGTACCTGTTTCTATACCAAGTTTCCTCCTTTGCTCCACTCTCCATATTTTTGCTGATTCATGTGTGATTACCTCTAACTTAATACTAGATAGATTAATTTATTTGTACTTCAGATACTATTTTCATCTCATTTATAATTATGTATAGTATGCTCAGCCTTTTGAAAGTATAACTTTTTTTACAACTTTAATTAGATTTGGGTTTTTTGCAAATATTTTGTTATTATTTTCTTTAAGTTTAGTTCTGACTGTACAAAACATCTGTGCATTTGGCCCACTTTTTTAAAAAAGTGCAAATTTTTCTGTGCTAAATGGTTTAATTCCCTGTATGCTCCCAAAATACCACTTAGTGAAAACCATCACAAAGACAAAGTCTGTTATTTAGCAGCAGTGTTTAAGATAGCAAAGATCAGCTTCCATGTGGACAGAGCCTTTGGATCAAACAGGAGGAACGGGCTAAGGGATTGTATGACTGTGAACAGATGAAATCATGTGACAGGCTTATTGCTGGTGAAATCTGTTTCCACTTGCTGCCACCCACTAATTTGACAATAGATTGCATCATGTGGTTGCAGCAACTGAGATGACTAGCAACCATCTTAAAATGCTTTCCTTAAAGAGGAAAACACCCTACTAAAGTAGTGGAGCAGAGAGGCAGTGTTGTGAGCACATTTTAAATTTTAGATAAATGCAGTTATGTTTGCTTCAGTATATTAAATTTATCATAACCCAAGTATTCAACAAGGAGCTATGCATTAGCCAAAATTTGTTTATTGAGAGATTTTTCTTAGTGGACAAAAACAGCTAGGAGGTTTGTTAACAGTAATTTAGCTCATCCTAGAATTGCAATTACCACCTAAGTGCTGTATGGGAAACACACAACATTTTTCAAAGCAGAAAAATAAATAATAATGAACCCTTAGCTTAAAAATGCAATTCTCTCTGTGTTCTTTTCTTGTAAAGAAAAATCTACATTTCAAAGGAATATTTTCTTACATATGGAAATGCTTATTTTCTAGCTACTGAAGATCTGCCAGGAAATATTAGAGAATATCATGTTCAGAGTTTTAGAAGGCAAATTGCTTCTGCATACGCTGTATCTTGCAGACAGCTTTATGGTGCTCTTTACCTGTCTGTCATAACATCATCAGTTTTTCCAAAGTACCTGAAGCCTTTGAAAGTTAAAGAGTGTAGCAGTATGCCTTCACATGACACATGTATTTAGCAATGCTAATCTGATTAGCAAGTAAATACAAACTACAGTTGTACGTGCTTTAAACCCAATTATTAAATGTTCCTTGATGGAGGACAAAAACAACTTTGAAAGTAAAAACTGGTTTCAGCATAAGAAGATGAATTTTAAAGAGCTCTAATCAAAGCACACTTATCATGGCTGTGCACCTTTAAAAATGTGTTTCAGATGGACTTTATTGTCTTAATTTAAATCCTAGGAAAGCAAGGAGAGCCACCTTAGCTGTGGAAGATTTGGCTTTTTAGATATAAACACTGACTTTAAAACATCTCAGCAGCGTTTTCAGATTGTCACAGTGAGCAGAAACATCCATGTTGTCAGCCAGATGGGAAATTTCATATGCGTTTCTTAAACCAGTTAATTTTCTTTTTCAGTGCAGAGAAGCCAAGCGCTAATGCTGAGGTCTGGGAGATACTTTCAATTGCTTTTTGTGTCAAATTCCATGCACCCAGAAAGCCTTAATCTTTTATTTCTTTGTTTGGTTCTATTTTAGAGAGAAACCAGTGCATTTCTGGCAGTTTATTCTCAATCTGCCTTAAACCATTCTAGTATTCTGACAGAAAAAAAATTTCTTTGAAACTGTCAGAATAATTTGAAAAACTGATTCAGAAATAAAAACTGAGTTCTCCTTCTCCTTAGATTCTATATTGAGACAAAATTTAACTGCTTGAGTAAGAGCTGCAGAAATGCCCTGTGGTTCTGGAGGAAGTTTTCATCATCACTGCATTTACCACTTACTTGGTGTACCCCTTGTTTTAACAAATCACACAAGAAAAATGTTCTTGTACATCTCTCTGCTTGGTATTTGGTTTCTTTCCTTACCAGTACATCTTTTTACTTGCTTTTTCTTCACTCCACATTACAGAGTCAAGATCAGTTTTATTTATTGGGTCAGCATAATGCAAATAAATCTCTGCTGTTGGTTACTGCTTAATGCCTGCAAGAGAGCAAGCCCAGCCCCTCTGCCCCTGCATCTGCTAACCAGGGAGGGGCAGCCACCCTGGGGAGATCTCCTGAAGGCAGCCATGGCCCAGGGCAGCTTTTCAGAAAAGGAGGAAAATTAATTCAAACCCAAAGCTTTTTGAGGAGATGGTTCTTGCAGGCAGGGGTGAGGAGTCAAGAGAAGCACCAAGTGGGATTTGAAAACGAAGCACGTCGAAACTGTGCTCCTTGGGAGTGCAAGCATTGTAATGCACTTGGTGTTCACACTTAAATTTTGAAAGCAGATTTTAGCAAACTTCAAAACAACAAAATTTCTTGATACTTAATAGTTGTGAAAGCACATTTTTGGAAAGCAACAATAGGGGAAGTCCATCACAGGTTCGGAAATTATGAGAAAACCTTAAAAACATCTAGGTTTTATTTTCTAATCAATACAACCAAAAATCCTGCCTGGAACACCAGACAGAAACAAAACCCCCCTCCCTAACTGCTGCTTCTACATGATGTCCTGAGTGGGTTTTGAGCAAATGAAATGCAATTGCAAGGGCAAGGAAAACAAGGGATTTCCTACTCCACATGAAGTTGCTTGTGTTCACAAACAGGAATTGTGGCCATCTTACAGAAATGCTACCACAGCAAATGTGTTTAAGAAATGATTGACAGCTTGGTGATACCTTTACCTGCAGTGCACCACATTGTGTGCTTCCACAATGCTACCAGTTTTGATGGTAATGATTAGTAGGCGTGTAATTCAAAGCAATACCAGCATTAACCTTGCTCAGCTTGGCATCCAGACAATGGAGGAAAATAAGGTGTAGGTTTCAGTCTGGTAAAAGACCCGTGGAAAATAAGAGAACAAAACAACATACTAACCTCCTTTTAATGAATATTGTGTTCAAATGACTGTTAAAGAAATAAAGGTTTTTCATATTTAATCATGAGATCCCTATGCACCATGTTAAACAGCACAGCTGATCAAGAGATGACTATGATTCAGTTTTATGATGGGTGGGCTAACCTCAAAAGATGCAGCAGATCTTTTCAGTTCACAGAAGGATAAAATTACCTACATGCTTATGCAACCTCTATTCAAACCTCCTGCAAGCCAACAGAACTTCCACTCATGCTTATAAAGCTAGCCATGTGTAGAAGGATCTTTAGGATCAGAACCCAAAGTGTGCCCCAGTTCCTAAGCTGGAAATAATATGAATTCTATCCCAAGTAACTTACAAGAGATGTAAGTGGTTTTGGGTTAAAAAAATGTAAGCATGAAAGAAAGGCAGTTATGTCTTCAAATCACCACAAAAATTCTTGCAAGAGAAAATTTGGAGATTCTTTTGTAGTGTAAAAATGTATTGCCTTTATTCACCATCACTTGTTTTTCATGATGAATGCAGCGATGAGAACCTCATGCCTATTTTTTGTTAGGTTTTTCATCCTTTACAGGTCTTTTCACTCAGCAGTCCTATGAGATTCAGCACTATTGCTATAGTAGTTCAAGGATGTGTCTGGAGCTAAAAATGTTGGCTTGGAACTCTACTGGAATTTGCATATAGCCTTGCTGATTGTGTCTCTTCCCAAAAGTTTCAGGTTTTAACTTTGTAGTTGTTTTGCATGGCTTTTGCCTTTTTGGGGTGCTTGTGATCCTTCTGGCACGTCAGGTAGGTGCTGCAGCCTACCCTTCCCACTGTCTCTGCATGGAGTTCCCATGGGGAGCTCTGGCAAGTGTTCTTTGGCACTGAGAGGAAACCTTGTTCTTCTCAAGAACTGCAGGGCCTTTGGGTCAGGTCCCACTAATCCTTTCATTCAGATTCCTAATTCAACCAGGTCTGAAACCCTGCATAGCATAAACTGTACGATTATTCAGGAAAGGATTAGTGGAACTTTTCAGTTTTGGAGACAGTGATGCAGGTCCCCTTGCTCATGTGGCACTGACAAAAAGAGGATGGTCCAGGCAGGAACTGGCATTCAGCAGCTGTTCCAGTGTCCAGCTGCACGGGAATGAAGGGCCCTTCTGAGCTCCTGGGTGAGAAGAGCCTCATGCAGTCTATGGTGTCAGTATAGGACCATCATCTAAGGGTGGGATTTTGAGCTGTGGAAAGCAGCATTCCCAGGACTGGGTACTGGACCCTGCCCAGCTTCCTTGTCTAAAAGCAGCCCAACAAGGCTCTGGTGCCAGAGCAGAGGCAGTGAGGTGAGGAAGGGAGGAAGGTTGCAACTCTTCTCAGTCGTTGCCAATGTGTTTTGTCTGAGAAAAAAGTACAGAAAAAGTTGTCATCACTGAGATACACAAGACCTTTAAGACAGCTTTACTTCAGGGAATTGAAAGGACTGAAAGTCACTGACTGATTCAGTGAACTGTCCTGAGGTAAGAATTTAGGAGATACTTAGATTTTTTTTTTTTCTTTTTCATTTCACCTTTTGAGCAGCTAGACAGAAATAGCACTGATGAATCATTAGGGTATTTCTCTCGTTAATCTGGGAAGCTGCATGACTTATTGAAAAGTCAAAAAAAGACATTTTATCTTTGTCAGTGTGTACAGATGTTTAGATGCTGTTGCAATGCTAACTGTTGCTCTTAAGGTCTTGGCCTCTGTTCAAAAGACTCTCACTTCTGACTCATAAGGACCTGGACTGTAATGAAGAATGATTCTCTGTGCCAATGAGAGGCAGTAGACGCAAGTATGGTGGCCAGACAAAAAAGATCATGGAAATGACATGATTAGGTTAGATGTTAAGTGGGCTCTAAAGATTTAAGCTTATGACTGCTGATTGTTGTTTAACAAAATGGTTATGAGTGCTCATTCATAAAGGACACAAATTCCATCAGGCGGAGGAAGAAGGATTTAGGAAATAAAAGCGCAAAGGCACTTGCCCAAACCTCCCCAAGTCCTGTGTGGATGGTGGCAGTGAGAAGAACTGGACACCAGGAGATGATTTCCTAATGTGCAGAATGTGACCAATAATTACTGTTAAGAAGTTTAATTAATCTTACTGAGGAGCTGCATTTTCATAAAACTATTCTTAATTTTCTTCTTGTTCATTTTATCTCTGACTTCTTATGTCTCAACTTTAAGGGGGAAAACCCCCACCTTGTCTACACACCAAAGTGAAATTCAATTTTTCAACAAACTAATTTTTAAAAAATGACAAAATTCTGATTGTTCTGATCTTCATCAGAGATCAGATGCAATTGCATCTGATAATCATTGCAATTACTCATAGTACTCCTTTTCATTCAATGATGATGCATGAAAAGGACAGTTTTACAGTTTATACCATCATTCTCGACAGAGAGTATAAGATGCTGAAGCCTGGAAGATACTAGGAAGAAGAAACCGTCTACAAAGTATAATGACTGTTGTACATCATCCTTTGCAAACTTTTATTCATAGTATTTTGAAGGAGTTCTACTTGCTTCTGAGAATATGGATAACATCTTAGTTCATTTACTGATTGTATAATTCACTTTATTTCATTTCTTCCCTTAAAATCTCATGAATTTCAAATCCTGGGTACCGTGTGGGCTTGAAAAACAAACATCAAATACATTCGCAGTTGTAGTTCCTCTTCTTCCTTCCATGTTGGCTTTGACATTTTCAATGTATTTTTAAGGGTCTAAGTTTGTGTGTTTTTTTTCATTTTACTGATTTGGGCAAGTACACAAGTACAAATTTCTGTGCATGGATGATTCCTCTGAACTCACAAAGATGGAAACCACACTGAGGCTTTCAGAGCCAAACTGATTGTGACTATCCCAAACTTTCAAGCTGGAAAGTACAACCAGTGAAATGCTGCAAAAGCAAGAGTGTAATTTTTGGTGAAAAACTGCTTGTAGAGGGGCAGGTAATGTCTGCACAGTAGTGTCTATGCAAGTGTGACAGCAGTGACCTTGTATTGTTGGAAAAACTGGTCTAACCTGACTAACAGAAGTTCAGGATTTTATCTGGCTTCAAAATTAAGAGTGGATGCATAAGTAGGATGACCTCCAAAATTTTGTAATATAAATTAAAAAAAAAATTCTCAGTTCTGTGTCTGCAAGATCATGTTTTTATAAAATAACCATGTTTACCTGTTATGAAGATTATCACATTAAAAGGTGTGATTTGTTCAGAGAGCACAGTAATGGGGCTGGATAGGTACCATCATAAACAGAGACTTACTTTTAAAAACAATTTTTTTTTTTACACTAGGAAGTAATGGCTGCTGAGTTTACTGTTTCCGGCAGCTCCAAACAGCTGGCATTACTTCAGTTATAGTGAGCAGGACTTCCTTTCTGTTATAAGGCAAAAGAGCTATCTTATTTTTCTATAAAGAAAAAGAGGATGGGAAGATATAATTATTGTTATTATCTGCAAGATTGTGAGTAAGGGCAGGTGAGCAACCTTGAGATAGTGCAGACCTCACTCTTACCATTTATAAGGCTGCCTGCACAAAGCCTTGCTCAAATCAATGGGCTTGAAAAAGGAGTCAAATCACTGCAAGTCTGGTTAGATTTTGGGCTCTGTTGATTAAGAGAGCTGTAATGTACATTTGATTAAATGGTACATTACAGCCTCAAAGCTCGAGAAAACCACTAAGTCATCATCCTATCTGTCATTCCTGGGCTGCTTTGAACCCAAGCGTGCCCTGCTTACATGAATTAGAGTTGATAGAAAGGACTGACCCGATTTATGAGGGACATGCAACCCACAATATAGGGAATACAGTGCTGCAACCACTCCCTCCTCTGTCTCAACATGCCCATTTTCCTACCGATTCTGTGGGCTGTGGAAACAGGACCTTCTACACCAGTTGTAAAGCTGGTTGAAAATGTGAGCTTCTGTGAAAAAAGATGTGCACATGAACCATTTCTTGTTTTTTCCTCTAACTGGGAGAACCATTCCAGCTGGGATCTTCCTCTATGGAGAACTCAGATGCCTTGCCTGGTCATATTATTTTGCCTAGGAAATGTCAGGCTTAACTATAAATAATGACAATAGCATGCCATGATAGCTATTAACCTGCCAAAAGTAGGATTTCTTAATGTTAAATTAAAATTAAAAAAAAAACAAACCAGGAATCAAGATGCAGTTTCATTATGTTTGCTTGAACTTTCCTTAATGTTTCAATTCAGCAGTGAGTTCTTTTGATGAATGACAAATTAATCACCATGTTACAAAAATAATACCATGAGAATCCCACAGCAAGCAGAAATCTTTCCTTGCAGAATATTTTTCCTCTGATGCATTGCAGCATTTTTTCCTAACACATACCTGTTACACACCTGCAAAGAGTTTAACTCCTAAAGAAGGTTGTATCATTATTTACAAATTAAGTGTGTATTAATTGAAAGCAGTGCCTGACACTGGAAATTACTTAAGCACTGAGAATTTCTAAGAGGTTATCTCAACACCTTTTTTTCTGTTACTAATGAAAAAGTCTTGTTGTTACCATAGAAACTGGCATATCTCTACCTACACTTCTGAAAGAAGCACACCAATATACTAATGTTTGTGTGTGTGTGTGTGTGTGTCCCACCAAGTGCTTGAAGGTCATCCTCAATCCTGTTAATAAGTGGGGAAAGAAATGATGCAGCATTAACTGAATACAGTTTATTGACATCAAGCCTGAAAATCCAGCTGATAGACAAACCTCACCAGAAAAAGTTGTTCTGACAGAGGTCCCTATCCTGCCAGCTACTTTGTGTTTCCCAAATCCCCAGCACCCATAAGTTGCCTTGGGTTGGGATCAATTTATCCTGCAATGGACATTTCAAAAGATAGCGGTAAAGAAGGGAAGTCTCTGTTTGTTTTGGTTTGGTTTTTTTTCCAGAAATGCTCATCTGAAAGAAATTTATATTTGCTATTAACAGGTCAGATCAATAATTCACGTCACTGTTTTTAATTTTATGCACAAGCATCAGAGTAGTAAATTTTTCTTTATTTCCTTTTTGATACAGTTTCCACCTTCATTAGGGAAAGGTTAATCCATCACAACCACTCTGTGTTCTAGAAGGAAATTATTTTAGCTGGGAAAAGTGAGACTGTTAAATCAGGTCCCTATCTAATTTTTATTAATTCTATAGTTCTGCTTGTTACTTGGATACCTTCTTGACAGAAGGGAGAATGCTCAGGTTGTTGCTATGTAGAGTGCAAAGGAAAACATTTACAGCAGAACCATCAAGTAAATAAATACAGTTACATCTTTAAATATGTTTGTTTCTTTTTTGTCTGTCATTTTTTAAAGCACCTATAGCCTCTATCTTTACTGGCTATCCATGTGCTATTTGTATGATCCCCAGATTCTGTTCTGTAAAGTGCTGGGTTGCTTATGTCAATTTAAACATTTTTTGATGAGAGAGGACTTGCTTGCATTTTGAGGACTTGCTTCTCCATATATTAAGCCAACGAAGGACCATTATGGCTAGAGTTTGACTATAGTCTGGACTCAGTAAACTTTAAGGATTTTAACAAGCTCTAACTTTCAAAGGTAACTAAAAATTGCATTACAGCATAAAACCGTCTCAGCAACAAATCTGTCTGAGCATTACAAATGGATTTTTATTTATGAATGTACTTAAGAATATGAAATTCATAAATTTCTCTTCCTCATTAGCTTACAGGGGGATTGCATGTTATGGTTTGCTAAGAAATGCAATATTGGCTACATATAAACTAGGCTGACAGAGAAGGAAAGATCAGTTGGAAAAGTTTTTCAGTTGGAGTTTTGAGGAGACTGCTGGGATAGACATCTGAAAGCAACCTTTTTCATCTGCACTTGCAATGAAATAGGGAAAAATATTGTTCTCAAATGCTGCCTGTAGGACCTTGGTGTGTCGTTACATAAAGCCCTCAGGGATATGCAAGTAGTTAAATATAGAATTTTGTGACTACAAAAATGCATTTATATGGAGTTTCCAAGGAAATTCAGTTGAGTTCTGTAGCCTCAGAACTCAATTGAATTTGAGTTTGCTATTTTCTTTGTTTTTCTTGCAAAATCTTGTACTTCTTGAGAATCATGGAAAAGAGGGAAGGATGTAAAATGAGTGAGAATAGGGCTGCATGAGACTCATTAATCTCCAAGTGAGGACTTTCAGAGATTTTTTTGCTTAAGTAAAAGCTGAGAACAACCTGATAGGCAACGAAACTAACAAAAGGTCTTGGTCTTACTGTGGTAAGTGTTGGAGCACTTCACAGTAAGTACTTTCCTAGGATATTCCTAGGATTCACAGCTGTGAATGAACTCCAGCTAGGGATTGGAAAGGTTTTCAATATTCTAAAGCTAACTGAAATCTCAAATTCTGTCTCCTTGTATTTAGGACGCAGTCTGCAGCCTGCAGCTTCACGCTGCTGAATGAATAGCAGTCAAAACTTAAAGGTCTCCAAGGTTTATGTACCTGAACTCCAGAAGGTAACCATGGCAGCCTTCAGTGTGCTAGAGGACTTAGGGAAAAGGAAAAGGGGTTTTAGATCAGAAAGTTCTTGAACTCACAACACCCCCTGTAAGGAATGTCCTGAACCATCAAGCTGCAGATAGCAACTGAACTAGTTTCCATGTCACTATAAGGCAAGAACTCTGATGTTTTTGAATTCTTTTGGAATGGCAAATCAAATAAAAAGTACTATGAATCTAAGTGTTTTGATGTTGATGAGTCTGTAGCATTTGCAGAAAAAAATATTGATAGATTTTTTTTTTCCCCAAGTTGTCATCTGACTATAGGTTTTAAAATGTAGCAATTTGGCTGAAATTTTGGACTCAAAAACTTTCCCAAACACCAACTTACATCCAGTGGAAACACTCAGGTTACACCTTATTTCATGCTTCAACCATGCAAAACCATTAAGTCTGCTATAGTGTTTCAGCACAAACCCATAAATCACCTTGAGAGGAGTTGAAAGGCCACAGAATTAGTGACCCTACTCTAAGTTTTGAATTCACAGCAAAACTGCAAACCAATTAGCTTTCATCTTAGACTTTTTGTGCAGGTCTCTTTAGACATTACCCATGTTCTTTAACTGTATACCTGCATCTTGCAATATTTAAGAGAACAAGCTTTGAGTAAACAAATGCCACAAATAGAAAATAAGCATGCACTATCTGAAAAGGGCTGTCTGTGATTTGTCAGAAGGTGATTAACTTAAAATTAAATTAGTAATCCCAGGCTTGTACTATAATTTGAGACACCTCAGAATGAGAAACGAGTGAATATTTTTCAAAAAAAAATTGTACTTTCCCTTTCAGAGAGTGTCTTGAATGATTGAATGCAGGAGAAATAGAAACACTCTGGAAACACCCCACTCTGTTCCACCAGCAGTCACAAGGCAGTCAGGTCAGAGAATAGCTCACTTGGATATAGAAGAACTGATTTGTATTTTGAGCAGCTGAAGATCGATTTCAGTATGTTTGTCTCTGGGGACTGCATTTTTAGCATGTTAGAATACGTTACTCCGAGTGTACATGCAATTCAAATATGAGTCACATTTGTTTCAGTACATGTATGCCATCTTCATGTAATGTGAGCAGCAGCAAACAGGAAAAAAAATGCATTTTTGCATATGTATATGTTTGAACATTGTTTAGACATCCTCAGAAATGGAGTAAAGAAGTCTCCAAAATATTCTGTTCTACCCCACAAGGAACAGATTAGAGTTGTTAACTGAATCTGTTCACAGTGAAAACACACACTGTGGATGCCCAGTTGTAAAGACAGAAAGCCTGATTCATTCCTGTTAAACAGAGCTGTGGAAGAAATCCATGTTGCCGTCCATGTGCGGATAACAACCATTCCCTTATCCTAGCCATCTTTTCCTTTGACTGATGGAGATAATATATTTTAGGCATGTTGTAATGCCAGATTGTTGTGGCATAATCAAGTCCCTAAAAATTATACTCAAATTTTTGAAGCTGAAGGCAGAAGACCCTGTTTTAACAAGGTTGAACCAGGTGGGGAAAGATTCTTCAGTCACTCAGTATTTGCCTTAACTAGAAAAAAATTACTGTTTGCTTCAAATTTTTTTGCATTTAACCAAAGGCAAATTGTTGTTAACAGATGCTGGTTGGCTGCAGGATGGCGGCTTGAGAGCGTGTTAGTAAATATTCTTGACAACAAACTTTTTTAACATAGTCAAGAGAAACCTTTAGTGCAGCCAAAATATCTGCAGAATTCACTCAACATGCTCAGATGTAAGTCATCTTCTGTTTCTCTACAAGCAAAGAAACCACACAGTAAAAAAAAAAAAAAAAGCTAAGCAAAAAAACTGCAAAAAAATCCTTCACAGCCTACATTTGACTAAATAATGCCGTTTTCTCCATAAGGTTCAACAGTGGAAAACTGTTCCATAATATTTAATAATTTATATGTATTTCATACATTTTATTTAGTTGCATAAGAGGAATCAAACATATCAGCAAATCCTGCTATAGGATAGTTAACAAAAATAAATGAATCTGGTATGATTTGCATGGAATATACCTGCCTTTTTTGTTGTACTGGTATACCAATTGCTTACCTTGTGAGAGAAATTATTTACCATCTGACACATAATAACAGTGTCTGAATCATGCTCTACAGCTAGTATAAAACACTATGACCTTGATTTTGGGCATGGGATTTATCTTGGGAATAGTCCCACAGAAACTGAGGAAAACATCAGAAAAGATAGGCAAGTCTGTACAGTGCCAATGTAAATTAGATGAGTTTTTGCAGACTTAGGAGAAACTCTGGGTTTCATAGCTATTAACATAAGCATTATCAACACTATGTCTATGTGTTCAGATACACATTGAAGAGACCTTCTGGTAGCAGAATAATATATGTCTTCAATGTGTCCACTGATATCTTAGCTGGAGGTTTAAAAAAATGCCTCTTACTCTCCTTAGGATTTACATTCCTAAATTTTAGAGTTCAGACTGATTTTAGAGTACAGACTTGAAAATCATCATCATTTTTTAATTGAAGATAGAAATTAAAATTTCCACCTTACCTACTTGCTCCTAAATGTGTGTCAGGGAAGGTGTCTGCACTTTTTCCATATTTAGTTGAGTAATCTAAAGTTTGCAATCAAGGGCTTAAAAGATTATCCATATTGCTAATGCTTTTCGGACATGAAAACAGTGTCTGTAGTATTGTGCAGCAGGCTGTCTGATCAGTGGAGTGTTTTAAATATGTGCATAACACTAAATTTCTCAGGAAGTCTATCCAAGGTAAAGGGAACAAATAACGCAGTGTGATGAGTCACTAACAACTGTTTTAGCAGAGGTGAAACTGCATTATGCCAGCATTTTGTTAGTAAGAGCGGTGCATCTTCATTTTGTGCTTATTCTGCAATGTTAGTGGAAAAATATTTCCACTACAGGGGCAGTGAGCATATGTAATGCAAACATTTTGACAGTGAATGTAAACAGCTTTCCTGCATTTTAAACCATTAAATCAAGGACACAAATTTCCATGGTTTTGCAGATTGCAATCTTCGCTGACTATAGAGAAGATGGTGTTGCATCTGTTTTGTGTTTATAATTGCATGCTATGTTGTGCCACTGTGGCTGAATTTTAATAAACGTGGGGGTTATTAATTGTTATGGATGTTGGGGTCTCACTTGTAACTATGGTGCAGAGATCCAATAATACATTACAGAAAAAGTGTTTTAAAAGGAATAAACAGTGATTGGGATGGCTCAAAAATTGCACTTGCTTGCTCATCTGCTAGAAAAGTACGACAGCCTGCCCCCATTTGATTTCTGACTTCTTGCTTTCCAGTTTCAGTCAGTTGACTTAAACTTGTATTTTTGGCTTAGTGCATGGACAGGAGGAGCCTCAGGGGAGAACTCTCCATCAGGCTGCTCTATCTAGGTTTCTTTCACTGCTTCTGTCTTTGGAGAGCATGAAGGGTCTGTCCTAAAATGCTTTTCCCAGCTTTCTTCTCCATCTCTCCACCCTGTCCCAAAATAGTCTTGCAGGGAAAATGAAAGTCTTCTTGAGCCGAAACAGAAAGCACGTGTCAGGCTGGGCCCTGTATGCCAGGGAACAGTGCCCCAGGGAAAGAAGTAGCCGCAGACTTGTGGGTCAGGAGGATTTTTGTGGAGCAGGAAAAGCTAAAAATTGAGCTACTAACAACAGAGCAAATGATTTGTCAAAGAGGTAATTTGACTCTCTTGGCTTAAAGGAAAAGTTTTCTAATAAATTATTTCTCCCCTTGGTTAGTAAATCATTTCCCCTTCCTAATACACTTAATTTGCTATTCCCTTTAATTACTGCTTGTCCAGGTGGATCTTAAAGGCTCCAACTTAAAAGGAGTCTAACCTAACCCTGGCAAAAAGCCAACCCCTGCCACATCATTAACTGATGAAAGACAATCATACTCTGTCTTGCCTTAAAATAATACAGACAGGGTTCAAAATGCTGCAGTAAGTGTTTTTCTGAAGGCAATATCTTGCATTAATAGGAAAAACTATGGTGTGGGTTGTGTCAGATCCATCAGCCCCTTCTTGAATTAAATGACAGTATATTAATACCAGAGTTTGTGTCCCTTGGATAATGTAGTTTCACAGAGATGCAGGGGATGGTATTTCTTAGAGGAAAATTGCCTTTGCACTGTCATTACCTGGCTTTAACACTAACCTGTTACAATATAGTATTGTAATTCACTTCCCATGGGAAGAAAAAAAAATGGGGAACATAGTTTTTATGGAAAGAAAGGTTTTACCATCCTGAGCCTAAAAGTATTGAGCTGTGATTATCTTAAAGCCCTGCTTCTATCTCAGTATATGGCTATCAAACTTGTACATTGGGTTTTATTTCTAAATCAGCTGTGCAGCTCTGTAGAACATTTACTGAATACTTTGAATCACAGCTGTCTTGTCCTAGTGTTTTAAAGTTATTTCCAATAGCATAATGGAAATCCAGTAGCATATTCCTTGGGTCTTTGTACCTTAGGGGAAGGAAATGAGAGAGAATGGGTGAAGAGAAAAAGAACAACCAGAGAGAAGCAACTCTTACCTCTTTTTGAGATACGGTTTACAAACTGAGACCTCCCAAAATCCCAGGTTGCCTGATCCCTCTCTGCATGCTTCCCACAAAAAACCAACATGCTCTGTCTGCTGTGACATACCTAAGACGCCTATAGCTTTTATAATATGCTCCTCTTCAAAGCACTTAATCTTCATGGGAAGACAGCCATTGCATTCCCCTTCTCTCCTGAAAATGTGTTTGGGAGCTCAAGTTTGAAAGATTCTGATTCCCAGAGGCACATCAACAGAGCAGCAGCGGAGCAATGGGAGCTCCCAGCCCAGGAGACTGTTTGGCACTCTAAGGCACAGACTGCAGAATGACTCTGCATTTTAAAAGACCAGTTATCAATTATCAGAAGAAGAATATGAAGGATAGGGTGTCTTGCAAGATGCAGTTGGAGTCATTCTGATTATGCCAGTGCCTTGGGAGCCTGCAACCCTAAAGAAGAAGAACTCAGACAGAGAAAGCAGCTGGTCAGTGTTGTAGAACACCATTGATCCACCACTGAAGAAGGGAGCAAGCATCCCAATGCTGGGATCTCTGTGCCATGTCAGCCTTGTGGTGGCAGAGGAAGGGTACTGCTAGGTGACATTGGTAAGGGCCAAATTTCTATTTATGCCTTATCAAATTAGGACTAGTCTTACGAACTGCAAGTCTGCACTCTATCTCTTGTGCTATGTCCAGGGAATCCTTAATTTTTTTGATTCTTACAGCACTGGAAGAATATTAGTAATTACTCATAATGCAAAAGAATAGCTGTTTGAGTACATGCCTGAGTTAGAAAAAGAAATACAGGAAATCATCCTTTTAAAATGTTTATTAGGATCCTCTACTGTAGGAGAAGGCAAAACAGGTGACCTTGTCCCTGATAAGTAACAAGCTGTGTTAATTACCCAATACAGCCTCACCCTGATGAGTCACAGCTATAGCCAAGAAAGATAAGTGCTATAAAAAGGGAGTGGGTTAGCTGATGAAGGGATTATCATGGAGGATCATGAACAAGAGGACCATGAAGAAGAAGGACCCTGGGGAGTGAGAATTGCTGTTGTGAGGTCAGTCTGGGTCTGCAGTCAGAGCCTGTTGTTGGAACCTGCTGTCACAGTCTAGCTGGGTAAAATCCTGCATTGAGTGTCTGCAAGCTAATACATGCAGTCATAGTTTAGCAGGAAATAACCAGCAGTCAGAAGCTGCATAGGAAACCTACAGCAGGAGCTTGCTGCAGCCAGAGAGAGTGAATAGTTGGAGTCAGGATGGCTGAGCTCTAAAGAGGAATAAACCAGGACCCTTTTCATGCTGTGATAAACAAGAAGTCTGTGTCTCAGCTCATTTCTACCCTCTAACAAGAGAGCTGCTGCAACACTCTACTTCTCTTGCATTTAGGTATGCAATTTTAGCAGACCAGCATTTTGGTCAATTGCTATGGTAAGGATATAATTTTGTCTGCCTGTCCTTACTAATTCAGACTTTTTAAAATAGTCAGCTAACCAGCCTCATGTAGAAGTTTCTCTACTCACTAGATTTAGTGATATTAAGCTTGCCTTCTACCCTTATTTTTTATTCCAATTTACCAATCCTTCATGTGAATGAGATTTGAATTTGACTTACTGAAAATTTTTTCTCCTGTGTTAACCAAAATTGTCTAAGAAATTAATAAGTAAAATTATGCAAAGTTTTCATGAGACAGGAAGTGAAAATCACTTCCTAAACACTGTGAGGCTCAGTAGCAGTAGCACCACTACTACAACTATATGTATATATATGTACACTTGTCACTATATGCACTTAATGCACTAAGCTGAGATGATAAAACTCTTTCCAGATGGCTTTCGTGTTTCAGCTATTCACAATTGCAGAAGTTGCTTTGGAAGAACAATTGCAGCTAGTGTGAGCTTCATGTATTGATGACCAGCCCAGTGCCACATCCTGCCCAGAGCCTAGAATACAGCACAGACCACTGAATCATAGAATGATTTGGGTTGGAAGGGGGCCTTGAAGATCATCTGGTTCCATCACTCACAGAATCATGGAATTTGAGCAAAACACTGTATTTCTGCAATTACACTTCTAGGAAACAGGAGGGAAGACAAAAAGATAACAGTGAACTATTCATCATTCTTTAAATAAAAATGTCCTCTGTGGGTTACTTATATAGGATTTATCTGGGCTCATTGGTGTATGGTTGGCTCAGTACATGCTTTTGCCGTTCACTGACTCCAAAATGAAATAGATCTCCTCACTGGGACAGTGTTCACTGATCAGGGAGTCATTATAAGGTGCCAAAAATGTGGCAGAATGCTATCTATCCTTGGAATCTGCTTGACACTTTTGAAACACAGAAGCCCCCTGTTATAAATTAGGAGTATTACACAAAATTTAACAGATTTGTCCTTAAAATATCATGAAATATATGAAGTGAATCTGTGAAATTAAATCTTTCATTTTCATGTGGGAAGTTGGGTTGTACTATAATGTGATTGTTCCACTTTTGGGTCTTGAGGCAAGAAAATGCCCAGTCCAGCAGGACATTATGACCTCTTAAAGCATTGCTGTACTGTTCTAGTTGCATTCACCCTCCTTTTTCAGATCTGCCATTAATGCTACAGGCTCCTTCGGTCAGGGTCCTTCCAGCATCTACTTATTGCAGCACCACTGCTTCACTTGCCTCTGCAAGGAAGTGTTGCACCATTGTCCATAAGACCACAGGACAAAAGGAGAAAGATAAAGTGGTTACGTGGATCAGACCTGGGTGTGTGGACTGTTCACCTTCTTCACTGCCTCCTCATCAGCTGATTGTGCTTGTATCTGGTAGGGCTGATAGGGTAGGACAGCCAGCATCTAGTGTTTCAGGTTTGGCCACCTTGGAAGCAGAAAGCCTGGCGGCCCCTGTGGATTCTTTTTAATTTCCTGGAGGCCTGGAAACCCCCTGGCTGAGGCCTACAAGACAAGTATGGCTCACAGCAACCAGGTGGAAGGAAGATTATTTCTGGTTTTCACTGGTGCATGAGCAGGTGGCAGAGACACACTGAAGTCAGAGCTTAGAAGACAAGGCCCTGCCCTCAGGGCACTTAATCACAGTTCCTCAGTCAGGTTGAGGAGCTCAGCATCAAATGACATAATATTAATCCCTGAATGGACCAAACTGTCTTTGTTCTCTTCTTCATGTGGGCTGGGAAAAGGGATCAGGATCCCACAGGCCAATGGCTCTTAGTGCTCCCAAAACCATCTGGAAGCCCCCAGAACCTTACTGGGCTCCATCTGCTGATCTGAAACTAAATACCAGATGGGGACCACATCCCATGTACTTCAACAAAAAGCCAAAAAAAGTCCCTGTTATCATCACCTAAAGCAGAGTTAAGAGCATTTGGCTTGAAGCAACCCCCCCAGAGGTCACCAAAGAAATCCTTGCCCTTCTTTCTCCCACCTCTCTCACCTATTAGGGGTCTTGAATGGGTGGTGGGAAGATGTGAGTCACCCCCAGCAAGCCAGTGGCTGGGTTTTAAGGGAGAGAGGTCAGGCAATTGGGTGGCTGGGGTGAGACCTCCTGCAGCCACTCAGGTGCCTGTCTGCTCACCCCTGGCCACAGGGAAATGAAAAATCCACAGCAGGACAGCCTGGGTAAAATAACATGGAAAAGCTGACCACCAAAATCATTTTGCTTAATCCAAAGAACAGCTGGGCACTGCATTGCTTGCAGGGGTGCTGCCACAGCTGCCATTCTAAGGCAAAAAATCCCAAATTGCACTCTTTCTGAGCTCTGCCAAAACACAGCCCTCCGCTGCTAGTTTTGTCCTCATTCCGTACCTTTAAAATACATGTGCACAAGGAAGAGGGAAAAAGTAAAAACATAAGCCAGCCTTTTCGGCTCTTAGGCTCTTCAGGGTTTTCAAAGTTCACGGTTTCCTTGAGGGGAAAAATAGTTAATGTGTCAAAAAATGCCAGGCCTCCTGGCTTGGAGCAGGACTTACCGAGTTCACTTGCTAGCTGTGTCAGGGTTTGTCTGCCAATTAAACCTCTCCTAATGAGAAATAAACCATTCATTAACAAGTAAACATCTGTTTAGAATATGGTGTCCTCCTTCCTCCTGAAAAGCAGCATCACAAGAACAGCTATTTTTAATGCTGATGGTTTTTAGCTGCAATAAAAAGTCCTTCTTTTTGCAGTATTTAAAAGGAATTGATGTTTGCATAACAAATTAAAGAAACTCAGACTGGGAATGCACACATCTGCAGGATGTCCTCGAGGCACTAACCTTACCCAAGAACACAAAGTCCTTGTTATGATATGCAAACTAATGAATCAGCTGAAGGAAGCATTTATATTTTGACAATGTATAAGCTTTCTCTGCCTCAAATTAGCTGTGACTGTGGCTGTGACTTTGTAAGATTCTGTGAACTTTCCAGCTAAAATTAGTCTTTTTACTTCTAGTAGTCATCACAGAGGAAATAATTTGCTGGAAAAGCAATAATTGATCTGAAGCTACCCCTTGCACATTTTGATACTTGGCGAAAACATGTTGCAGATCATAACTGGTTTTGCACTTTTGCCTGGGATATGCTGAACTTGTGGTGGTCTGAGCTTGTTTAAACAAAATTAAACTACAATCAAGCAGCAGCACTGACTGTGTGTGGATAGACAGTCACACTTACGTGGAGTTTTGTGTGTTATTCCATGAACAGTAGAAGTAGCTTCTTACCTGAAACATTCCATGTGCTGTGTCTTACTACTTTTTATTAAAACAATGCCTTGTTGGTAGATATTGTTCTGTCAGAGTGAATTTTTAAGAGCCCTGAAAGTCAATTTATTGGCATTAATTAATGTCTGTATAAAGCTTTTTGTGCAGTTCTTCCTTACCCACTAGAGCATCTTTAATTTTCCAAACATCAAGGTTCTTCTTTCTTCTGCCTGGATCTCTGCTCCGGAATTAGTTTGAAAAACATTTAACTGGTAATAAATAGATCTTCTGGTTTGTTGGGGATTTGGTTTGGTTTGCTTTTTTGTTTTTACAATACTCAGGCTTTGACATTTATTTGCCAAACTCAGACCTTTGCTCCTGATCAGGTTGGAGGAAAAGGGTATTATGGGGCCTTCTTTGGCTTGTATCACATGGGAGTTCAGATTTGAGCTTGTGCTGCAGTTGTCCTGGCTGTCTCCAACACGTAGAAATATTTGAGTTGTAGTATGCTTTGTGAAAACATGTCTGCAGCACACTCCCAGGTGTAATTTTATTCCAGCTGCCTGAGACAGAAGTTCTTTGCTGTACAGCCTGTTTTGGTGTCTATACTCTCTGGCACAATGACCCGAGAGCCAAAAGCTGTGCTGCAGTGCCACAGCCCTGTGGAGTCAGTGAGGGCTTGTTTGTATTGCAGCACAAGCACAGGGGGCTGGTATCCCCTCTGTGGGAAGGGGAACATGCTCTGGGCCATTTACGTGTGCAATGCTCATGCAAAACTCTCATCTAGCCATGGTGGAGATATTATTTAAGAGAACAGTCTGTATTCTTATTCAAAGTACACAAACACTGCTGACAAGGTCAGTGTCTAGAAGGATTAGCTGGCATGTAAAGGCCAATCATGTAAATAAAGCTCCTCAGGAGTCACATTAGCTTGCCTTGTAGTACATAGATTTATTTAGTACCTTTCTTCATCTCTTTATTTTGCAAGTAAGCCTTTTTATTTGCTTGTGCTGTCTCTCACTTCTTATCTTTCTTTCCCCTTCTCTTTCCTTCTGTAGTGTGCTGGCAGGTGATATTTCTAAGTGACATTTCTTCCACCTTGTTTATATGTGTTTCTCTTACTCATTGCTTGAGCATATGGTGAAGAAAGAAGGTGGCCCTTTTCAAGTTTGCATATCCAATAACTGAGGTGTGGTACATTTGCAAAAGACTGCCGTGAGATTAGATGATGAGCACCTTTTCACACATACACACACATTGCCTCTGAAAAGGTACCTTACTTATAAAATTACTTGTTTCTTAAAAAAACCATGGAATTATTCCTGAGAATTCCAGTGTTTCAGAACATGATATTGCTATAGTATGAAGCTACTTTGCTTAAATAATTCAGGTCATAAGCCCACAGCTCCAATCACTACAGTGGAATCAAACACTTAAAAAATAAAAATAAATAACAAATAAAAGTCACTTCTCATCCACGATAAAGTTCTTTTTTCTCTGTTTTCCGATTTTTTTTTTCCTAAACTTGAAGACTTTAGAAACATGACAACCAGGCAGTTCTGGTTGTCCCAGAAACAGAGATAAGAGCCCTCTAATATATTTTTTTCTGTGTACACTTTACACTGCTTGTATACCTTTGAAGGTCTCTGTTGTTGTAAGTGCCAACACCATCTTCACTCATCCATTTTTCACTTCATCTAAGTTTCCTCTGCACTTAGGAGGCTCTTCATCTGCTGCTGCTGGGACACATCCCCTTTCCCAGATCTCCTGTGCCATTGCTACAAGCGCTGCTCTTGCTCCCTGGGGCTGGCCCCAGCCCTGGCTCTGATCCACTCCTCCAGTACTGCACTAACCACTGTTGCTTTGTTTTGTACAGTGACAGTCATTGCAAGCCTGAAGTGTCTTTCCTCCCTACTTGGTTGTTTCTGCTTTTCCCTCATTTGTTCCTGGGTAGCAGCCACAACATGCTGGGTTTGTGACAAAGAAAAAGTTCCAGCCTCAGAGAACCTTCCATATTCCTATTCCAATTGTTATTTTATCACAACAGATAATGTTTGTATTCACCTCTCTCTTTCCAACCTCTGTTTCACTGCATAACACACCACGTGGCTTCTGTGGCTGTATTTGAAAGAGCATATATCTAAAATAAATCAAATAGCCATCTGATTATTAAAACATTTATGTAATAGAGAACAGTATAAAATTTCCATTCTTTCCCATCCTATTGTGTTATGCTGCCTACAGCCAGTATTTGCAGTTTAGTTGCCTTACACTGATTCTTGAAATGTATATTTAAGTATCTAAATAAGCAGCATACCAAAAAGAAAGCAATGTCTACAGTTTTGTGGATATCTAGAAGATCCTCAGACCAAACCTGAGTAGTACTTTTTTTTTTTTTTAAACAAGATTTTGGTGCCAGACTAGGCATTTCCAACTCCATCTGTCCAAAATCCATGAATCAACAAAGTACAGAGATTGGCTTAAGAATTTTGAGATTAAAACCAACTTGAACAAGAGCTAGTTCTATTTTCCATAATATGTTTTGTTTGCTGATGCTGCACTTGTGACAGTTCCATTTTCAAGATTTTTTTCTTCACAACCAGGATAGATAGCAAATGCCTTTGCTGCCAAATGAGAGCTTCACAGTACCATGTGAATTCAAGAACTGTGGCTTTTATTATTTTATCGTGCTTGTTTGTAATACTTAAGGCTCCTCCCAGAGTTGGTAACAAAGGATTTAACTTTGAAAATTTTAGCATCTGCATCTGATTACATCTTTTGTAGGACTTCTTTTGGGCCTGAACTTTGAAATAGCTCCATATTACTTAGAACTATGAATCTGCTGAAATAAGGCTCTAGGTCTAATCCTACTTACACAACGGAGGTCTTGTGTTTCACAAAAGCAGTGTCACAGAAATATGAGCTTTGAGGAGACACTCTTAGCCCATAAATAAGGTTCTTGGCTATAAGGTTTCCTCTTTAGCTTACTAGGTGAGAGTTATTTGGTGTCACTTTCAATAGTGCAGAATTTGGATCTATTCTGTTTCCTGGTGGGATTATAATTTTTTGCTTTATTCTTTGGTATGTGACCCTGTGTAGATGTGGTACACAGCTGCAGCTGTTAAATCTGTGCAAATCAACACGGACTAAAAGTTTGTCTTCCTCAGCACTTGATACACTTCAGTGTGTAGTGTCATCTTCAGAGAAAGAAATTGCTGAAACTCTAAGCTGCTTTACATTTATTTTGCTTTAAGACATTCTCACTCCTTGTCATGTAAATTCAGATGCTTTCTGAATAGTAGACATAGTTTAGATGCTTGTATTTAAGAAAGGATATTCCCTTTAAAGATAAAACCCAAAGCAATCTCTTAGGAAATCTCAGGGTTCTGCTTCCCTCCCCTTCAGCTATTCTAGCTCCCCTACCCCACAACTCTTCCTTCTGCCACTGTTCCCAGGAATGTATTGCAAAGGTTTCAAAATGCAGGAAATCAGCCTGTACCATTAAAATCAATATGAATTGTCATCAGTGACTTTTATGAAGACTTATGTTTTACAAGTAATGCTGTCTTAGCCACTCCTGTTTCCCCTTCCCTATCATTTGCTGCATCTGAGGGGAAAAAAAACCAGTGGAAGTAGGTAAAATCTGTATAATTATTTATATTTTGCTTGCTATGATTTACTTGTAGGTCATTCACCCATTTTTCTTTGTTTATTTTGTTTTACTTATTTATACATATAATATATACTTTCTTTATTTATACATTTGAAACCTGAATGGGCTGGTTGATCTCTGTGACCATATAGCCTGGCTGAAAGAGCAGCAAAGAGTAATTAAAACCTGGGAGGAGGGCCTCTTCAGTACTGCTGCTGGAAGAGTAATGATGCAGTTGTGTCTTCAGTGTGTGGCTCCATGGTTTACATTTTATTTAACTGGGAAGGAGACTAAAGATGTTGCCAGTCTCAGTTTTCCCATAAGCTCCTGCCCTTGAATTGCTGTTTATCTCTTCCTGATATGTGCCAATAAAACTGTGAGACTATGCTGTAAAATGGTCAAGGAAATGAGAGAACATAAGGGTTTTAGAGGGTAATTCTTAATGATGAGTTTACAGTGCAGCCTCCCAGACAGTTGTATCAGCACAATTCAGGGTGACAGTGAACAGTGGCATGGGGGATGCATGAGGGTACAGGAGATGATCTTGGAAGGCAGTTTACAGCCAAAGAAAATGTACCCAGACCCACATCCTGCCCCCTGGCCCAGGTGACTTTGAACCAGTCATCATGTACCTCCAATGCATGAAATTTGCTGGTATTAAAAAGCATCTGTTTCTGCAAAGCAGTTAATTAGACTAGTCCTATTTAACTAGTTATGTAAAATAGCTAACCCATCATTTAAACTTCTAGTTGTGCATTAAAGGCACTCCTTTGTAGGAGACACATAAAATACATTTCAGTGGCACCCCTCAGTACTGCTAATTTTTCACAAGCGACATGGAATTTGAGATGCAGAATTCCCATTTATTTTCAATGGAATGTAGACCCCCAAGTCATGTGGGCTCTTTCGAAAATTTTTACCCTTTATTATTTTCTTTGGGAAAGTTAAAAAGCCCACATGCCACCAGCATTTGTTTAAAGAGAATGCTTACTGTGTTGGGTGCTTAGTCATAAGGATTTAGCATTAGAAGCCTTCCTGTGTCTCTGTGTGTGCGTGTGGCTTTACCACACATAAATTATCCAGCTTTCCTTTTTCCTCCTACGTGCAGAAAAACATACGGATATTCAAAAGACGAGCAAATCATCCGAAACACAAACCCATGCCCTTTATTCCCACTTCAGATTTAGTCTGGAAGATAGCTTCAGAACCAGCCCCAGTAAAAGAACTGCTTTATGCAAAGCAAAAGGAAAGTACAGTTAAAAACTATTGAGTTGTAAAAGCAGTGGAGCTACAACTCTTTAACATTCAAGCAACTATCTCTAGAAGGGAAGCAGATTATGCGGTATCATATTGCAAAAAGGCTGTTCGACCCTGTTGCACTTACTCAGAGCTACATATTTACTTTTGTCACTGTATAGCAGCGATTGCATTATATCCTTCCTGCCAGGACACTAGGAGAAACAGAAGGTTAAGTGTAAATGGGGGAGGGGAAAAGAAGGAGGGAGAAGCAGCAGGAAAAAGTCTAAAAAGGGAGAAAAGAGCAGCTGAAGAGAAAAAAGTTCCTCATCAAAGCAGGAAAAGATCCTAAAGAAACAGAGAGAAACAGATCAAGTTCTGCACATTTGGGATTTCTAATGCAATTGTATTTCATCCCTGATATGACTAAAACCAAGATATTTGGTCATAAGAAAATAGATCCATTTTATTAAGTGTACATAAAAGTGGGAGGCACAGAGTCTGGCACCAGCATAGCCTAAAGGAATTTCAATGATTTGTGCCATGAATGCTGAATGGGAGACTTGTAAAAAGCACCTTTCTCTTAAGGATAGCTTACTGGAATTTGTAAATATAAGCCAAAAAACAACAGACCAACCCTGAAGTAAAATAGTACAAAGTGATGAAAATACCAAGGACTCTTTTACCATATATAAAAACCTGCAAACAAACACATTTTATTGAGGGGAGCTCAAGAAATCCAGAGGTCACTTGGACTTAGGGGTTGGGGAGGGGTGGGGGGTCTCAAGATGTTGGTGAGCAGTAGAAATGGCAGAAGATAATGAGGTCTGGTTTCATAGTTCAGGGTTTCCAGAAATTAAGCTTTCATGGGTGGGAGCTGTTGGGGGAGCATCCAAACTGGGCTCCTCACAATCACTGCCACTTTCTCCAAGGGAGGTCATGGCATCTTTCTAGTAATTTCAGCATACATCAGATCAGGCACTGTCATTAGGTTTGACAACCAGACCTCATGTGTTTCGTTCATTTTATGGAGGACCCACCATCCTAATATTGCTTGGCCATCAGTCTCTTGAGGTGTTTTTACAATGCTGTGCCTCAGCTTCTCTCAGTGTCCCAGTCAGAGGGTCAGCCTGATTGAGGGAGAAGTGGTTGCCTTGCAGCCAGCATGGTCCCATGTGTGGCAGGGCTCCAGCCAAAGGCACCTGGCCCTGTTTCTATCCTCCTGTAAGGCTCAGCTGCTGTCAAGCACTCAGCCATACCCCAGCACACAGCCCTGCAGGGCAGGGGTGCACTCCACCTCCTCACACAGTCCCGTGGGCCAGCCTTCTTGCCTCTCCTATTGTGTGTGCCCATGCCAGAGGTCTGGACAATGTAAAAACTATTTTCGCTTTGCTGCAGAAAGAGCTAGAAGGAATATTCAACTCATTAACAGAATGTCTTGGCTTAAGTAGAAGTGGCATTTTTCTCAAAAATGTGTTAGCTAACTCATTTTAACTACTATATTATATATTCCGGTGCAGGCTTAGCAAGTAATGTTTTAATATGTTTTATGAAGTGTACATGAGTCCTAGGAGTGAGCCAACTAAACCACATTAAATTATAATTTATCCTGTCAATAACAGAAATCTAAAACCGACAGGTTAACACACCTGAGAAAAGAGAAAGAAAACAAATTTCTTTCTATTCCCATCCACCAGCAGCTCTAGCACCGAAGTAAGTTTGTGGATCTCAAGATGGTCTCAACATGGGAAACACTGACAAGCAGCCAAATGGGTACATTAAGTTACAACTGTCTCTAAAAATATTGCTTTATAACAGCACAGAAGCCTTTTGAGTCTGGCTCTTCCAAATAAGCTGTATGAAAGGATTGGGAATCTCTGCTGGGAGTTGATGGGACATGCTTTAAAAAACCCTAGGCTCTTAGTAGACTTTGACGGGAAGCATGAGTCCATAATAATCCAGAGTGCTGAACTGATGAGAAGGAAAGAGACAGACTGGTACCTCTTTGGCACTGAAAATAAAAATAACTCCTGTGAACCCAGCCAAATGAAGAACAGCATCCTGGAGCTGAAGTGCTATAATCAGTTGGATAACTAGATCTTCCACTGTCTCTGGAAGATAAATATTAACTGGAGAAAGAAACTCAGAGAATCATTAAGGCTGGAAAAGGCCTCTTAAGACTATTGAGTCCAACCATTAACCCAGAACTGCTGAGTTCACGACTAAACCATGTCCATAAGTGCCCCTCCTGCACATCTTTTAAATACCTTCATGAATGATAACTCAACCTCTTGACTGGGCAGCCTGTTCCAATGCCTGACCACTCTTTCAAGGAAAAATTATTTCCTAATATCAAATCTAAACCTCCCCTGGTGCAACTTGAGGCCATTTTCTCTTGTCCCGTCTCTTGTTACCTGGCAGAAGAACCCAACCCCCACCTGGCTAACCCCTCTTTTCATGTAGTTTTAGGGAACAATAGGGTCTCCCCTAAGCCCTCTTTTCTCCAGGCTAAAGAGCCCCAGATCCACCATCTGTTTCTCATAAAGCTCCAAGCCTTGTGCTCCAAGCCTTGACCAGCTTCATGCGCTTCTCTGGACACACTCCAGGGGCCAAAACTGGACTGTGGATTCAAGGGGCAGCCTCACCAGTGCTGAGTACAGGGACTCTCCCAACTCTCCCTATCTCTGCTGTGCTCTCATTTGCTGCAGGGATAGCATGCTTGTTGAACGTCACAGAGCTGTGGGTATCTCTATCAGAAGTGCTGTAATCCCTGAAAATAGCATTACTGCCTCCAGTCCTCTGAACTTGTGTTCTTCCACATCAAATTACTCTTTTCCACACTGGGACAGCACCCAGTATTGACCAGTGTAAGTCTCCTCCATATTTTTATATACCACACACAGCATGCACCTTAGGTAACTAAAATATCTTACAGCATAACCTAGGCTTAGCATAGAAAGGATCACAATAAACAATGGTAGGAAAGAGGAAGAATGAAGGGAAGAATGAAAAACCATGATGAATATTCTATACACATCAATCTTTACTTCCTTTTATTATAAGTGCTTTATTTAAACAATAGTCAAGTACCAAAACCTTGAAAGTTTATGAATATTAAGTTTGCCTAAAGAGTATCAGCAGACTAAGGAATTGTCCTAAGGCTGGATATGCAAAGCAAGATCAGTGTGTTCACTAAGAAAGCCTACCTGGTTTCTGGCTTGTAATTGTCACTTGTAAAAAGTCAACTCACTTGCCCCTCCTAAGCAGCAAGCAAGCAGGGATTAAATTCTTTGGCCATATTCCTTCTTGTTCTGCATCTCAGGTGCTTATTTTTGAGTGGTATAACCCTACCCCATATACCATGTTTGTATTGGCACAAAATGACAGTAAAAGATAGTGAGTTCCAGTAAGCAGCTGCCTTAATGCAGCTTAATGAAAGAAAATCCCAGCTTCCTTCTTCGTGTTCATGTCTGTGGCTAAAGCACAGCAAGTGGATGGAGAACCTTAGGCACAAGCAGCTGAGAGAAGAGGAACAGGTAGTTCCTGACAGGAGATGCCAAATGGGATGCCAAGGAGACATAGAAAAGATGGTCACAGCACAGTGTCCAAATCTATGGCAGGCAAAAAGGGAAAGGTAATGGAAAAAAATCACTTTAGGAAGGAACTGTTGGAAATTACTTATGAGTTATAGATAAAACCTCTGTATGGCTGTTCCCAGATCCAGATCCTTTGACCAGACTGACAAAAAGTGGTCCTTTATGAATGGTGTTTTCAAAACCTTACAATAATCCCAGATTTGTCAATGAGGGAGGGTGTGCAGGTCCTTCACTATTGCTTCCTCCTCCTCTGTCCCTGATTGATCAGAATTAACACTCTCTGTGGTGCACACCAAGCTGCAAAGCTCATGTAGTATTACACCCTCGCATTTTTCCAGGAATTTATCTGAAGTGGGAAACTGTTAGGAAACTACTCCAGCAAGGAGCCACACCAAAGCAGAGGATGGGAGGGAGATGGCTGACAGAAAGGGAAGTGGCAAGCATGCTGTCCCTGACAATCAGGGGACATCCCTGCACAACAGCCATAGAAAGTGACAGGTACTCTCTCCTCGGCTGGATTTACATCTGCTCTTCCATTTGACTCAGGTATTGGAAAGCACAAATTATTTTGGTTTGGTTTTTATCTTCTCTCAGTATTTAGGATTGAAATCTGGTTTTCCCAGGCCATGGTGTATTTGTTTTTTATTTGCCACAACGGCAGCAGTTTGACCCTGATGAGTGATTTGGGATATATGAAACAGTTGGCCCCCACATGGAGTTACACTTCCTGTCCAGTCATCCCTGGAAAATGCTTTTGGCTCATCCCATTGCCCATACATGATTCAGTTTCACCACCTGCATAGTCAATAACTGCACCCGTGGATCTTCCCATCCAAAAAGGATAAAATTAGGTTTATGAATTTACCATTTCCATAGTGACTTGGTAAATGCAGAGTTCCATCAACCCTCCCTGCTCCCCCCTACACTCTGGAAAGCAGGAGTCCTGAGGATGATTTATTCTGCCGAAATAAAACCACAGGTTACTGTTGCCAGTGTACTGATGATTGTACACAGTATCGTCACAGCAGAAATTTCCTGGGTTGCCACGTAATAGCATCACCCCAGCAGTCAGCAATGTCCACTTTGGCCAGCTGTAACTTCCCTGGGCCTCTCATACATTCACCTCCCAGTCAGCCCTCCTGCCACAAAGTCCTGACCTCAGTTATACCAAAGGAACCCAGAGAAGTGCCAGGGTTGGGCTGGTGTCTGATGTGGTGCATGTGGTTCATGCCCAGCAAGCACCAGGAGTAGGAACAGCTCCATGCCTGAGCTGGCTCTGGGTGAAGAGGTGTGGTGGATGGTACTCCAGCCACAGGCAAGGACACTGACTCTGTACAGACTCTGTCAGCCTTGTCTCCTTCCCCATTGCAGGTTGCTGCATACAGTAGGTCCTTTCAGGGGTAGGCAGATACCTCTGGATTGGCTTGGGTTTGCTTGTTTTATATAATTACCCCCAGCAGTTCATTCAATACAGGGAAAAAATGTAGTCTTATACTAACAGAGTCTTTTCTGGGCAGTATAAATTATCTTGCTTAGCCAGGATTTCATGAAATTCTAAAATCAATCCTTTTGTATAAATAATTTTAAAAAGTAACCTGTATTGTGTTAGCAAAACAAGGGCTGTTTGAAAATATTTAATAAAGATATTAAAAGAAAGGAAAAAATATCTTTCTCCTGTTCAAAAATATTTTCAAATAATGTGACCAGACTGAATGTGTGGGAGGTGCCACCTGGCAATCTATGAAAGAAGGAAGTCAGACTTGGTCGTCTTCCATTACAGAAACTTTTGCCAAGGTATACAATTCTAAGTGTTTTATAAAACATTGTTTTGTAAGCTTGCTTTGGTAAGCAAAATCTCTCAGTTGATTTAGCATCTGGTACAGTAAAAAAGTCTAATTCAATAGCACATCAGGTAATGCTGACTTTGGTGTCTTGTCTTCCTATCTAATACTGGAGAGAATATTCATCCTTAAAATCAGCATCTGTCACAAGATAATTTGTTCTCATGGCACCTCTGTTATTATTGGCCAATATCATATGAAAGTGGCCAAGATAATTATTAATAGTCACAAACTTACCTGTCACCAAGGTACCCTTAATGCAGCTCAGAGGGACTGAATCAGAGATAGCTTAAGCCACCTTCTCTTTTCCTTTGCATTCTTAGGCTGCACAGGGACTTTTTTTGTCCCTGTGTAATTTAAAGCCTTCTCTTCCTTTGGATCAAGAGGAGAGAGGAAATGGCTTGAAAACTTTCAGGCCCAAAATATCTTCTGTCCTCTGGTTGAACAGCCTTAGGACACCTTAAAATCCACTATGCCACACTACAACACCTACAGAGGGAAACCTGGGCAATGTGTTTCACTGCACTGTCTCATCAGAGACACACTAGGACAAACACAGTTATGTGGAAGTGTTTTGTAAATATCTCATGACTATTGTAAACAGTCCTCAGTGTGCACCAGCTTGGCCTGAGTCTGTCAAAATGCTCCAAAATCCCACCCATGCCTAAGGAGGACCTATCCACTGACATCATCTCTGGAGGGTGGATGGGAGGTGACTTTCCCACAGATAGTGAAGTGCAGCCCATGGCTGATGCCCTCATTCCTAGGACAGGGAGCAAATAGGGAGACTATGTGACCACAACAGAAGTCCCAGCTGCCCATTTCTCTCTGGGAGCCTGAGGATGGGTCTGAGTTGAAAGTGTGAGTGCAGTAACACACATGGTTCACAAAAGGCTTCCTGCACCATGTCATTCAGCCTTATCCTCAGAATGTGGAAAATATATAGCTTAGGACTAAAGGCTGGTATCAAGAGGCAGGATCCTCTTTGGCCTTACTTAACATGAGTCCTCAGAATAAGACTCCAAATCTGCCTAGGAGACAACAAGGGAATCAGTTGAAGTTCATGAAGTGTTCAGACTGAATCATTCCCCTATGACATGGGGCCACCATCTCATCATCAGCAATCTTTCAGCCTTAGTTCTGAAGCAGCTGGATGCATACAGGTAGAATGTTGGCAACATGTGAAAAATGTCTTCAAATAAACATGGTTTTGGAGGCTCTGGCCACTGGCAAAAGAGTCCAAATCATTAACTTAGTCTGTCAGAGTCTGTACCAGGGCTTCCAGGTCTCCCAAAGCTCAGTGCTGGTTGAGCCCTCCTTCTGCAGCTCTGCAGCTTCCTTCCATTCAGGAGCTGCTGTTGACTACTGACTACTGACTCCAGGGAAACAGCACCTCAGAAGAATTAAGGACAATAAGTTTATCATCACATTTGCATATAAGTAGAAATATTTAGCTATAAAGCTGCATTAGTGGTGAAGGGTCTGGAGCACAACTGTTATGAGAGTGGGCTGAGGGAGAAAAGGAGGCTCAGGAGAGACATTATTGGTCTCTACAATCACCTGAAAGGAGGAAAAAGCCTCAAGTTGCACCAGGGGAGGTGTAGATTGGATATTAGGAAAAACTTCTTCAGTGAAAGGGTTGTCAGGCGCTGGAACAGGCTGCCAGAGAAGTGGTAGAGCCACCATCCCTGGAGGTGTTTAAAAGATGTAGCACTTGGGGACATGGTTTAGTGGTGGACTTGGTGGTGCTGGATTAATGGTTGCACTTAATTATCTTAGAGGTCTTTGCCAACCTAAATAATTCTATGATTTGAGCTGAAACAATGAGGCATAACAGAAGCTCTTTTTCCACTTTTTTTTTTTTTTTTTTTTTTTTTTTTTTTTTTTTTTTTTTTTTTTTTTTTTTTTTTTTTTTTTTTTTTTTTTTAAATTAAATTTGGAAAGCTTGTCTGAAAGATTAGTGGCTAGACCAGCAATTAGCACAGTTAACAGAAGTAAGTGGAAGTGATTTTTCTTCCATAATGCAGAAGAATTCGAGTTTTGTAGAAGCCTTTTTGCAACTGGCATTTTCTGTTTCCTGCAATATCCTCCCTTAAAGAGAAAACATCCTCCAGGCTGCATTTAAAGATATGTGGCTTGGATGTATCTTATAACATGAAAATGACATAATTACTTTGCTTCTAGCAAAGTCTATGGACGAAGTGACCCAAAGTCTTGTACTTTCAGCAGTAAAAATAGGTTTACATTATTTCTATTGTCCTTGGTTTGACAAAATGCTATATGCCTCCAGTGTCTGTGAAGCTTATTAGAATAAGGATAAAAATTGAACCTAGAACACAGTTGAATAAGCCAGTTTCTAACTACAAAGTTTCTTTTTCAATAAATCCATTGAGATTTTTTCTTTTTTTAATTCATCAGTATAATCGTAATCACTAGAAGTGATAAACCAAGTTGAATAATTTTAACAAAAATGTAAAAAATCCTGCATGACTTCATTTTTTTATCTTCCATTCTATTTTCCAGGCACACAAAGAGGGTACCAAGTAAAATACTAGCCTTGAGCTGATTGCTAAGTTGACCTACAACTTAGCCTGAGGTTCTAATACTGGTTCATAAACAGCTTGATCCAATTCATCCCCCTTTACTGTTAGAGACAAATGATGGCCTACTGGCTAAAGTGGAGAATGAGAGCATCTAGCTTTAGTTCCCTGCTTTTCCATGGTCCAGAGAAAGCCACGTGGTTAAAAAGCCTTTGAGGGACTTCACTCCTCCTTTGCAGCTCCTAACCTCCACTCATTTCCAAAACACAGGTCAGATATCTCAGAGGTTTTCAATCTTGAGATTTTAGTAGCAGTTCATCCCCTCTGAGAGGAAGGATTATAACTCCTCCCTCTCTCACAATAAGGAATTCATAAATCTGTGGAACACTAGTAGATTGTAGTGATGGGCTCAGAGTGATCATTTTTCAGGCACAAAGTCAGGCAGAACTGGTACAAGTAAATAAGGTTGTTTCTCTGTACAAAAAGCTGTGGAAACTTAGCTGGAATCTCAAAAATCTGTTTTCCACAGATGTAGAAATAATCCATAGAAGCATTTTAGTAGAGAATATTGCTTTGGTGTTTATGTAAAAAAATTCCCTCATCTGCAAGAGCATGTACACACCTTAAAGATCCTTTCCAACCAAAGTGATTCTATGAATTTGGCTTTTTCATGTGGCTGTCCTAGAGGTAACGACATTTCTGTAATTCCAAGTGGGCAGCATGGGAGGAACCCTCAAAGCCTGACAGCCAACAATTACACACACAGCAACAAAGCACATGGGGTAGATGCCTTCTGTTTAAATCTGCAGATAATTGCCTCATCCACTTACCTGGAGTCTACCAGCTGTAAGTATTTTGCATTCCTTGGGGTAAAAGGTAGAGCAGGGATTCCAGCTTTAGCCCAGCTCTTGTGGATAGTGCTCTCAGAATAGCACAGTGCAGCCCCCACCATGCTGCTGCTGCCAACCAGCATCAGACATCACACAGAGGTCATTAGTCGGTTTAAAGACAAGTCTTCTAACCTGAAGTGTGATTTAAAAGAACTGCTCCCCAGTGTTCTTGGCTTCAGATGGAGATACTTTAGGAGTAAAGTACACTCCTGTAGTAAAGACTGACTATTTTCAAAAGAGCTTTACAGAATACAGCAGAAATGATCTGCACATACATACATATATATATTTGCTTTTTAATGAAGTATATCTTTAAAATGGACAGGGACTCCCTCCAATAAGAATTTATTGCAATTGCTATTTATACTTTTAGCAATATTGGAATGTAAAGTCATAATACTGTGCTGTTTGATATCATTATAAACCAGAAAAAAAATCATAATTATTTCAAAATTCTCATAAATTCTCTAATAATAATTCACATAATAAAAAAGTAACAAAATACTCATAATAATAATAACAAGACTTCCAGATAACTAATTGCATATTGCTGTCTTCTAGATGTTCTTTCATCTGTATACAAATATTTGACCTCACAGTAAAATATAATAACCACATATGTTTTTTCTGTGCTTCTCCAATATAGAAAGTAGTCCTGAGTCCTGTGGTTTGCATTTTGAATAACTATTCCAGTATCTATTTCAAAAAGTAAAACAATTCATTTGTTAACACGCTGCACAAGTCAGATGTCACGACTAGAATTATTCTCTGCCCATATATTTTCACTTTATCAACCTGATGAAGATGCAGAAGGGAAATAAATAGGGCAATAACTGCATGATATAATTTAGTGTAAACAGTAAAATGAGCTTCTTATTTGCAGCTTCCCATGGGACACGAGTATAGACAGGGAACTTCCTCTTGTTTCTAAAGTAGAAAATGAAAGAGGAGAGATGGAGGGGCACCAGTTACTAATCTGCAGAGCAGCCATTAAGATAAAAACAGATGAGGACCTGGCTCAGAGTATTGGTAACAGGATATGGTACCTTTTCCTTCTAAGTTTCTGACTTTAATCAAATTCAGGTTGTTAGCTACTGAAAACTGTTGTATTATCATTCAGTGTATGTTCGGTGGTCTTTATCAAAAGGGGTGTTTGTTGCAGTCCAGTTTCTTGTAGTTCCAGGACCAGTTGAAGTGGCATCCCAGGGTTATTCAAGCAGAGACACTGAGCTTTGGGTATAGAGAATAAAATTCCCATCCAAACTAAATCTTAATCTCACAGCAAGATGAGGAGATGGAGTAGAGCTGCTACCACACTGCTGACTTTGCTACCCTGTTTTCTGGCCAGACAGGAGTTGTTTGCAGCTACAGACTTTCAGTATCTTTTACTGACAATCTTCTACTGTAGCATCATCTGATGATGATGCATAATTTATTCCCTTCCTAGTGTGAGAACTGCTTCCTGGGCACTGCGATGTCCCTTCCCTACCCTTCCCTCTATTTTCTCCCCAGTCTTTCACTTTTTCTCTGTATTGTTCTGGTTTATTGACACACTGGTTTATTTAAAGCAATCGATAGAATGAATTAACATCTTTGCTTTTGCAATTGAAATTATCTAGGTTTTGTCTTGTGCATAGTTCTTTTTCTTTGCTTCACTTCATCCTGCCATCTTTTCCCCTACTGAACTTAAAGTTTTAGGTTTCATTAGAGGGCTGTGGGCAGAGATGGTGGTTCAGAGGATGCTCTGGAGCCTGCAGACCAGCAGGGAACAGGCCCTCACTGGAACAGGCAGGCACTCCACTGAGCCCCACTGGGGGCCAGTTCGTGCCTTGGGGACATTGCTCTCTAAAGTGGCAAGCCTAAAACATGCAGAGAAATACTTCTATCTGCATGAAAAACACCACAGGAATGAAGAGCTCAATCTGATCACTGCAGTAGTTTATTTTAAGTAATAGTGGCCTTGTATCTGTCAAAATTCCTTATGTGATTCTTCTTCCAACACATTTTGAGGTGTCTTTTTTCTTTTTTTTCTCCCCAGGGCTTTGGAGTAAAGAAAGTATCTTCACCTCACACCAGGTTGGGGTCTCAAACCTGGTTAGTGGCAGGTAACCTAATCTCACCTCAAAGCCCAGCATGCTGAGTAAGTCAGAGAAGGTGCTCAGAATACCTGAGAAATAAATCGCAATTGTGATCCAGTTCAAGAAAGATGATTTTTCATTTCCTAAATGACTCGGTCTTTTGAAGAGATACATCATAAAAGGAGAGCAAAGGTAAAACTTTTCAATCTCTTCTAAGTGATGAACCTAAACCCGCCAAGATGCAGACTAGCTGGAAAAGCAGCAAAAACTAGATTCCGCCCTCCACCTTCTCGTTTTTAAAATAACTTTAAATTTTATGATTGAAGAAAAAATAGCTTAATGCCCCATTGTCTCTCTTTCCCATCTCTCACTCCTCCTATCCAATGTTTTTAAACCTACTATAAAGTTAATCCAAGAATTCAGTAGTGATTTAAATTCTTATAATAGCCACTAATAATTACCATTCTGCTACTATTCAGGAATTTCATCTATTTATCTCAATGACAGAATAGGCAGAAACACATAAAGTAAACAGCAAGTCAAGTCTAATTAGAGAAGCAGGCATTGAGTTTCATTTCCCAAGGACATTACATTTGTAAAATTAGTATCTGAGAAAGATTTGAAATGTCTTCAAACTGGGAAACTAATAAGAGTTTTTTTTCATATTTTTGTAGAGTTAATACTTCTGGAAATGAATTATTCAACATTTCTTTAATGCTTGAACAGATAAAGAATATCCTTTTAGCTTTGCAGATATGGGACAGCAGAATATCTACTCCTATAGAAATAAAAAATGTACCTACTTTCTTACTGTTTCCACAATCTGTGTGACACCTGGATATCAGATAAAAATTCCTTCAGATATGCATTTTGATGTGCAAAGATTGCTAATTGTCTTAGTAAGAGATATTGTATCATTATGCAGGATATAATAGAAAATACAAGACCTTCTGCAGCATTTTAAAACTAACTGGGAAATGTAATAATGAACTTAAATACAACTTTACAAAAGATTATGTTTTTTCCAGACATCAGTTAAAACACTAGGGAAAGGTTTTCATTTTCATTGCTTCCTTTAGCTTTTTTAGAGTAATTTTCTGTGGAAGATTTGTTTTCTGGGAGGTTAATTTTTAAAAATTTTCTTGTGATTTAATATTGATACTAAAGTTAGGCTAAAAATAGTTGATTAATTTCTAATTATCATTGCTTCAGACAGTATGATGATATAGATTTAGTATTCATACCCTCTGGATTAAATATATAAGCCTTGGATCTCAAAGAATGTGTACAGCTGGTAACAGGGAATCAAGAAGGCAATATACTGTAAAGGGTAATGCAAGAAACAGAAAGAGAACTGCATAATGACTGCTGTATTACTTAGCAAAGATGTGTGTAAACAGTGTTGGCTTTTGCTTTGAATACCTGCTGTGGGTGTGTTGGAAGCTTTGGATGTTTCTCTAAAAATCAAAACAAAACAAGGTTTATATTTGGTGAAGTGGATTATAGTCTCAGTTTTGCTCTGAGAAGCAAATTATCATACATTACACGTTATGTCAGTGTAAATATGTATTTGCTTAGGTGAATCTGAGGAAACCACTTTATGTATTTAGTCTGAATTTCAAGTTTATGATGAAGAAACAAACCAAGGTACTCTGACACATCTTGACGTCTCTGACCAAGGGATCTGCATACTATTGACTCTGAATATGCCCTAATAATATACCCAAGTTATAAACCTTCCTGAACATGTGCTGCAGAGATAGAGATAGATGCAATGCTTTCAACTTCTTAGAGGCATGGACCGTACTTGGATGTGTATTGAGCTTTCCAGATGAAAGTCACTGCAGACATAAGGAGCAAAAGTCATTGAACAGAAGGCAAGGCACACAAGCCTGGGGTTCTCCCATCTCTGCCTCTGATTCACCTTCTGGTCCAAATTAGTAGCTTTTCAACCTCAGATATTTTTCTTAGCTGTTTAATGAGCATTTCTGATATTTGACTACATATTAGAGGTGCCTAAAGGTCATGGTACAGAAGTACTAGGTTTTATTGGTGGCAAGCCTTATTGCCAAGTCTTCTCTTGAACACTTAACAATGTTCAACGAACTCCTGGTAGAACAGGGCTAGTGAGTAAGGCAGGAAGAGGACACTTGGAATACTGAATAGATAAGATGAATTAATAGGAAATTTAGATTAAAACTGAGCTAAAGAAGGAAAATCATAAAAGAGGAACGGAAAGGAACTGAGAAAAAAGGGGTCAGTGGAGATGGGAACAGGAAATGAAAACCACACCTCACATCTTGCAAAGTGTAATCCTTTGCGGATGTGCTATCCATATGCTATTATCATGGATTCACTGTTGGAAATAAGGTACATCCTTGTGGTAGGCACCTACCCAAAGAAAACCACAAGTGCCTCATGACGATTTATCATTACCTTCAGCAGGTGAGATGGAGGTGAGACACTTCAGGTCAGACACTGATGGTGCTGAAATCTCACAACAACAATGGGAAACCAATATGAAAAAAATCACACTGTCATGGCCCATTTCTGTGGATCACTAAAGGTTTAAATTGTGACTTTTCAAAAAATGGAACAACAAATTTGGGCTTCACTTTTATATAGTTTTTAACTTGTGTACTGGCTCATGTCAATTAGGTGCAGATCCTTGCCTACAGGGCATTTTCCTAGCAGGTAAAATCAACAACAATTGATGAGAATATAAAAATAAAAAGATTCATTTACTGACCCCATAATTTTCTCCAGAATGAAACAATAATATTATGCTTTGTTACAGCCTAAATCAGATGATTTTTCCTATTCTACCAAATTATATGGTTTATAGAGCTATCATCAAGATGGAGGAGTATATGTAAACTGGCTATCAGGCACAGAATAAACCATATTTTGTCTTCCAATAAACACTTAAGCCTCAAACCATCCGATTATCACCAACAGGAAAAAATGTGAAGTACTTGACAAGTTAGTAAAAGCATCTGGCAAAGGATGGAGATTTTTAATTTTTAATTTAAAGACCAACTATTATTCTTACTAAAAATATCTCAAAACAATCAGGTGATCTTCAACACTCCAGATGGGTTAAAATTTTCCACAGAAAGCTTTTACCAGTCTGCAGTAATCTGTCATGACTCCGCTCAATATGAATAGTGTGGATGAAAAATGTGTGGTTTATTGGTTCACATACAAAATGTGTAAATAAGGAAGCAGAGAAGAATGTGTGGGCATGTGTTTTTATCAAACTTTCCTTGCTTATACACAAAGATTATGGTCTTGAATATGGCATGCAGCCCTCGTGAGTAAAATGTCTAGGGTTCATTTCCTAGGAACTCAACAACTTACTCATTTCCTACCTTTGCCTGTGTAGGATCCAGAGCTGCCTCTTTATCCATTTGAGGACCACAGTAAGAGGAAATTAATATTTGACATTTTCAGATATCTCAGATGAGGAAGAATGTCATTACTCCTAAGTCTTTATTGTACACAAGTCAAGATCTGCTTTCATGTAAATAACAGTGGCTAAAACAAGGTCTCAGTCATTTTTTTTGTCTCTAAGTCTCCCTCTCCTTTTGATAGGAATATCATAGAATATCTCCAGCTGGAAAGGATCCTTCTCCTTCTATCCTGAATTTAAAAATGTATGTCCATACACCTAAGAAACACTTTTTATTCAATCCTATCCATCTAGTCACACTTCATTTCTATTGTTTCAGACAAGCTTGAAGACAATGCTTGTCTCTGCATTAATTTAATTGACAAATCATTAGAATGACATATGTTAATTTAAAAGTAAGGAATATGAACTAGGTGTATTTTTAACTTAGCTTACACATCTAGAATATGGCACACTAAGAAAGGCTTTTTTAGAGCTCAGAGAGAATTTTTAAACCTGAGATGCCAAAACCTGTATTTTGGCCCTGAAAGAAAAAGCTTCTGTTACTTTAACTCAAGACAGTGAGGTCGATGTAGGCTAATTCTATTTGGATGTCCAAAAGCTGGTTTAAGAGGGGAGCATTCAGCATGCTGAGCATAGCTGTGTTAGTAAGACCTGTAAGACAGTTGAAGGAGCACTATGGTGTCTCTTACAGTTTTGGGGAAAAGCTGGTACATCACACCCTGCAGCAGCCCATGGCACCAAGTAGATGCTGCAGGGCTGTGTCAGCAGCAGAAGCTGAGCTTTAGTGTGTTGAGGATGAGGATAATGAGCCTGCAAAAGCAGATTTTTGCTGGGTAAAAGGGATGATTTCTGCTGTAATGAGAGCGCACCTTCAAGGGAGTTTATAAAGCCTTGATTGCAGGCTAACAAATCCTGGTGTCTTTCCCTTGTGAAAAAGGTTCTTAGAAGGGAGAATTCACTTTTTCTGCCTAAATACCTCATTCAACATCATGTGTTCTTAAGGGCACTTCTTTCCTGCCCACTCCTTGCTTGTCTTTTACTCTGCACACTGGATTTAAGGCCAGAGTGCTTATACCTCTTAGGAGAGTAGGAGTTAAGCACTGAGACACCTGCCAGAACCGATCCTTCTGTCTCCTAACTCACACAGGCACTCAAGGAACACTACAAATGCCCTTCCCTGCCACACATGGTGCAATGCCAGGGAAGGCGGGTGTAATATTTTGAGTGACCTTTACCCATGGACTTCCCTTCACTGAAAAGCATCGCACTTCACATCTTTTCAGCACTGGGCAGGCTTTTCCTCCACATGAGCCTTTGAATGTCTAGTCTCCTCTTAATGATAAAGGACTAGTGCAGTAATCAAAGCAAGGGGAAGGAAAAGAGTTAAGAGAGAGGTGTCATTAAGGATTACTAGAATTTGAGATTTAAACACTCTTTTTAATTTAAAAAACGAAGCCAAAAAGTGTGACAGAGAGTGAAAACAGGCTTGTACCTAAAGCTGCTTGAAGGATGTACTAGAAAAACAGCCAAAAAAAGGTCTTCCATTTCCTAGCTATGCCTTTCCAAGTGACCTTCACTGAGACCTGTTTGGAGTCCCCAGGTCAAATCCCTGGCACTGACAGATAGATTTTCATGGTGTACATCATGACGGACATCAGAAAAGGAGGTGTAGAGAGACAGGAAAAATCTATGGCCACTGCCTGTCACTGCAGAAGAAATCTCCATATAAATTATGCCTATAACCTTGAGAAAGTTTTGCATTTGTTGTCCCAAAAGGTTATGTATTTTGTTAAATAAATAGGAATTAAGCACATGTAATTTAATATCCTAAGAATTCAGTACATATGTTGCAATGACATGAAAGTGGGAATATTGGCAATTTTTTTTTCATGCTAGAGTTCCACCTGCACACAGAACAATAGCAAGTCCATATCCTCTAACATCTGCTCAGGACAGGGTGATGATGTTATGAAGCATGATGGGTACTCAGTCCCTGTCTGCTAACTCACACTGAAATCCACTTCATCCACAGTTTGAAGAGGCGTCTACATAATGGATTGTGTAATTCCTGCAGTTTCTTGGATTTGCTGGAGCTAGTAAGCCTTTGGAAATCACCTTGGAAATCATAGGAAGCTCTGAAAATGAACGCTTTATGATCTGGACTGCATAAATATTAAATAGTTATATATTGTTTAATGAATATTAATATTTTAATAACATTTTTCTTACCAAAGAAAGTAAATAGATGTATCTTCATTTACACCTTCCTGGGAATTTTTAGGGAGATTACCAAGTGTGAGAGACTTCAATTTTGTAATTTCTTACATAAAAAAACCCCAACACAACAAAAAAACAAGCTGCATGAGGTGAGGGAGGATTTCTCCTGTTGCTTCATCCATACTCTTCACTGTCAGTGATGTAACAGAAGGAGTTTGTAGGGATATTCTTTGTAAGTGGGACTTTCTTCTAATAGTTAAGGTCATGGAACAAGCTGAAAAGCATGAAATTCTGCTGCATAAATTATCATTAAAAATGTGGTTTATTTTTCTTTGGCAGTTGAAATTTTAATGTAATGTTCTGCTGAAATTCTGAGGTTCAGTCAAGTTTTAACAAGCTACTGCTCGGAGATTGCATTATTTTTTATGCATTTGTTATTAAAATTCTTGATAAAAGTTGCAAAGATTCTACCTGTGAGCTGTTTTTCACTCTCTAGCTGATATTAAATACGTGCCACAGGAGCTGCATTTTTGATGGTGATTTGTCACATGATATCATTTCTGCTCCTAGAGTGAATGAATGCAACCTTCATCAGGATCCTTGTCTGAAGCCTCACAAGAAATACATTTCAAAATGGAAGTCATCAGTATGCATGTGCATAAAATTTTCCATAAAGATATACTAGTACTATTTTCTTGCATGAATGTTTATGACAAGAGGATGCCATGGCTTTCAGCGTGGGTGAAATGGATACATATTTTAATACTGAGCAAAATTTAATAGAAAAAGTTTGTGTTGTTCACCCAACTGTGCTTTGTTCTACTCAGCATTTGTGCCGACAAAGCTACTCAGGAACCTGAGAAAAGGCCACAGACCAGGTTCCTGTCACTCTAGTAGCCTTTGCCCCAGCCACCCAGGCTGGGAAGATGGGAATTCTGTAGGCTCTGGGATGCTCTCCTCAGAGCATATGAAGGTACAATTTTAGATCTGAAGGGGAAAAACTGTATTTTTCTAACTCTTCTCTGGAATACTTTCTAACATCTTAAGGTTCCCATCTTGCTTCCAATCCTGGTTTATAGCTGTTCTTCAGGGGTTAAACAAACTGCAGTGCATTTCTTGCATGCAATGCTGCTTTCTCAAAAACACCAGGAATTCAGCATGGTGGCATTGGGCAGCCTCCAGGTGTGCCAGCCTGACCCCAGGCCCTCCAGCCAACTGCTGTAATGGGAGATGCTTGCACATCAGTGGCTTTGTGCACATATTTGCCTCAAATGAGTGCAGAAAGGTGGGTCAGTGATTCTATGAACATGGGCCTGACCCATCCTCTCTGCTGGTTCCTCTGAGCTTTACACTTCTTCAAGCTTTTCCGGTGATTCTGTGCAGTCAGTCTTAGACACACACAGAACAGAACACACCGAGAATCACAAGGTTGGAAGAGACTTTCAGGATCATTGAGTCCAACACCTCAACTAAACCATGGCACCCAGTGCCACATCCAGGCTTTTTTTAAACACATCCAGGGATGTTAAACACATCCACCACCTCCCCTGGCAGACAATTCCAATACTTTATCACCCTTTCTGTAAAAACCTTTTTCCTAATATCCAACCTAAACTTCCCCTGGTGCAGCTTAAGACTGTGTCCTCTTGTTCTGTCAGTTGCTGCCTGGAGAAAGAGACAACACCCACCTGGCTACAGCCACCTTTCAGGGAGTTGTAGAGAGTGATAAGGTCACCTCTGAGTCTCCTTTTCTCCAGGCTAAACAACCCCAGCTCCCTCAGTCGTTCCTCACAGGGTTTGTGTTCCAAGCCCCTCACCAGCCTCGTTGCCTCCTCTGGACACGCTCAAACATCTCAACATCCTTCCTGAACTGAGGGGCCAGAACTGGACACAGCACTTAAGGTACTGAGTTCAAACCTCAGCACGGTCTTGCAGGTGTGGATGAAGATGTTTGGTGTTAAAACTTGTAGAAAGGGACTACCATGAAAAGAAATTTCCTCAGTGGTTCTTCTGATATCACATAAATGGCCATGCAAACCTTAACCATCCTGGGAGCCCACAAGGAATGTGGTTGGTGCTCTCTGTGACCCCAGTCACCCTTGCACATTATAGTTTCCATGAAAAATGAGCTTTTACCAAGATGGCTGTTCCCTGGATGGACTCCTGGGAGTGCAGACTGCAGTCACAGAGGTAGCTGCCTGTGAGTCATTTCTCCTGCCTGTCATTCCAGGTGGACCTAGGGGATTTCTGTGTTATCCTGGGAGGGTGGGTGGCTGGCCAGGGGGAACCTGACTGAGAGAGGAGAGTGGAAAAGCCTGCAGCATCCTTCCACATGATGACCTGCTGCTAATATCTGACCCATTCCTGCAAATGGTCTTAATATGTGAAAACAATTAATGCTTCATTTATGAGTTTTGTGTATGTGGCAGCCAAAAAAAGGTTTTGTGTCAGGTTTGAGTTTGATTTGAGGGAGGAGTGGGATCTGAAAGGTGTGGATGCTGCTTTAAAGCTTTTCTCCAGTACTGATGATAATGAATGATGTAAGCCATTCCTTAGGACTGATGATTAATCCTAATGAATATGTTGCATACGTATGTTTCACGGCTGCCATTAAGCTTCCATTTTAACTGCTCTTCCCCTTTACCCACTCCCACCCATGCCTGCAATCTGCAAACTCTTATTCCCTGTAGGTATTTTGATAGAGAAACAGACAGGTAACGATCCCGATGTCAGACTGTAAGCCATGCAACTGTCAGTTCATATTGTGTCTGACAGCCATTGACAGCTTGCTTCTTCAATTTTACTAAGATTAATATTCTTCACATGTTTTATTTATATTTACTGATCTTGCTGCAGTGAATTTTTAAAGAGGCATTTTCATGTTAAAACCCCCTGTTAAAAATCAAATCTGCATTTTCTTAAAAATTTGAGTTTAAATTTCATAATACTGCTTGTGGAATTTTTGCATATTGCTAATGGCATGATCTCATGCACAATGCTCTATCTATACAGTGGTCAATAAAGCTTATTCCTAAAAACCCCCAAGATCATCATCTGGGAACTTCCTCATCCCTGGAAGCACATCCACACATGGTTAACTTGACACAAGGCAGTAGTTTCACAGAAGACAACTGCTCAGATGCATAAAATTATTCACATGTGCAAGCATTTGAAAGATCCAATTTCTGTAAGAGTAACATTGTCACCAGAGTAATGGTTTTGAGCTTCAAAGTATTCACACCAGCAAATGCCTGAAAGATTAGACTTTGGGCTCCCTGGTGAAGCTCTTGTGCTGAGTTTCTGTCCATTTGAGGCAGCTCACCATCTCTCTGGATGCTTGAATTGAAATAGAAACACACTGGGATGCTGAAATTGTAAATATGATGGGGGAAATTACACTTAAGCCAAAAGAATTTTAAACAAGACAGAAACACTTGGAAATCTGGAAAAAAATTCTAATTCTATGAACATTTTCATATAATAGCAATTGGGTATTTAGCCAATTTATATGAAAATAATATTTGAAAAATATAAAATTTGCATCTGTGTATATAAAGATAAAATTTTACATTGTGTAAATACAAAGACAACAACTTAAACTTGATTTCTATGGTATGTCTGCTTTAAAAGGCATCAGTCAAGTCTCCTACTCTTTACTCAAAGATTTTCATCATGTGTCCTATTGAAGTGCAAGGTTTTTTGACCCAGTTTAAGGAAATTCAGATCCCCATCTTCACACATTTATTATTTGGAAAATTTCCACTTCAGGACTCCTTTTAACCTCTCTGATCCTTCAAACTGCATGTCTCTTAACTTCATAAATTAGCCAATTCTGACCTCATCTAGCCATAAGATTACAGTGATGGTTTCTCTCTTTCTTTCCCTTTCCTTTCTCTCCAAATCATGTTTTTCCTATTGCCATGGCAATACAGCTAAGTATACAGAAAAATGCAACAAGCCAACTGCATGTAAAAAAGTTTGCACCAAAACAGAATTACTAACTAAACAAGGGGCATTGCTGATACAGGGCTTCTGCAGGGATATTAGTGGTGGGGGAGAATCCCTTTTTATCACCTCTCATTACCAAGCAAAGTGGGAGACAAGACATACCAGGATTTCCAGAACAGTCACAGGAAAGGGATATCAGCATCAAGTAGGACCAGGAACCTGGAATTATGATGCTTCCTTCAGATCATGTGGAGCTCCAACAGTTTCCAATGAAAATATGGATGATTTAGCACTTCCCCACCAAAAATAACCCTGCCCTGGACCTTGGAGAGAGGCCATATTGGTAACTTAGAAACAGTGGCACAAACAATCCAGGGCACAAAAAAATCAATGAGTCTGTGAAAAGCCCCTCCATTTTGCCTGGTAATTCTCTCCATATGCTTACATGTGAAATTAATAGTAATTCATCCTTCAGTGACAAATCAAGACCACTTTTTAGCCCAAATAATTGTAATAAAGTAGTTAAAACAGAGATGCCTTTGATTTTTCCTAATGCAAGAGGAAAAATTAGATGAACAAGCTGTAGTTTCTTACTTTTTAAATTTGATTTCACTTACATTTTATTAATTAATTATTTTTTTACAGAGAAGAGGTTTGTCTTATTTTCAGCAAAAGGAATGCTGATTGTTCTCCTAGGGATATTATAAGAATGTCAAGGAAAGCCATAAATATTTTATAAAGACTGATAATAGAGTTTTCTGAGCTAAGTCAATGATTTTTGAAAAGGGATACATAATGATTTTCTGACTAACTGCAAAAATGAGATGGCAGTAATTTTAGTATTAGCTAATAAATATTGACATTTGTATTTCAATGAGTGTAATCAGGCTTTGGTTGGATATGGAAAGTCATGATTTTTTCATCACTATTATTATAAAAGCTTGATTATTTCCACCAAAGATATTAAACAATCTTTGCAGGAAGCCTCAGTAACTTAGAATAAATCCAGTAAAACTATGCAAGAAATAGCATGTGCTCTCTGCATCATATTGAGAGCTCATCTATTTTGCTCTGTCACTTAAAAACAACATTGTGCAACAGGCACCGTCACACAAAAGCAGTCTGCATGGAAAATGATCTGGTTAAAATGACAGCTTTGGGCATATAGGTAACCTGATGCCTTCAGCATACTTCACCTTCTTTTATCTCATAGCTATTCAAATTTACCAGTTAGGGAAAAAAAAAGACCTAGAAAACATCCAGGGGTCACTCAGAGTCTGAAATGTCAGCTGTTATTCATGGTGGTAGCCTATTATTGCATAGACAGTCAAAAAAATCATTATTCTGTGATGATTTCTCAGATTTTCAAAAGCTATTAGTTGCAAAGTTACCACCCTTCCACCAAAGCCAAAATCCCAAACTGTTTCAGAACTGCTACATTTCTGGTGAAGGATCCCCCTGGGATACCTGGTATTTGATGAATTAAAAATGACATCACTCTTGTTGGCTTTAGGGCTGATAATTACTGTCTGCTGAGAACACACAGCAGTGAATGGTGGCAGAGGGGAGCAAGCTGAAACCCAGTGCTTTGGTTACGAGTTCATTAGCAGACATGTCTGAAACAAACTGACCAGATTTTAAAATTGACTTGTTTTCACAATGCAGACAATTTTCAACAGAAGATTCTGGAGCAGTGATACTGTTTCCTCACAAAACATCTCCAGTTTCCACGCAGTGTATTTTTCAGGGCAGCACATCTTGTCTCCTTGGTTGCCCACTCTTCAAAAGTCTCTCCTGTGCTAGCATGAGTACCCAGTGAGCTGGACTGGCAAGAGGACTGGCTGAAAAATAGCCCATTTTGGATAATCTTTAGCTGGATTAATTTTTTGATCAAGGTGAAATTTTTAAAAATAAACCATGGGAGTGGGAAAAGTGAGGCCGGCTGGTACAAGAAATGCTCCTCGCAGATGGGAAGCCATGACCCCGTCTCTGTGAGTGCCACCGTGCCATCCTCACCTTGGACTTGGTGACGTATTTCCAGACCTTGCCCTTTTCCTGGCCCTGGTGCTCCCCTGACCTCCCTGTGACTCAATTTGAAGTCTGAAATCAACTGAAAAGTAGCACAGAAAAAAAAGGAAAAAAAAAAAAAAGAAGGCGGCTATTTGTTTAAATTGGCTCAATAAGGGGTCAGATAAGCAGCAGTGCTACTGCACTTCTGTACATCAGCAACATGTGGCATAGAGCAGAAAAAAGGGAGGACTCTCACTAGCTTGACCAATTTAAACTGTCTTGAAACAGCTGCCTGGGTATCTTGCCAGGGGCTGTGTAATAGAAAGAGGAGCATTTCTGCATCGCAATGTTTAGTCCTGGCTAATTTTAAAACATAATGTAAAAAGGCTTCCTTCCTTTAAAAGCATGGGACTCGTGACCCTTTCTTTTATAAATACACACGCACACACAGATACACAGAGTATAAATTAATCAGGAAAATGTGTTGATTTATAAGAGGAGGAAAGAGGAAATCTAAACAACCTCATTAAGTCTTGGCAATACCAAGAATGCCACGGCTAGTTTTCCCCTGCTTGTAGATGAGGAGGCTGGAAGCCTTTGAAGCAGGTATTGGGATTACATTATGAGCTTTTTCACAGTTTAGATGAACTGAGGGTGATACTGGAATTTTAAGGAAAGGTTTTTTCCTCCTATATGAATTTGCATGCTTAATTTTAACAGCTGTTGCAAGCAAGAAGAAAACATTTTTTTTCCCACTACATCTTTTGATTCCACTAGATGAACTGAGTTTCTCAGGCATTATTTCTTTTAAAGAAAATTCAGAAAATCAGGCAGTTAAATTTAACCCAGATATAACTCTGCTGATTCAAAATTACATTAAAGCAAAGGTCAGCTTTGGCCAAACCTTTTAATTGCTCATGACCCCATTATTTTCTGTCTCCCTTTCCTCCCCCCTTAACTGGTTGTCCCATTGTTTCACTAGGGATTGAAGTTAGATTTACTGGCTGGCAAATACAAGGATTGCTCTTTTGCCCCTTTCCCCCATTCCCTGATTAAAAAAATAACAAGAAAGGGGATGGGTGTAGGGAGAAGCCTCAGAGGAGTTTTGTTTGTTTGTTTGTTTGTTTGTTTGCTTTTGCCCAGCATCCCTGTAGGTTGCTAGTGTTATACTGTGAGTTTTTAGGAAAAAATGGGAATACAAGCCAATCGATTCCCTTCAGCTTCACTTTCCTGGGACAATATAAACATCTAATTGCCCTGTGAACTCTCCCATCTGATTTTATTGGATATGGTTTCCTGTTTTTCCCTGTTTATCATCATTTTAATACATATTTGTCCTCATGTTATATTTTTGCTGTCAGCTAGAGTAGCAAACAGGCTTTTATTAGCCCGTGAGCCCCGTGCAGGGGAGCAGGAGCGGGCAGTACCCAGCCCACCATGTCCCCTCCTGTGTTACCAAGTCCCCTGTGCCACAGTGGGATTCACTCCCTAAAGAGATCAAGTTCCCACTGGGTCCTCCTCCCTCTTCAGACTTTGGTTTATGACTGTGAGCAGGGACTATGGGGGTCAGCACATCCTGTCACCCCCCCTGTCCAGCAGAACCCACCTGGGGGCTGCTGCGATCCCCAGGATGTCCCGCTCACACACAGCGGGGTTATGGTTGGTTTCAGTTGTGGTAAATTTTTCTACCAACAGATTTCCCACCTCAGCAGCCCCCTTTGGGGGTTTGTATCATCATGAGATAGGACTGACTGCAATTGAATCTGACCCCCTGTTTGTGTCCAAACAGCAGTAAAGCTGCAGACAAACATAAATAACACACGCTTGCACCTCTGCTGTGTTGTGATTCCTGAAATGCTGAAACTGGTGTCTGAGCACTTTGAACCCTGCTTTCAGAGAACTTGAAATGCATCCATTAAATTGCAGCTTTCGCTGTACCTGTCAAGAAGGGTTTCTGCCCCAAATGGAAACTGTCCAAAAAATTATGCATGGCCATTTTAAAGTTATGCAAGGTTAGAAAATACAAACAAAACAAGCCAAAACAAAAGAGGGGCAATTGAATGGCTGCAGGACAAAACTGTGAGCTAGGAGAGTCCATTCCCTTCAATTATGTCCGCTTAGCCCTGTGAAATCAGGGCAGTGGTGAGTTGCACGAGGATGAGGTGGGGGTCATCCCCTTAACCAGCGAAATTTGCATTCCAGTTTTCTAAGTGTTTTGAATCCTGGTGTCATTTTAGGCTAATAGCTGGGGTTAAAATAAAATGCTTCGTTGAACTAGGTGAGTGTGTGAAATGATTCTTTTTTTATCTGTTGCTTTGGGGAAAAACAGGAGGACAGGCTGGGATTCAGTGCTCATATTAGTCCAGGCTGCTGCCTGTGCTACCAGAGAGGTGGCTCAATATCAAGGGCCCAAACATGAGCCACAACAACTGTGTTGAGAATGTAAAGAAATATTAAGTGTCATCTGATTAACAGGTGGTTTTTTTGAGTTTCATGCACTGATAAATTCTGGGGGTGCCTGGGAGACAGTTGTGATTCCTAGTTTTTCTGGATCTGTTTTCTGGGATACTTCAAATGAATAAATCTTCAGAGCCATCAGCAGCTCTTCATTTGAGCCCTCTTTTTCCCACTGCCCCCAAAACTGGCCCTCCGACATACATTGCAGCTCCTGGTTTTTAGTGTTTTTCCCCTTCATTAGCTGAATTCTAAGCTCAGTTAATCTCTGCTCACTCGATTAGTAAAAACTTTTTTGTCTTCATGTGAGCTGCATTTTTTTCTGATCTCTAATTTTAAGTGCCCAATGAACAAGTCAAAAAAGAAATATTAAGGTTTCCTGGCTATGACTGTGAAATCAAATCAGCCATGAGTGACAAATCGGTTTTATTGGTGAAACTAATTAAATGCAACAACTAATTTTTAATTTAATTTTTTTTTTCATTTAAGTTCATCATTTAAGAATTCTGAAAGGGTTTTGCAGAAAGTCTAAAAAAAACCTTCCCATCTCTCTATATAAAAATGTGTCTCCAGAGAAAATTCTCTCAAAATACAGGAAACGGCCATATAATTTAGAACCTGTGGGTTTAATTTCGACAAGGCATGACAACCATTTTGCAAGTTTGAAGGCGTTTTAGAACCATTGTAAACCAAAACCACCAAGATGTTGAAAATTAAGGCTCCAAGCCCAAGTACAAACTGCCTCTGTGTGTACCTATTGCAGCACATACAATACCTTGTGCTGGGAAAACATCACTCCCTTTCTGTCTAGGGAAGACTGGAACCCATAGCTGCAGCAAGGCATGAAAAAGCTAGAGTTTGGCTGTAGCCTCTTACAGAAAGGAGATTCCTGGTTAGGAATTAGAATACTCTGGTTTGTCCTGGTGTAATTTGATGAACAACTTTTCAGGAAGGCTTCTAGCAACCTCCTCTTCCCTGCCCCCTGCCACTGCTTCATCTTGGCCTTGGCCCTTACTGATTTGTCCTGCTTTAAAGTGAAATGGGTGACAGAGCTGAATCCATGAGAAAATCATCATTTATTCTTGTATTTTTTATTTGTTTGTCTATTTTATCTTTCCTGGGTGTTTTTTGTTTCCAGGGAATCAGGTTCACCATTCAGCCTCCTACACAACCAGGAAAATAGTGCAGGATGGGCACAGGAGGCAGAAGTTGCTGGTGAGGGTTAGAAATTGCGTAAGGTAGCTAAAGCATCCTCCAGCTCATTGAGGGCTAGGTAAACGCCTTTAGTCCATCTAGTGACCATAGCCTGCTACGGTTATTATACCTATATATTTACCTGAATGTCTGCAACCACTTATTTTCTGCTGAATTGTCCCTAACTTACCAAAGCAATATGAATGCAGCCTGTCTGCAGAACACTGCTGCCTGACTGCTGCTGTGACTTGCTTTGCACAGCTGTGAATACAAGGTAGAAGGCAGCAAACAATTATGAGCAGAGTTGCTAAGGATGCTATAAACAATGTCTGTGAGGTTAATTTAAATTTATCTTATGTTTCTCAAGAGTCATTAATGATAGATTACTTTGCATTCTTAGAAATGGGGGTGGGGGTGCAGGGGGAGAGTATCCATGTAAATTGACACTGTTATCAAAACAACAAAAGAAATCCCTGGAGGCCATTTAGATGCTGTTGAAACCAGATTTCCAAAATAACCTTAATGATATTTTTTCCTGTTAGTGTATTAAAGCATGTATGCAAAGGTAACAGGAATAATAATAGAAAACACAAAAGTTACATGCAAGCAATGTGCTGCGCATTCCTCTTGCTCTTCTCCCTCTTCCTTTGCTTCTCAAGATATATGTGTGCTGCTCTGATGTGACTCCTTTCAAAGGAATAATTGCAGACAACAGACTTCACTCTGCTTTATTGGCAGCTTAAGGCACTGAAGCACTGCAAGGATTAAGTCTTACATCTTGAGGGACACCTTTCTATTTTATGTACTTGGGAAAGCTAGTGGTTATCAGAGATGTATGGGCAGGTGTGTGACTGCCTTAAATATGAAAGATTTTTTTGGAATGACTCAGTGTTTATCTTTTCACATATGGAATTACACTTAAGTTACTCTGAAAACCTTTTTCCCCCAGATACTCTCAGGTGCAAGTTTCTTTAGGTGTCACCTCAACCCAACATCTCTTCCCCATGGTCTGCTCCTTGGACACAGTGCTGCCTATCACTGCAGATCACAATGGACAAATGCTTCTCATTCTTATTATGTTTAAAATGCATTTTCCAATTACATGAGTATACAACATTTTCTTAACAAATAATCTAATTTTGTATAGATAGGCAGCTTTTTAATAGGATGCCCCAATTGACAATTACCATACAATTCCTAAGGCCAAGAACCACAAACATGTCATTAATCTCCTAATGAAAACATCTGATCTCCTCCATGCTTCACTGTAGAAATCTCTTTTTTTTTTTTTTTACTTTTTATCAAGTGCAGGTAGCTGATTGTTTTGGACTAATGGAAACAATTAAATCAAAGTCCATGGGACTTTCTTCAGCTGTACGTAATAGAGAAAGGCAGAGTCCTTCCTCCCGGTTAAATTGGTTGCTGCAATGCACAGCTATTTTTATTTTTGTGTGAAAGTGAGGTTTAGAAACCTTAAAAATAAATGATGGAGTTGGCAGAAGAAAAATACTTGCTTATAAACCAGCCCAAATGCAGTGCCCTGTATTTACTTTGTGGTGTGTATCTAAATTTCTATTTTGATTCAGGGACCTACCCTGATAAATTAATCTATGTTTAGTGAGAGAAGAAATTCATGCTACCTGTTTCAACAGTGAATTTGCATTAAATAGGATGGGTAAGAGGAAAGCTGAATACCCCATTTGCACATTAAAAGCTGATCATTAATCCTATATTTTAACTCTACAACTGTCAGGAGCTATTATTTCCCAAAGAGCCTGACAGTTCAAGGGATAAACTGGAGTGGGTCCCATTATAAAGGTCTATGAATAGACGTCAGAATAGTTTGCGCATCAAACCCCAAAGGCTATTAGATGTGATACTTTAAGAATCAATTTGTAGCTAAATTAAAATGAAGGGATGTGAATCCTCAGACAGATTTTAATAAAGCAGAAAATTTAACATATAGAGAGGCATTTTAAATAAAAATTAGACAGATGTAAAGATTTTTTAAAAAATGTATTATTAAGCATAAAATAACCCCCAACATTGATTTTCAGCCTAGTGCTTGAAAAACTGTGCCACAGCAACGAGATCAAATAAGGAGAGGTGCTGAAATGCTGCTTTCAAAATTATGTTTTCAAGTGACTCTAGAGTAGATCAATAAGAAAGCTGATAGCTTATGAGCTTCTGAGACAAGTCAACAAATGCAAGGCAAGAAAAGAGGACCAAAGAGCTGTCTTTGTACAAAAAAATTAGTTTCCAGCAGGACATCCTGCTGAGTTTTATCTGAGTTCATTAGGCTTGAAGACTGAGATCTGGTAATTCCACATGAAAAGTTCCAGACATTTGCAAAACCAAATCAAATGTGATGCTGTATTTAAGCTTGTTAAGAAGTTGAAGTTAACACTAAAACCTGCTTAAATAGGCTCTCAGGAAATAATGCTGCACAAGCTCTACCGTACTCACCCTTTCAGAAAACCATAAGAAATCATGTAAGCTCTGTGCAGTTCATGTGAAGCTTTTAAGCACCACACTCGACTAGCCCTCCAAAAAACAAATGTTGGGAGAAGAACACAATCCCACAGTATGTTACTTTGGTTTTCTCCCAAGGGGTCTCAAATGAAGTCAGGGAATCAGGCCCAACGCATACAATTATAAGGCCAGGAGTACAGAAAGACTGACAGCCTCACTATACTGGGAACAACTTTGTTCTCTCCCATTTATTTCTACAATTTCTTGCTCTTAGGTAGTTTATATCCTGAAGTCCTTGAAACAGGATGTGCCTTAAAAATTATACATCTTCCCCTGTGCTCTGAAAGTTAATTGTTTATTATTCAAAGTAGGCTACTGAAATTAGATCTCATAAAAATGAAATGGATCATTTCCATAGCTGAAAATGGAGCTCCTTGCATACTGAAGCTGGAAAAGGTGAAGACAAAGAGAAGTTTATTGTAGACAGTTTCCCCTGGTTGTTCTGTTAAAAGCCTGCTGAGACATGAATGGAAACTCCAGAAAGCCCCTTACTCTGTACGTCACTGATATCACACATTTTAATATCCCAGGGAGGATAGCTGAAAGCTCTATACTGTGGGTTGTCCATAATGTCTAGTAAATCATTGTCTCTGATAATGTCAAATAAGCTATTTCTGCCTTTTTTATATTGTTAAATGCAATTAACTATTAACCTCTTGTCCACCATTATTTCATTATTTCAAACTGGAGGCAAGCTACTTATAGACACGTGGACGTGTGAATGTATAAATTAAAGGAACTAGGCTCTTTACTGTGTTCTTAAGTCATGTAGACAAACTAATGTAGAAAGTTCCAATAGTGAGGATTCCAATACTTAGTCTGTTCACTCAACCCCTTGTATGTGTACTTTATGGTATCATCTTTAATTGCACAGCCACATAATAACTTCATTCAAATGCTTCTCTCAAAAAGAAATAATTAATTTTTTTGGTGAGCTTTTCTGTGGTGACCAGTTCTGCAGTATTTGAATGCTTCATGAACATAAATTAATTTATCTCCCTCTTGGCAGTTGCTGTTGGAACTCATCCCAACGTTACTGCTTTGAGTTCGTAGTATAGTGAAATTTTGGCTTTGCCCATGTAATCTACCCTAGAATAATATATTCGAGCATGGAATAGTGGGACACTGTTGTCTATAACTGAGGACGTGGCATATGTGGTTCAGTCAGCGCTACCAGCTGTGAGAAACCTGAGCATCCTCAGTTACCGCAGAATCTTAGAATTTAGCGACTCCAATTGAAGAGGTAGTGATGGAGCATGTGCAAACTGTGATTTTTCACAGACTTACAACACAGCCAAATGTGTAACGAGAATAGCAAAAAGCAAAGCCCTAGCATAGGGAGACTTCAGATTTTTCAGACTCTGGCTTCAAATTGTGAAGGTGCTAGAACAATTCCCAGAGAAAATGCAGACTGTTTATTGATAAGCAAAACAACCTGCTTTCTGTTTCAGAAACAGCTAAACAGTTTTGGCTGAAAATGTCATTAGCATTTGGGCCTAAATTAGATGCTGCAAAAAATGACAGCAGAAATGGCTAAACTGATCAAATTTAGCTGTCTGTGAAGACAGGCTTATAAAGGTATAGTGTGAGGCAATTTTTCCTTTTCACAGTGCACCTACACAAACTTGTAATAATCTCATTACACATAATGCCATGCATTTGAGATGATGTGTGTATGTGTGTGTGTATTTGCACGTGGTTGGAAATGTGCTTGTGCAAATATACACAGAGAGATCAAATGTTTTGTCATGTTCAAGATTAGCACCTATAGATAGCCACCGTGTGTAATTCGGGATCAGTTATGCAAGCACACAAGCCTTCTGCTTGTGAGCCACTCAGCAACAACGCTACCTCCGACTGCAGTCAGAACAGGACAGTCAGGATCATAATCTTATTAAAGGAGAATAGATGCAGAAATCATGTCCTACTTTTGTTAAATGCAGCACTGGTAGGTTACATGGCTTGTGCACGGTTTGAAATGCTCGTTGTGTGTCTGGCTTGCAAAAATGATTTGATTCATTTGCGAAATTCTAAATTTTACCATTAACAGAATTTTCTCTCCTAGGCCTATAAATCCAGGTATATATTAAAAAAGAAGGCTTGTGTTTATCATCTGTAAGAAGTTCTTGTTGTCTTTTATTGCAGAGAGCCAAGTGTAATCACCACAAGAGGAAACAACCCAGTTTAGCAGCAGCCTCTGCAGGAAAGCTGACTGCCAGGTGCATGAAGTGTAAGGATATCTGTGCTGGCTATGTACGCACCAAGGGTTTGATTTGCATTAAAACAGCGCTGAGTTGGAGGGAGAAGAATGGAAGAGAGGACAGGTAGGCATCTACCCCATCACCATCTCTCTGCCTGCTGAAAAGGTTTGGGTTTCATGGCAGAAACACAAATACAGAGTGAAGATAAATAATTAAAGCCTGGCATAATGGACCAAAGTAATTTCTTGTTAGTGGGAGAGTATTTTTTGTGTATGTGTGTGTGTGTAAAAGATGAAGCTCATTTTGAAAATTTTAAATGTGTTAAAGCATTCTAGCATTTCTTCCAGTATTAGCAGAACTTGTTTTACCTTGGGAAAAAAAAATATATACCCAACACCACTGAGCACATGGGCTTATCTGCAACCTAATACTGTTATTGTAAGGGTTTGTACAGCTCACTTCCTGCCTTTAGGCTTACACACCAGGATATTTAAATTACAAAGACAATGAAGAAATAAGGCAAAATGCTCTTGATACTAAAAATTTTCTAGTTGTTCTAATTCCCCATGAAGTGATTTGGAGAATTAAACAGTAAACACAAGGTCATTCCTGGAAATAAACTACAGGCAAACTAAAGGCAACAAGGCAGGTTCAGGGTTTATCAGCTGTCCCACTATGCTGTGAAAAGCATGGAACTTACGAGTATAATGGCAGCTACTACCCTTTACTGCTGTTAAATGTCTGTCACTGTTTCCATTGTTAACTTGGTCTTCAGGGTTTAATATCTCACCTGTATCAAATTGCATCAGGTCAAAACTTGGCTCACAGGTGTGTCTGGATGGTATTCTCTTTTAAAAAACCCCAAAAAATTAAATTTTATCAACCAGAGCTCAGATGAGGACTATTTTTAAAAAAATATATTATTTTATTGATATTGATATTTTTTCCTATTCACTTCCCAAATCTGAACACAAACAAATATTTAACTTTTCACTGAAAAATCCTCTAAATATAATTCAATTCGTCCATTGAATCCTTTCGTTAATATTCAGTTTGTGTTGACAGAGATATTTTTATCTTAGAAGTCTTTATCTGAGTGGGCTCTTCCTTCTTACACTTTCCTGATCTACTGTCTTGGAGCACTTCAAGAAAACCTGCGCTGGATATGCAGACCTAGTTTTTTTTTTCTCTGGTGCACGTTTGGGACAGAGGCTCTCTTCTATTCAAAGTATATTTATTCTCTTTCAGCTGGGTGACTGACTCTGGTTACGCAGCCAACTCAAAGAAGGTGTAAAACCACTTTCAGCAGAGATTGCTGAATGGATATAACCCTTGCTATGTGAGGTACAAATGCCAAAACACAATTCTAAGCACAGATACCAAGCATGACTTGTGCCATGGTTTGCTCTGCCAGGGTCAGCAAAGGTCTCAGGGTATTTCATTACAGCAGTAGTGAGCACAGCTCTCTCAAACTACTGGCCCATTTTGCAGCTACAAGAAAATGAGGCTCAGGGAGAAGAAAAACTGGCTTATGCAGTGAGTGAAGTGTCCTCCCCAGACCCAGTACATATGGCTGCAATGGGGATCAGACCCAGCATGGTGCTTTGGGAGCAGGGCAGAGATGTGTTATTCCTGCATCCCCTGCTGTGGCAGCTGCAGTGATACCCAGGGAGAGGGGACCGTGGCACACATCACCCTGCTGACAGGGAGGTGCAGATGCAGCCACAGGCAACCAGTAATTGCCTGGGATTGAGATCAACCACATCACCTCCGCTCCGTGGTGCAGTCCTTCCCCTCTCCTCATGTACCTGTGCTGCATGGGGTGAAGAGAGGATGAGTCCTACAAACCATTGGTAAGGACTAAGTATCCACTCGTGAGCAGTTTGAGTGAAATTCAACCTGGATTAATAGCTGGAGTTCTAAACCCGTTTTGCATTAGTGATGAAAAAAAGGCGTTAGTACATGGATGAATGTAACTTATTCATGGGTTTATGGGCCCTAAGGTCAGGGAGTGAAGGACTCTGCAATAGCTTTGATGGTTACATTCTTCCTTTCATATCTCTGATTAAGTTTAAGTGTAAAACTCATGGAATTTCCCATTAACTGTACATCTGAGGAAGCTGCTGAATGCACTTATGCAAGTCCAGATAAGAAATTTAAGTTATACAAACTAGTCACACATCCCCTTGCTTTTGATAAAGCAGAAGAAGGACAGAAGGACTGTATGTGTGCTAAATAAATGACATTAGATGAAGTAATGCCTTTTTTGGACATTTTCCACTTTGCATTTGGAAGTCAGAAGCATCTGGAAAACCACATTTTTTTGAAATATGGTGGGAAATGATTAAATAAGAATGTTCATGTCAGTCTCTTGCGTGCAAATCTTGCAGGGTCTGGAAATTACCAGTGAACTTTGGAGAGAATTTTAGCCTTAATATGGACTAAACACATTTGGTAGTCAAGGAGAAAACACTTGGCTACCAACCAAGCAAATACTTCCTTTTAAAAATGTTCTAGTGAGCAAGTGAAAAATGAGGTCATTCATGCAAATATCCCATTCACCAGCACTTTTTAAATAACCAGATTATGGATACTACGCCTGCCCTACAGCAGAATGGTATGAACTTAGGAGAAAACTCTTGAACATAAACTTAATGTAGTTATACATTCCTTGCAGAAGCACTTGTGAATGAAGTCAGGAGTGTGCAGAGCTGGTGTTAATGCTCTGCCAAGTAGCATTCTCCAAAAAAAGCAAAGGTGGGAACACGGGAGGCTCCAAGACCAGTAGAGCCAGGCAGTGGGTAGCCAAAACTACCAGCCTTGTCCCAGGTGCCACAGCAGAGCTCCTCCTGGCTGTGACCTCAACAGCCCCCTGTCTTTAGTTCCGGCAGCTTTGGGCAGCAGTTGGTGTTCAACTGTTCACACCAGCTTTCAGTTGCTGGCCTCTTACAGACCTGGCACTGGAACCATCACAACATTCATTGGGGTTACAAGGCAGAAGAGCACTTCCAGAGGGCTCCTGGCTCTCTGCACAGCCCATTGACCCCTTCTTCCCACTCATGGCACCTCTCCTGTGGACTACAGATGTAGATGCTTGTGTTGTGTCAGTTCTACCTGCTGGAGCCTTCATGGAGTTAAGCACCAAATGGTGAACCCAACTCTCTTCAATTCTGTAACACAAGTAAACAAAGAAACCAACACACACTTTAGCCTTAGTGACTGACACCAAATGGAGTTGACAGCACATGCTCACATGCATCCTTCTTCTCTGGAGAGACAAAACATTGGCTTGGACAATACTAACAGCATCATTCTGTGAGCATTTTTGGCAGCGTTGTTACTGCAGTTATTTTGCAATCTATTATTTTTATTACCCAAACTTCCATCAAAATAAATAGGATCCTGGACTCCTTAGATGATAGAGAGATTTGGCATGAAATGCTCTTATGTCTTAGGGAAAAATATGTGGAATTATACACTGCAACATACTTCATAGCAATAAAAGTATGACTAGTGGTATATCTTGCATTGCAAGAACATTGTGGTACTAGTGATGTGAAATGTTGATCTATTGCATTTGACTTTATAAAGCATAACCCTTTTATTATACAAAGCCCCTAGGAGCAAACAGGATGTTTGCACCATTGATATTAATGGGATCCTTTGCAATAAAAACAGTTCTTGGGAATCTTTTGAACAGCAGAAGGAATCTAAGAGTTGCTGGCGTATGTGATAACTGCTTTATTGAGTGAGTACATCTCTGCTTTTGTCAGAGAAGCAAATGAAAATGTAAATAGAAGGGGAAAAAAAAACCCCAGATAAGGTATTGCTCCACAAGAACATTCAAAACAAAGAAGTATCTTCCAAATAGCCTGTTCTCTTCAGGAAGCTAGATAAGTGTTTTAGAATAGAAGTGCTGCTTATTCCTGAATGAGGCACCCACATAGGGAGCTGCTTTAGTTTGGTTATTCTGCAAACAATTCCGATAGCAAAAGCTCTGCCAGCCGGCTTCCTTGGAGAGGAGGGGGGAGGAGCTCTCCACTACATTAGGAGCCTTTTGTTGGTCTGATATGGCTATATTCCCCATCACACTGGTGTTCAGCAGGGTTTCCAGGATAAAATAGAAATCCAAATAGAAATCCAAATACCCCTTTCTGTCTACTTGAAAGTTTGTTCTGATTTGAACAGAATTTGTGTACTTACCAGACAATTGAATAGTGTAGTTTAACACTCAGCCTTTTCTGTGCTCGTTTTAAAACACAGAGGGGGGAAAGCAAAGGGGATTATACTGTAGGAAACAGAGATGCAAAAGTGCACTGCATATGACTAAAATATCTTCAAATCCTCACCACAGAAGTTTCTCAAAACCTTGCCGTCTTTAAGTAAGGTCTTTGTTGACATGAGTGCCTTGCTTGTTGCTGAATGCTCCAGGTTTATTAGCTTTGGAGTTTAACGGGGGAAAAAAGGCAAATACCTCACAAAATCTGTAGTGGACCAACTCCCGTAACTCACTTCTGTCTTTCAAACGCTATGAAAGCAACAAATGAGAAGCTGCCTGCAACTTGTTGTTATAAGTCAGGATAATTTTATGCTGATAATTTTATGCTAATGATCCTCAGTGTTTGTTTCAGCCTCTTTCTCTCACTAGAACAAATTCAGTTGGTTGATTTGTGGATCCAAATGTGATAAAAGGAATCATGAATTTTGTGTGATTTATGGGGAAATTAGAAAAATAGCCAATTTGGCATGAAATTGTGCAGGGAAGAAAAATGGTCTATCATCAATGAAAGAAATTGTGGGAAGTTTTTGGAAGGGTTCCTGTTCTCAAAATAATTTCCCCCAAAATTCTGCATACTCATTATGACTTACTTTGTTGCAAACTACTGCAGCTTCAGATGTAATCATTGTACTTTTACTCATTTTTAATTTATACCAGTTCAGAAATACAGGCTGGCACACACAGTATCAGGAGTAGCAGACACACAGCAACATCTTAGCTACCCACCCCAATCTAGTATTTCCTGATTTTACTTTAGGATGTGGGCAGTAGTATGCTAAAACTAGGCTAATGACACACCTTTCTGATTTGAATGAGATCCAGAAGGTAGAAAAAAAGGTTTGGGAGCTTCTGAATGCCGAGTTTCTGTCTGGCTCACTGAAAGGTTAGAAGGCTCTGGCAAACTTTTACTCCAGCCTGTGAATGGATCTGTGTGGATGGACCTCGGTGTAAGTTGCAGCATCTCTGCAGCGAGGCAATAAACTCTGGGGTTTAGACTCTGAAGTATCTCTATTTCTCATCTGCAAGTTCCTGTGTGCTTTCAGCCAAGTAAATATCTGATGCTGGTTAACTTTTACTGTTTCTTCTGCTGCTCGTCATTGCAGATCCACATCCGAGTGCTTATGGTATATTATGTTACAGCCAACCAACTAACTTCCTCTCAAACATGTTACATCTACTCTGTTGCTCGTGATATTGATGGCTATTTTGACCTTTGCAGGTCTCTAATTACTGAAGCCTTAAAATATCAGGTAAAATATTCTCTTTTTGAAGTTCCTTTTTCCTCGCATGCCTGAGCTGAAAGACCATATAAACTAAGATTATTCAACCACTGTAGACCACTGCACAGAATGTCAAGGGAAATTTTGTTAGCGAGGACAAGTGACTGTTTCGTTCCACTTTTACTTTTGAGGTATTTTCTACTCAGCAGAAGACAGTACAACGATGTATTTGCCATGCCGTTCCATAAATCATTTAAATTCTTCTCCTTACTAAGCTCCAGAAATGAACATTTGCAAAACTACTTTTTTTCTGTAGTCCTTTATTTAAAGTTTGTGTAACAGCCCCGGATAACACATTGTTTTGAGCTGGCAACCAATTTCCCCAGTTTTACCAAGCGGTGCATTCGCTGTAACATCACTGGTCATTTTTAGCTATTGTACGTCTTTGTCTGGTCCAGTTAGAAAAGCGCACAAGCACTCCAGTACTATCAGTTATGCTTGGAGGAACATAAGAAGGGCGAGGGGGAGGGGAGAGGAGAGGAGGCGACACAAACTCAGAAATATCCCGTTTTTCTGCTTTAGGAGAGCACAGCCCGCAAACAGCCAGGTCCAGCCTGCCAGAAAATCAGTGGACTGCAGTATTACTATGGGTAGACAGAATGGAAAATCCTAAGCCACAGAAATATGCCCTCTCAATGATCTCTGTCTCAAAGAAAAAAAAAAATCTTAAAAGTCGCATCCTTATTGAATTTGTTTTCCTTGAAATTAATTTTACTTTGTGGCCTAGTTTTTTTTTATTTCTGAAACTTCTATGGGCCACATCTGTGGAAGTCTGATCAACTATTCTGAAACCAGCTGCTGCTGAGATCCTTTCAGTTAAGCTGAAATTAAGAACAGGTTCGTGGGCTCCCTACCTGCTGTGAAGCCGTGATGTAGTTTATAAAATTACATATGGGTGAGAAAATCTGACTGCCAGGGCTGGAAAAGTTGGTACATTTCGCATGAACCTAAAATAGCCGTGTACGCTGAGGCTGTACTTATTTGCAATATTAACTTTTTCTGCTCTCTTCCTCAGTGTCATTGTAAAAGCAATATTGGATAATTCAGTTTAAAAAAATGTGGGTTTGAGAGGATCAAAGCACAAAAAATCAAAATCAGGCTATATCCTAGCAACTATATTGGCGGTAGGGGCAAATATGAAAGACATTACAGTTAAAAATGTTTATTCTTCAAGAAAGGTCTCCAGATTATTTCTGCCATAAGGAAAAGCTCATTACATGCCATAAATGAGATGATGGAAACAAATACCAGTCATCTTTTATCATTGATGCAATTACACGGATAGCAAGGGGACAACTTGTGTGAGTAGAAAGTAAAGAGGTTACGACCACATCCTGACACCTGATACAATTTGTCAACAGATATGACCAAGTTGCTTATTGCTGTTATACATTAATAGACATGTCAGATCATGAAATATGTACACCTCTCCAAATGGAAGAATATCTTCAACTCTGTTCTCTAGATTTATGCCACTAAATTAACAGGGTGCAAGAGCTTGACCTCAATCCATGCAGACCCAGAGTACACTGGTGTGCAAAACTTTGATGGGTGGGGGTGTGTTTTCATAGTACAAACTCTGGAAGTAGCCTGACGCCGCCCAGCTACTGAGGCATGATTAGAGAGGAGAGAAAGATTGTTGTGATGCACATCAGAAGTCAAGGTATTTAATCCAAGTGTATAAGCTTGTTATTAATTGAAGCCATTTTGTTTCAGAGTGAAATTTGCGCCACCCACAGAAACTCTGGAAGCACACCAGTGTTAGAATGGCCCATTTTAACTGGAGTCAGAAATGTGAGTTTCTTTTTTAAAAGCATTACTGGGAATGCGTCTGTGTGGTGAACTGCAGACGTAGATGGGTATTAGAGCTGCCTGTGCCTTCCAGTTGGTTACTTCTGCACATGTTTTGTGTATCTCCAGATACGTCAAGAAAAAGTCTGGTTTAGAATGTAAAGAGTTAAAGGTTATTTGTCACAGTTGGTGTGCTCTTTTTTCTGACCAAGCAGAGTTTGAGAGCAAAATCACTGTCTTAGATTTAAATAGAATTTCAGATAGATTTGTAATAACTGAAAATATTAATTGGCACAAAACCTGAGTAACTCTGAGCAAGTACACAGAAAAAGAGACTGACTCCCCTAGATTACATTTCACAGACTGTATTTGTGTATGTGACATGTACGCACACACACACATATATATGAAATGTAATCCAAACTTGGCTTGTTTGCCTGTCTTGATGTATTAATCTATGCTTTCAGCCTTGCTTTTACAGAGATGGCCTTTTTCCTCACTACTCTACCACAGTGTTTCTTGGGAACCTTTTCTTATCTAAACTTCCACCAATCACTCCTAAGGCTAAGTTATGCAGACAAGTCATCGCACAGAATTTCATCAAACTGCCATTTTCCCTAACTTGAAAAAGCCTGGTCCCAAACGCTGAACAAATAATTTATTAGACCATAGCAAAAGTAAATAAATGCTTTCCTGCTCTGAGTATTTCATTAGCCAGAATTATTATACATGCAAGTCTATAAATAGTAAAACACGTATTGAACCATTAATATCGCTGACACTCTCATACAAAATACTGTAATTTAAAGAATTTGAAACTGGAGGATGTCTCCTGGAAGATATCTGGGAAAGATAAAATGAGTAAACTGTCTGCAAACAAATTAGTCACCCATGGAAATGGTACATTACTAACGAACTGAAAATTAAGAACATCATCTCTACCTGAAATTTCTCTTGACAGCGATGATATTATGCAAATATATCCCGCATATCTTTTGAATCTATAAATTCTTACACTGTTTCAAGTTTGCTTTTAAAACCCAGAAGTGCTGGGCTCAGCAGAAGAAATGTGAGAAAATCTCCTATTTAAAATTACATGGACAGAGGAACTCTGCTGGTGACTTTCCGTGAAATTAATATACCGCTTGATTGTTTTTAAGGTCTCTGCATCTTCTGAATTTTTAATTGCCTTTCCATTAAAGTGGAATACCCCTCGTGTACTAAGCTTGAGATGGATTCTTCAGTCCTTTCATCTCTGTAGCCTCCTATTTTCTTACAGGAACAAGGAGTATAAGACTGGGCCCTATGGAAACAAATATGGAAAATATCAAGCATTTTAAGCATTACTCTGTCAAGTAATAGAGCAAGCACTGGGTTGTGTATTCTCATGTTTTACTGTTGAAGGAAAAGAATCTGTACAGACTCCGAGAGAAAAGGAGTAGGTCATAAAAATCACATTTTTAGGTAGAGGAGTTGAGAAATCTCATGCACCTTTCATTGCTCTGACTTGTCAATTTTCGCCATATGGAAATTGTTAGCTTAATACTGTAGTTCTAAATACTGCCCAGGAATGCTGATTTATAATGGATTTCTTACTCTTTGTGTAAAGAAACGCTAAAGTACTATATAAACTGTGATTAGAGAATCTACACGCTTGTGTTATAGGCGTGTGCCTGGGGTGGATTCTTCAGCCTCAGAGAGGTGACATCTGCTGTGGTCCACTCACAGGTAAATCTGGCACCAGTAAACTCAGAATTCCCACAAAATGCTGCACTTCTGGAGCAACTGGGAACCCAATCTGGCCTGCAATTGAAAAAGTGTGCAGGAAAAGATGCTGATACATAAGGGACAAAATCCAGACATTCCAGATGCGTTATTTACTATGGAGGCACTTAAAGACACCCCTCATTAATGTAACGAAACTGCTTTTGAAGAATAGGACATGTGCATTTTTTAAAGTGCGTCCTCTCTGTATTTTGACCAGCTGCTATGCGCGTCTAGTTATTTTTTTTTCTGTAAATTAGAAATTAGATTGTCCCAAATACATCCCACTCAAGCATTCATGCTGAAAGCAGCAACAATTGTCAATGACCTTTAACACGCCTGCTATACAAATTAGTGCAGATCATTAATCACACATAGCTTACATTTTATGATTCGTGTATCCTTCATTACCAACTTTCCCCGCTTGCTCGCTGCCCCCCACCCCCACCCCTTCCCTTTATTCCGAGGGTTCTTGTAATAAGCACTGGAAAGGGCAGGATTTAAAGCCCTCCCCCCGCCCCAATTTTGTTCTCTTCTCATTGCCGGAGCAGTTCGCGTCCCAAGTGCAAGAGGGAGGAGGGAGCGCGGCCGGTGCGTCCAAGAAGGGCCGGGCCGGGGGCGGGGGGCGACTCCGGCGGGGAGCTCAGAGCCGGAGTGCCCGGGGGCGATGGGGTTCTACCCGCCCGGGGCGTCGAGATAACACCGTCCCTCCGTCAAAAGTGCTCCGTGTCAATTGTACGTCATCGCACATTACGAGACAAAGAAAGAAAGGGAAAAAAAAAAAAAAAAAAGGCTCCA
>VXBB01012047.1:282148-349653 GCA_013399915.1 Illadopsis cleaveri
CTTTTGTCACAGCAAACCCACAATCATCAGCCTGGTCATCTGCTACTCTGTGCACCCCGACTTTGTCCCACCAGGGTGGGCATGGTGGGTTTTGGAGCTTTTCCCCCGTTTAAACTGGAAGCTGAAGTTGCATAGGAGCACCTGTGGTGTAGTTAGTATCAAGGTGCAGATATTCCAGGAGACATCTTCAGTTTCACAAGGGTAGCTGCCATAGCCATCTTGAGTGAGCTTTGTATAATAAAGTCATTTTTGTGGGGCTCTGTGTTAGTGGCACAAGCACACCTTTACTAGCTCCTGGTGTAAAGTGGTTTTTAGCTGTCACTAGAAATTCTTGCCTGGGTTTTTTTTTCAAGCCTTTAGTTCCAATAAAACTGAGTGGTTTTGAAGTGGTGTTGAAGTGACACCTAGTTAGTGATAAATACTGTGGAGTCTGTGTGAACAATAGGGCATTAAGGCTGTCCCTATAAACTGATAGATTAATAAACAAAGATAATGCTTGCAAAAAGGAGAGAAAAAAAAATAAAGCATCAGTGAGAATAACGTTGTCCTAAGGAGTGATCTAAAACATATTTAAAGAGAGGAGTGGTCTTGGTTAGCAGGGCACCTGCCTGAGCTTAGCATAGCACCTCTCTGAGCTTAGCACAACTTTCTAAACTCCTGTACCAGACAAACTGGTACTAGTCGCTCCATGAATGTGAACGACTATTTCTCTGCATCACAGGAAAGAGTTTACATCACTAGGGTGAAATCTACCTACTGTTGCTTGCAAGTGACCTCAGTAACTCTATCTGCCTAGAATGGAGCAACATTTTGTAGATTAAAGTTTTCCTGTGGCAATGACTAATGTATTTACTTTAAAAATTAGGTTCCTCGTATGATTTTAAAATTGGTCATAGTACCATGCTGTCACCAAGATTTAATAATAGCAATTATCAGTACAGAGGTGTTCATTGAAGGGGTTGAAAACGGTTGTGCCATTGTTCTGAATCTCTCTCTGTTGAACTGATCGTCATTTTAGCAAAGGAGGATGTTTATATCTTAACATCTTACAGATCATCATCAGAAGCTGAGCTATTGACTTCAGTTGACTGAAAAATGCGTAACCTTTAAAATGCACCCTGCTGTGTGGTGCACACCAGAGGGGGCAGTCTGGAAGAGTATCCTCACAGAAACTGGGTAGTCACCAACTCTTGAGAACTTTGGGCAGTCTATTTATTTGGACTTTTTTGTTAAGGTCTTTGTGTGCAGGTGACTTCAACAGTTACCTTTAGTTACCTACAACTATCATCTTATATAATTTTATATATATATAGTTATAATTACCAATAAGTATTATCTGTCTATAGGTACCTATAACTATAGTCATCTATCGATCGTTCTCTGTGATTAAGATCTGATGAGTTTTATGCTGAGGTCCCATGTAATGAAGGGCATCTATACTTAGTATGATCCAAAACCTGTCTGCTTTGAAAGGCCTTCTGTGAAGACTTCAGTTTGTGCCAAGAATTTCCAGGACTTCTGTGGGATTACATGCAGTATGCGGAATGATCCAGTGCATAAGCTTTTGTTGAGACCAGTGATGAAGTCTGTATGTATGTACTTAAACTGGAAATCTGGGTTTGACTATATACTGTTTCTTAAAGTCATCAAAATAGAAAGCTGAAATGCAAAGTGATTGCATTTTGCAGGAAGCAACTTGTCCAAGCTTGCAGATTTCACAAGAAAAGTGCCTGTTAAAGTTTTTGAGACACGAAGTATGAATTTGTAGATACGTATCTTTTAAGACTGAATGGGCACTGGATTTCTGCACAGAAGGGAGAAATGGACATACAACTTTTTTCACAACCATGTGGTGTTCTTTAGTTGGATAAAAGCATATACAACCATCCTAAAAATTGACTTGTTGCTTGTGAATCCACTGCTGACCCATTCAAGCAGCCTTTCCACTCCCATTGACTACTGGAAGTGGCGTGAAGGTGATTCTGGGTGGAGTTGCAGTTTCTATATGCGTATCTGAAATCCTCAATTATATTGGCAGTTAATCAGCTAAAACTTATTATGGTTTTGTTTTTTCCTCTAGCCATAAACTTAATCCAGATACCAAATCACAGTGTGGCAAAAACCAAAAAAAAACAAAACTAGGAAAAAAAAGTCACATTTATTTGATTAGATATTTGCAATATAAATATTTGAAACTTGGAGCAACATTGCTTTTTCAAAGCAGACATCTTACATGCCGCAAATATTTATACACTTCAGTGCTAGGATAAAGCTGTTCTGCCTCAGACACTGAAGGCAAAATTCTGTTTTTCAGTTACCCACTGTAACTGCACAGAAACTCTGTACAGTGCTTGGGAGTTAGAACGACTTAACAGATAGCAATATTTCTTGGTTGTCACTTCTGTGTTAAAAGTAAATGAAACTTCCTTTCCTTTTCCAGCAGGAACAATTCCAGCAAATATTATGTTAGTGAGCCTGCATTAAAACTTGTGAGTGGATTATGGTCCAGGTAGTTAACACTGCCATGGCTTTCATTAGGATGATGACTTCATTACTAATGTTTACTTTCATTACCCAACTGTTAGTCAGCAAATGTTTGGTCTCTTGATCTGCTGAACCTGCTTTGCCATTTGAAGCCAGCGAGCTCTCTTTTTTTTTTGGTGTGATGATTACTCAAGGCTGGTTGTTCATTTTTTGATGTTGTTTACATCCTCGGTTATCTGCGGAGGCCCGTCAGCGTTGTTACACACTTGGTGTTAACAGTTTCTCTTTACTTTCCTGAAACTGCATTACGACAACAGCGCTTGTGCAAATGAATGCGGGGCATTAGGCCGAGATTAAATTAGCGTGCGGATGGACAGAGCTTGCATCTCATAAGTTGCTACCAAACTGTTTATTGCCTAATAAATTCTAGCAGGTCTCATAGCAGTAGCACACATATGCTGTAAGATACGCTGCTTATTTACCACGCCCAAATTGTGAGCTAACCCAGTACATAGTGTCCATGAAGTGTCCCAGGGACGCCAGGGCAGAGGCTGCTGAAGACTCTGGTCTGTAAACTGTTTCAAGTCATGGCTTGAACAGAGGCTCTTTTCTGTGGATTCAAAACTGCTTATCTTCTGAGGAGTACTTAAAATTCATTTTTGCTAACCTTTCATTTAAGTGATTGCTTATGGAAAAGAATTAAATTTTTATCAGCAGTATATTGTGTCGCTTAACGCTTGTTCAACAAAATCCACATTTCATTATGGGCTGTTGCAGAAGCTGTAGGCCTGGCATTACTGTTGTACCGTTGTGGTAAACCCAAGGTAACTTTAGTAGGGTGACTCTGAATTTATAGCACTGGATGTGGGGATGAATTTAGCACACAGCACTTAGCTCCTAATTAAAGCTTATAGTATTACATCTGTAATCAGGGCACTCTTAGAATCTCTAAGAAATTACTTTTTCCTTTGTCTACTCTTCTCCCTTTTCTTTCTCGCCATCTCACTGTGGGGTGTTGGGAGCTTGCTTCTCCATGTTGGGGCTGTCATATTTATGTCCCAAAGGAAATGCTTTCCAGCAGAGTACTTCAAATTGCAAAGCAGAAGAATTTTGTGGCTCCCTAAATCTTTAAGGCCAGTTTCTAAAATGATCTGGCTTTTAATCTTCTTTTCAAAGTAAAATAAAAACTACAAAGCGTATGTAATTACAATTTGTAGCTATTTTTAGACTCCTGACATGTTTCATTTATAGTATAATGATAAAAACTAATGGCACAGAGACTAGACAGACAATTTTCAAACCAACAGCATCCACTTCAGCTACCCTGTGTGTGTTTCATACGTGTTTCCTTTGGTTTTTTGGTTTTGTTGTTGTTGTTGTTCTTTTTTGGCTGGGAGTGTACTGAAACTGTGTGTCTCCGTGAATGCTGGGGGATGCAGAGAGAACGAGAGCTCTGTCTGTCGGGCAGGTCCTGTTGTGAGTGTTTGCTGAAAACCGGATCGGATGTCATTGAGTTTTAATGTACTACACACACACAGACACACTCGCACGCATGCTTTGCTTTTCCGGCAGGTATAAGAAAGGAAGAACGGTGAGTTGGCTCGTCACTATTTTTACACTGCATAGAAATGCTTATGTTGGCTTATTACGGGGATAAAGCTGACTGAATAGTAATTTTTCCTTGTCTTTTTTAAAAAGATGGTGAGCAGGGAAGTGGTATTAGTTTTCAGTAAAGAAAGAGGGAGAGAAGCTGGTGGAAATTGAGGTATTCTAGTCACAATTGTAGCCTAATTTTAAAATGGTCACGTTTACTTATTTAAAAATAGATTTGGGAATGAAATTAGCCATGTTCTTTGTTTTTAAAAGGGTAACGTGTGCGCACTCACCATATGGTAGCATTTAACCCATATTGTATGAGCTGACAAGAAGTCACATTTATTCTCTGATTTATTTCAGTGTTTCAGAATGTTCTTTTTCTGAAATCTAGTACAATAAAAGATGCATTTAGAATTGTGCAATGTAATTGTCTGTAGCTGTTTTGCCTCATTGTTACAATGATACCAGGTTCATGAGTAAGCAATATTTTTCCCTTCTGAAATAATTTCCTTAAGAAATAGTCATTCTCTGAGTGTTGAAATGGTTTGCGGGAAGAGTTATGAACAATAGCCAGTGACACGGTGTGTTGTAAAGGATTGCGGGGCGAGGTGTTACAGTCTCTGCTGGCTGAAACTAGAGCTGCTCCTTTGATGGTTGAGTGTGTGCTTGCAAAGTCTTTTTCTCCCCCCACCTCGTCCACCAATCTTTACACAGAGGTTGCCTAGTTGTCCATTTTAATGGATGCATTCTGCTTTCCTTTGTGGTAGACTGTGAGGCACCTGTATTGGTGAGCTGGTACCAATATTGGCAGCCACAAGTATGATAAAACTATGAATCAGGCGACTTAAGGACTGACTTAAACTATGCAATTAGGGAAATAAGATATCTTATTTTCCCTTTGGATTTGGATTTCCTTGGGAGTTGTATTTTTAGGCTTTCTTTCCCCTGTGCCGTCCTATCTATGCACATCTTTGGGGTTTCAGGAGATGAGGCTCTACTGCAAAGTCCCAAAGTGTGCTGTAAGTAGGAGATAGCCCCATACGGTGCGTTGCGTGAGAACTTTCAGAAGTTGATGGCACTCCTCACTGAGGTACCAGTTGCTCACCATCTGTCTCTTAAAGTAATTTCTTTTAACCTTGGGAGTCTAAAATGTTTCAACAAGGTTACTCATGTGTTTGTATGAAGAGTCTATATATGTACCAAAAAACTGCTTAGGTTCTAATTTCAACGTGGTGTTTGAATACTAATGTATGCCAGTTAGGAATGGCTGATGTTGTAATTTATAGAAGTTGAAAGGAGCATTAAACACCACCCTTCCAACACTAAATACAGCTTTTTCTCCTGTGTGTAGCTGCTTATGTGAAACCAAGGGTCTGTCTTCCAGATTGTTGTGCTACCATGTTGATACACCCTTGGATAAACTACCAGGCTCGTGTATTATCACATCAGTCCCTTTGCAACATCCTGTGTGTAACTGTACCTTTAGCTGATTAACACAATGCTTTCTTGGTACTGTTTTTGATGGCCCTGTGAATGCTTATTTTAAGACCTTTTTCAAAGGAGTGTTTTCATCACTAAAGAGAAGAGCTGTATGAAATCTATAAATACCTACTTTAATTAGAGTCACTCTGTTTGTCTCTTTTTTCTTTCCCTCCAGATAAATTTTACCTTAGTAATGAATGCTGTGATCTTCAATGCATAATTTATATTGACATTAATAATGATAGTTGGAGAATATTTTAATGCCAGTTTGAGAAAACATGACAATTTATGTTGATAACCTTGGTCCCATTAAATTAGAACAGATTTTAGTGGAGAGCTGTGACTATCAATAGTATGATGAAATAACTCACTTCTTTTCATTGTGGCAAGCATATTGGAGAGTTCATTTTATCATGAGTGGTACATACCAGGTGTCAAGTGACATGCCAGACACACAGCTTTGCTTCTGAATGACTCTTTCCAATTAGAAAGTAATGGCTTTAACGGGATCAACCAAGTAATCGGAGTCTGTCAGTTCTCCAGTGCCAGGAGGTGTATATTTGCAAATGTTATTTATTTATCTGCTTTTTAATGAGTTGCAAAATCGTTGGTAACCTTGAGTAAATTTGGGGAGTGGTGGAAATACTATGTGGAAATTGTGGGATTAATGGTTTAGCAGTTGGGATTAAAAATAGTCTCAGCAAATTACCCTGTTGATACTGAAGCCAGAATCTGTTAATGGGGTTACAAGCAGATTGGTTTATCGGTCATTTATTTTCTAGGTTGATTAGGGATTATAGGTTGCCATCACAAAAGTAAGCAGTGCAAAAGGCGAGGATTGCTAGTATTTCACTTCAAAGGTTCATGCATTTAGGAGGGTGTCTGGAGCTCAAAAGTGGTTTCTAGATTGTGGGTAGCCTTTCTCCTCAGATTCTTATATTCTGAAGTAGATGTCTGAGGAGGTTGGGTACTGTAAAGGGATGGTTTGGCTTGTTAAAAGACTGAAAAATGGTACAAAACAATAATCTGTGGAATGCATGCAGGCCACTAAGAAAATTTTAAATTACCAGCTTAGTGTGGCTCTTCTGTGTGTCTCCTGTTTCAGTGCAGAGCCCAGGGAATTTCATACTCACAGCAATGTGTGTGATGTGCAGTCTGTGCAATAGACTGATGGCACTTGTGTGTCCTGTTCTAACCTGCAAACAAACCGTGTGTACCTCTGCATAACAAAATCCTTTAATTGTCACCTGTTTATTGCAGATCACACGTATCTCTCTGAGCTAGGAATAGAGTTGCAAACCAGGGCATCCCCTCTGAGTCCTCATAGAAAGATGACACCCATGATGGAACCCTTCAGATATTACTGTTATCTTCTGCTATCTAGTTCAGGAGATGCTATGACTTTCACACTCTTTACTACCTTGTCCTGATGTACAGCTTGAGATAACATAGTGACATTTACTTTGCTTTTGAATACTTGCTAAGTCAAATGCAATGAAATAGCAGGTGAGCATTTCTGCAACTTTCTGGCTAGATGTGGAGCGCTGCACAAGATTGGTGGAGAGACCCATAATTGTTTTTGTGTCCTTGGCTCTGACAGAAGATAAGGGAGAGAACAAGAAGTTCAAGAATGCTGACTTGGTTTGTTTAAGGAGTGGAAGATACAAGCTTAAAAGAAATCCTCTGGGGACTGGCTGATCTGACAGGCTGGCAAAAGCGAAGGAAATGGAGACCTTGAGATGTAAGAGATCAAACTAATTCCTTACTCTTCTAAAGACTAGGTCTTCGTCTATTCTAGCGGAAAGCTTGTCCAAGCTTTCTGCAGGTTCTAAGATTGATATCCAAGGATCAAGACTTGTATCACCGGACTGGAGAGGAAGACAGTTACCAGCTTAGTGTGGCTCTTCTGTGAGTTTTGTGCTCCTGGAGGATGGGAGAGAGAGCATAATGGACTTGATGAACAGTGAGCAGCCCAGGGCAGTGACGGCGTCAAGAGATTTGTCTGAATTTTGGTTCAAGTCTTCTCTCCTGCAGTTCAGTTTGCACACCAGTGCAGGTTACTCTGGAGTGTGTAGGGAGCCTAAAGCTGTCCTGCTGGCTTAGTGGGATTGGGAGTGCTGTCCTCTGAGTTGGTACTTCTCTGAACAGGAAAAAAAAGTAAGTGCTTGGTACAGTCTCTGTCATCTGTGATCACCATGGAAGAAGAACATTATCTTTTAAACTAAACTCTCTTCAACATGTAAGAAAAAAGACAAGATGATGAGAGTTGAGAGTCTGTCATCTAAGAACATGCTAGACATGAGACAGATTTTTGTTTTCTTAAAGACCCAGTTTATTCTGCTTTATTCATTGTATTTTACATCTTGAAGAAGATAACAGTATTTGAAAGGCTAAAATCTCAGTTTCCCATTCCAGTATGCAAAATGAAGTTTTGAACTTGAATCTTCTTTTAAAAAGAAAATATCTATGTGGGAAAATAATCTTGTGGACGAAGAATAAAAATTCTCTTCACACAGTCCTCCCTATTTTCCTCCCATGCTGTCAGGGTCTAATGGATTTTGCCTAGCGTAACTCAATTCTTGTGGAATCTTAGAGCAGCTCTGTGAAGTTTATTGAAGACCAGGTAACCAGAATTACTCCTTGTGTAATTCCACCCACAAGTAAGGTAATTACACCTTGTGTTGGGGATAGCGGAGCTATGCCAGCATTTGCTGGTTCACTTGTAAAGATCTCTCAGCCATTTCATGTCTGGCATCAGTGTCTGCCTCTTTGCTCGAAAGTGATGAAGAGCTGGTGCAAGCAGCAGGCACAGCGAGAGCTGGAGGAGAAGAAAACAGGGTGTGAAGAGCTGAACACAGCCTTAAAGGAAAAACACTAACAAGATCATGCAGAAATAAGGAGGAGGAAATGAGTGTTTTGTGGAGCTGTGGGTGTCCAGGAAGACAGTTGAAGGTGGAGAACTACTTTCTCCTGTACCTAGGAATGCTGAGTTTCTGTCGGTGGATGTCTTTCTTTCATCAGAAATCACCATGGCAGGAAACTGTAGTTATCTGCGTTAAGGCAGTAAGAGAATCCTTGCTCTTCATGAGTGGTGAGGCTGAGGTGGTGTGCAAAGCTCTCTTGGTCATGATTTCCCTCTACAGTGTTGCTGAATGTCGCTGTCTGGGATGCGTTAATGGGGTTTGACTGAGATTTGTTTTATTTCCTGTGGCACTGCTCTGCTGGGTGGTCTCTGCCATCCTGCACAGCACCAGAATGAGATGGGGTGTGTCCAGAGCTGTGTAGGAGCAGGATATGAGAGATGCTTGGTGTTTTGTCTGGTGCCTAGCATGGGAAGTCCTGCTTAATCACAAGGAGCCCTGGGAGAAATTAGAGTGGTGGTGGTTATGGAGAGGAGATGTTAAACAGAAGAAGAAGAGGAGGTTGGCTGAGCACATGTGTTTGCATGTGTGTGAGGTAACTGAATTTTTCTTCTGTGTAGTTTCTTGAAGGGACTTAAGACTTGGAAGAAATCGCCATTTATTGTAGACTCCTTTCCTGTCTCTTGTCCCCCAGGTGTACTTTGCTTTGAATCCCTTTTTCGTGGCTGTTGCGCACTTCTGAACTCTTGAGCTGGTGTCAGCACTCAAAACTTGAAGGTGGCAGAGACTTGGAATGAGTGGGTGGATGTGGCATGCTGAGCATGAGAGTTTTTGGAGGAGGAATATGAAGTGAAGCAGGTTTGTGTTCAGAATGAAAATGGGAGTGATCCAGGTGTTGCAAGGGGCCCGTGAGAAGTACGAAGCTATGCTGAGAAACCAGGCTGTTGGCACAGAAGGGTTGGGAGGATGTCAGGCACGATGTTAACAACCACCTAAGACTGATTAATTTTTAGCACTGGTAGCAAACTTTGTTAGAAAAGAAATTGCTGTTAATGAATAGAATTTGTTAGGACTAGCTGGCTTTGTGAAAGATGCATGTTCAGATCAGGAAAAACAGCCATGAAAAGAAAAAGCACTTGGGAAGTCTGTTGTTCATTCCCTGTCTTTTCTGTGAATACTGTCATGAATCTGTCCTGAAAGCACATTTTCTAGACATGATTTTACTGCTACAGCCTTAACTCTGATGACTTTTGCAAAGAATGTGCTAGGTATAATGTTTCTGCTCTCTTAAAAAGAGGTAGTAGCTTTATGTTTTTAGCATTATAAAGATGATAAAATGAGGACTTGCAACAGTTCTCTTTTCCAGACTTCTGAAGCTCTGATCAGTTCCTTATGCTAACAAGCATCATCTACATCAAACCACAACATGATGGTCAGGTAAAGGTGCGTGGGAACACGGCACACATCTGTTTTTATCTGACACAAAGTCAGCGGTTTAGGCTTACAGAAGATTATGATTTATCAAGAGGGTATAATTATAAGCTGTTGTCATATGGTGGCACCCAGTAGCAATGATGATGTGTTGCTGCTGTTCTGGGATGTGTACAAACACACAGCAAGAATAAGTTCCAGGACTTGATTGTATCTCCTCTGTGTACATGTGGTTGTATGGATCCATTAAGGGGTCATTAAAGTTCTCCAAAGCATATCTGCTGTCAAATTAAATGCTAATAAATGTCTGATAGTTGTCACAGTCCTCTTCACAATAATAAATTATTAGAATTGAATTTACTGGGCATTTTATTACAGTGAGGGCAAGCCAGCGTCATCTGGCATTTGAATGTGTATGCATAATACAAGGCAAAAATTTGGTCACTGTCTTCCTGGTACTGAAGGCTGCCTGTGTGGTGATGCTGTAGAAATGTCCTCTGCTGTCCTCCAAACTCAGCTGGTTTCTGTGCAAAAACTGGTCCTGCCCCAGGCTTGCAGGAAAACAGCACCATGGGGCTCTGGTTCTGTATCACACCATGGGTGCCTAGAAATGTGGTCAGTGCCTGAATCCCTGGGTCATTCTAGAAATTAACCTGCCAGCTACCTGAAAAATATTAGGATGGTTCATTGGCCCTCTCTCTTTGTGTCCATTAAAGAGGGATAGTAGGGGAAAGTCACATAAGAGATCAGGGACCAAGGAGGAAAAGGTTTAGCATGCTATATAGCATGGATATAATAATGTATAATAATATACAATATATGTGTGTGTGTATATATATAATAATATACAGCTTTCTTCCCTGGGGAAAAGTGTTATATATGGAATTCTCTTTCATTGCAAAGATACTTTCCTTTTGCAAACAGCAGCAACAACTTTCTGGTTTTGGTAATTCAGCCTATTCATAAGAGCTGTGTGGCATAGTAAATATGCACAGATATGAAGCTCACTTTTATGTATTTCCTGAGCAGTGCAACTGGAGGTCAAATGGTGCCACATCCCATGGACACATAAATGGCATGGCAATTTTCTTCTAGACAGTGTTCAGAAAACGATACATATTCCATCACTTTAGGACATTGGATCAAGGCTAAACCTTGCTCAGTTACTGTGCATTTTGGTGGGATTTCTCCAGTTCCTTTGGTCATGTTCATTTAAATTTATATCAGCATATGTTAGACTAGAGCTTGCCATTAGGGGCACTGAGTATGCGCTGTGGCATAGAAGGTGGAGCAGGGTGACAGGGAACTGGGCTGGCAGAAAGAAATGGCATCTGTTTTGTGCCTCTTGAATACTTTTCTTCATCCCTGTATTCCCTGAGTCATGTTAATCCTGGTATCGGCAGGTACCGCCTACGCCCAGTTTATTTCTACCTTGAGGTCATGGCATAGGGTCATTATCTCACTTTCTGACTGCTTTTCTCTCTAAGCTGTACTGCCTTGTAGGTTGATGATGAATTCATGGCTTTTAGGGAGTCATGTCTGCTCCTGTGCATGTGCACACACACACACCCCTCCACTACAAAATAGCAACTTCAAAGCCCTCGCTGGATAATCTTCACTGACATCAGTGAGCACTTCTTACTCATCTGAGGAGCCTTGCTGACTTGAGGCACTTTCTCCTGAGTAGGAGTTTACCAGTGTTAGCAATGGTGGCCCAGCCTGGCCCCAGAGGGTGATGGTATATGACTCAGTTACCTTAAATTTGGCATTGCCTGGCCATGGGCACATACACACACATGCACAAAGAAAAAAAGAAAAAAAAAATGGTGTTGGTATTACCTGGCCAGGTTTTGAAAAAAAGAAATAGTTGGTTTTGTGTCTGTTGTTGATGCTGTTGAAAGTCAGGCAGACAGAATACCAGCAGCCCTGTAGGTACAAGTGCCTCCTTGGCTGCTCCCTCCTTGGCCTCCTTCCACAAAATGATATGGAACATTTTGTTTATGGCTGTGCAATGTGATGCGGTTCTGTCCCCTTGCCTCCTTTGTGATGCTGTGGGCTGGATTCTCCTTAACTCTTTACCATCTCCACCCACTGACACGGAGAGTTCAGGGGTGCAGGCCGGGCCGATTTAGTTCTGTGTTTATACAGGACATAGACCTGCATGCTCTGAGTATATTTGTTTGAACAACAGGTCAGTTGTCAACAGAAAATGGTACATGCCTTGCTGGGTAATGGGAAAGTGAAGGCAATATTGTCATGGTGATGGCTTTAGATTGTTTTCTGTAGTTCCTCAAGTATGACAGAAGACACCTAGCTAAGTATTGTTAAAAAAGGTGCTTGCTAGAATAGTGGTAAGTGATGAACTTAATGCCAAAGATAACAATGCAGTTTGATAGAGTTACTTTAGAATCCTGTTGTCATTCATTATGTCTGCTTCTCTTGTCTTGGTAAAGAGCAGATTTTTTTTTTTTCTTCTCCTATTTCCAATTTTGCAGAAGTAGGTTATCTGTAGTCCTTTATAGGTTTGAGGTTATATATTAGCAAGCATCTTAGTATTAACCCTTGCAAGTCAGTGTTGATTTTTTGTATAAACATAGTATATGCCTATACATGTGGAAACAAAAGTCAGAGATTTATTTTAAAGCTTTAAAGGTGGATGTGTGGTGTTGGCAAGAAGCAGAGTGTACCCTAAGGCATCCTTACGTTGCCAATTGGGATTTAAGCTTTTATACTAGTAAATTTTATTGTCTAGGTTAAAAGCCAAATTCATTCAACCAAATTAATCTCTGGTTCTTTTCCAGTGTGGCTGAGTTTAGCCAGGGACAAGTGTAGCTGTTTGGTTAAACATTAAAAGATGCTGTTGATTTGATATTTTCTTAACTAATATTAGAGTGAGCTCAAAATGAAAAGAGGTTTTGAAGTTTTTGCATGAGGCTGCCATGCTGCCAATAATAAAATGGATATTTATTTATTTAATCAACATGCATGCTATGAGTACAAAGCTTGTAATTTAACACTCCTCCTTGGTCTGGCAGGCTGATCCCTGTAGGCAGATGTTGGTCACTTGGAAGTCTATTGAACTGACTGCAAAGATTTGATCACGTGGGTCAGCCTGTACAAATCGGGGTTTAATTTCAGAATGATTCACTATTGCCTAATTTTGGAGCTCAAATAATTGCTTTGCTCTCAATGCTTCTTTTTGAAGTGTTCCTAACTAGGGTGTAAAAGCAGGTAGTTTGTGTTAAATGGCAGGAGAAACAGTTTGTCTGCTGTGTGAAACCACTGTGTTTATGTATCAGTGTAATGTGTGTAATCCATCCACAAGTTTATGCATTCAGTGTCCTCCTGGAAGTGTCAGAGATCCACAGTGCCCCTGAGCACTAGATTTAGCATGTGATGCTCAGATGTAGTTTTCAGATCTATAAAGTGTCTTCATCCTTACAGCTCCCTACTGGCTGCGTTTTTCAGGGTGTTCAGGCGCTTAGTACTCTTCCCAAGTCAGCTGTGATGCATGCTCAGTCAGAGAGGACTGAGGCAGCTCATTGAAGTTACCCTAAGGGGAGCTGTCATCATCAGGATGATTAAAAAGCCTCGTTGGGCATATGATGCAATACCAGTGTGCAGGGATAGCCCTGCTGCAGGTCGAGGGCTCTGGCCCCAGCTGGTGCTTCTGCCCAGGTACCTGAAGGATGGCAGAGCTGCAGGTGCAGCATCAGAAACAGAAGGAGCAGGCAGGAATGGTTGTTCCTGTGGATTTTTCTCTAAGCAGTGAGGAGAATGTGAAAGAAGGTTTAGGAAGGCTAAAATATCAACTTGCATAAATGGAAAACAGCTTAATAAATGCAGTGCTGACATAGCATAGGTGAGATCTTGTTGCTTGGTTGCTCCACATGCCCCGTTGTGACAGCAGGGGCGGCTGAGCAGGGTAGCACGTATCCTCTCCCCTCTACAAGTTTTCATGTTGCAGCTCCTATGTGGATGTCTTCTGGCCAAAAACTTCTCTCAGGCATCACTTTAGGAAGCATGTTTTGACACTGCCTGCTTGCATATGTGCTTAGAGGGAGTCACTGCAGGTGTCACTGCAAAGGCAACTCTTCTCTCCTGTGTGGTTGAAAGGTTACAAAGCAAAGCAGTCAGTGAGAGTTATTTAGTTTTCTTTGAAAAAAACCTAACCTTAACTCTTCCTCATTAAAATTGCATGAATTTAACAGAAAAGTATGTCAACATTGGATCTATCTTGGAGGAGATAATTAGTTTTGATATGAAACATTGAGTTTAGAACACTCCAGATCAAGGACATGGTATTGCAAGTATAAAAGGTTTAGGGTAAACCAAAATGGTATTTTAACGTTGTTGTTGTTTTTTAATTATTTTAAGCACATCAATGTATGCACCTGGGGACAGAGATGGCCCTTCATTGTGACTGTTTGTAGAGAGGTGACTTTAATAAGAAATTCTGGCGTGAGTGTGTTCCTCAGCCTGCTGTACCCCTTACCCCTTCCTTCAGAGGAAAGGTTTGGTATGGAGTGGCTGATTCAATATTGAGAAGTGTGGGGTTTTGGGTTTCTTTTTGGATTTAATCCATGCACTTGTGGTGTTTTTTTGGGTGATTGTGACACTGACATCGGTGAAAAACCGAGTCTGCTGAGAAACATCATTGACACAGAAGATGTCCTATGTAACTTTGCCAGGGTGAGGAGGAAGAGATTTGGTTGGGGTGTAGCAATCGGCAAGTGTGCTGAAGTGTGGTAAGACCAACTGGATGCAGTCACTGGGGTGCAGTAAGATTTGATTGTCCTGTGCTTAGTTACTCTTCCTGTGATTACTGACAGGTGAGGCATCCTGCAGTGTGGCAGGCATCTGCATATTTGAGCTAGGTCATACAGTACCTGATTTTACGGATTTATTAATCTGGGGTGGTTGCACAGAACAACAGAAGGAGTTTGCATCCTATTTCAGATTAAGGAGATCTGTCTCTTAAAGCAGGGGGATTAAGGTATAATTACTCTGTATTTATATAACAATTGCTTGTTGTGGTGTAAGCGAGGTAGTTTATATAAACTTTTCTTTAGGATTGTTTTTGTTACTGTGAATGAAAAGTTGGTTTATTTTTCTTTTAAATAAAATTTGAAGGTAAGATCAAGCTATTTTTTCCCCTGCCCATAGGATATAACCACTGCAGTGGTGCAGATTGCAACAAAGGTGTTGTTGCTTTCTGTAGATTCAACAGCATGGAAGTTCTGCCTTGTGCTGTATGGGTCTCTTCTTCTTTTAAGGCCAATGGGCCAGACTTCTTGAGCAGCTGAATCTCATAAGAAAGAGGTCCTGTCCCTCGTGTCATGGTGACTGTCTTTGTCATAGTGGCTGTGCAGTGGAGAGCAGAGCCCTGGTGGAGGGGTAGGGATGGAAGAGGTGGAGACAGGAGGGCAGGGATATAGCCTGGAGGTGTTGGCTCACCTCCATGGAATCGTTGAGACATTTTTGTTTGAGCTGGGGAGTGCTTTGAAGTCCTCTGATGGAAAGTCTGCCTCGTCGTCCCTGTCTTGGCTTTCAGGTGGGTAGATTTTCTACCTACACTTTACCAGAAGTGTAGGTTTAGCTGCCTGTGCTTTACAAGAACAAAATGTTTCCTGTGGCAAATAGAAATCCCATGCAGAAACTCATGTTTGATTTATCAATTCTGAGTCTCTCTGTTCTTACAAAAGAATGGTTTTGCTGCGTTTTTTTTGTTCGACTTACTAAGTTTTAAAGGAGAAGATTCAAACTGTGGTGTTCAAGACCATGTATTTAAGTCATTGTCTTGGCCAGCAGTGAAGACCTGGGGGAGCTGTGAGGTAGAAAGGAAGAGAAAACAGAAGTTTAATTGTTCAATTAAAAATGCCGGTGCAGATTAAGGAACCTGTAGCATTTTTATGCCAAAACTCAAACAGCAGTTTCAGTTCAACTGCTGACTTGACACGATCATTGCAGCATCAGTTGCAGCATCTGAGTAACTGTGAGGAAATACCTGAGTATCCCCTGGTTGCTGATGGTGTCCTGGTGACCTCATGCAATGATATGTGTTTTCTCCCACTGGTGCCTGAACACACGCTGCTGCTGGGACTTTCTTCCATCCACAACGGACAGGAGCGAGCACTAGGCTTCTGTGCTGCTGCTTATCCTTGACTGAAACTGTTGTTGCCTCCTCTTGGTGCATAGGAGCACATTCCTGAATGTTGAATGCTGGCATGTTACTCTTCAGGGGTGAAGGCAGCCCTGTTGACCTTGGGCTTGTGAAAGTTGCTGTCCTAGTGGGTTTTGTGGGGTTTCCTTCTTCTGCATCTGTTTGTTTTTCAGTAATTGAAACTTGCCGCTGTTCGAATTTGGAGAGTGAAATTTTAATTGCTGAATAAAACTTTAGTTATTTGTATAAATTATGAGGAAATCAGTTAGCAGCTTTATGTTTCTTACTGTTCTGGTTATGCCTACTAGGAAACTTTAAGAAAATACATGAAGCTGTCAAGGCTGCAAAAGCAAGAGAGTCTTGTTCTTGAAGAGAAGAGACTTGGATAGCTCATAAAATCGCAGCCTTTGGGTGCTGCAGAGAAGTAAATTGAAGTCATTATGACATTATGGCAGAGAGTGTGTGATCTGCCAAACTGTCAGTGTTTGATGGACATGGTATCTACTGACACGATGTTGCATGAGTGCCAGCCAGTTTCTCTTTCTGTCAACGCAGTGTTGATAGTGCCAAGTGCCTGTTACTCCCTCGAACTGCTGCACGTGTAGAAAAAGCTCTGATCGATACTATAAAAGGGCAATTTATGTTTGGCGATTATCAAATGTGTATTGATCTGTCTTTTGGTTATGGGTGTGTAATGTTAGGAAATCAGTGATTGAGATGGTTGAAGTATTGGTAATAGATAATTTCTCTAAATTACAACATAAACATTTGCAACACTTAATAACTTGCCAGATAAATATAGTTTCCTGACAGCTTTCCAGCATCAGTTTCATTTGGGAGCTGAGTCACTAACGCTCTAAAGTTTCGGAGGAAAAAATTCAATGAAAGTATCAGGAAATGATTTTTTTTTTTGTTTAATGTGTTTGGTGCGCCTTTTTTTTTTTTTTTTTGGTTTGTTTGTTTGTTTGTTTGTTTAACATAGCACAAAGTGAGCATCCCAAATAAATGATCTTACCACGCTGCTATGACTGAGTGCTTCCAAAATGAGTCTGGAAGCAGGTGCTGAAAGTGGAGGTGGAGCAGAAACAAAGGTGAAAGTTTAAAGAGCAAATGCCGATGTTATGCAAGATAGCAGATGAGAAATGATTCAATAATGGTTACAAGCATTCATACAAGGGGAAGAAAACCCATCCTGATTCCCACTTAACAATATTGATTCCACACATGAAAAATGAACTGCAGTTTATTGCATCCAAGTTGTAGAGAATGCTCTCTGCAGATTGGTGGAGAGGTATGACAGGAGGGTTTTTGCTATGTGCTTAGACAACAAAGTAATACGAGAAGGATTAAAGGACTTCTCAGGTGAAATCATCCTCTCTTTAATGCTTATGGAGAAAGCACTGTCATCTTGTAGTCTTGGCTGAATATATTTTGGAGGGTTAAGGGTATTTCTGCCACTGTATGAGTGACTGTTCAAAAGAAGATCAAAGCTCCAGTCTTTTATTGGCATTCTCTCATAGCAAGGGCGTGTGCTTTGTATTTTACTGTGTCATAATTTCTAGGGGTTTGGGTTTTGCTTGTTTTTTTTTTTTTCCTTAATTTTGTGTGTGTGATAGCTTGTCATCTCTAGTACAGTGCACAAATTAGTTATTCAGGTAAAAACTGTGAAATCTGGATGACCTAATTATAGATTTCTTAATTTGCACTCCTGTGTCCTGTTATTAAGTATTCCCTTACTCAGAAGAGCTGAGTACTTGAAAATCCCATTGCAGTCAACGGGAAATGCAATAATAAGCACTTTGAAAAGCAAGCTTTCCTTGTTAAGCACTTAAACATGATGATTTGTAGAGATACCCGAGACAAGAAAATTCTTTACCTAAATTAGTAACCTAGTTAGTACTTCCAGAGCCAATAAAGTGTTTGAAAAATATTTTCACATCATGAGGGAAATTTCAGGTTTAATTTTAAATAATTCTTAATCTTGTACGTATTTTTGCTTAGAGCAGATGATGTATTTTAAGTACTGTATTTTTGGAAGAAATTTTCAAGTTTCACAGTGAAATCTCTGTTTTTTGTTAGGTGTACTGTGTCATGATTCTACTCACATACAAAAGGCATGAGTGATTTTGAAAATAAGAGTAGCCCCACTGGACTTAATCAGATTACTTATGTGTGTGAAGTTACTCAGTTGCATAAGTGTTTGAAGAACTGGAGGTTGTATAAAGTTCCAGTTAATGGCTTAAATTTCTTTTTGTTCCATTCTTAATAACTTTATTTCTAAGATGTCTGAAAAGCCAGTATTTACAGCACAGCTCACTCTCTGCATTTGGTTTCAGAGAGGAAAATCATTCTAGGTCAACTTCTGTTCATGTAGGAAAAAAATGGATGTGGAAATTGAACGGATTTTGGCTTTATATATGTTTCATCAGTGATACAATGGATTCATTCATGAACCCTTGGTAAGATGTATTTGATATTTTTCCTTTCATTGTAAAACATAGGTGCAAGTTTTCCTGGAGAATTAACAACACAAAAGCCTTAATTTAGAGTTATAATTACAAAATGATGACTTTACCATTCGGAACAGTTTAATGGCTTTATGTGGAATGAGAAGACAGATGAGGCTTTCTCAAATGCAGGCGTCTTTAGGACACTGTGAATAATGTGCAACAGGTAATTTTGTTCAGGCAATATAGAACAAAACATGGAAATGATAAGACTACATATTTTAGGAAAGTGTATTCATGAATGAGCAGTTTTAAATACATCCTGAAATAGTTCCATACAGTATGGACATGCTGTGAAGCTCAGGACATTGTAGATTTTCTCAGACAATATAAAGTACTTCTTGTTATTTAATTCTAAGCAGGGTTCACTGTGTCCTTTAATGTAGTTGTTCTGGGTAATACCTGGAAGTTTAATGGTTTCAGACCATTCAGACTAAACCTTTTAGTTTGCTCCGCAGACAAATTGGGGCATTTTCAAAGTAGCAGTTAAAGCCTACTAAAGTCCTATGCATTAAAGGGTAGACCAAAAAGTACTTCCCTCAAAAACACACACTATAACCTCCCTCCCTCTGTTTTTCCCCACTTCCTCCTGTGTGCTAGAGACTTTTTTCCTTTCTAGCTATGCATTCTTGAGCACTTATCACTAAATTATCTGATTAACTCTTGCATAGAAAAGCCAATGAGGAGACTTACAAAAAGCATAGCTGAAGTTTTCAAAGGAACCTCCATAACACTATTTCTAAGACTCTTCAGCTGCTTTGAAAATTTCATTTTATGCGTCTTTCATTGTCTGCCTGTATTGTGCATCTGTGCACGTGCAAGTATATAAAATGTACTGTATGGTAAAACTGGCTAAACACCTGTTTCAAATTAAATGTAGTAATTGAGGAAAGATTGCTTTAGGCTCAGGTTATTTCACCAGTATTCTACATTGAACTTCTATTCAAACCCAGTATTGGCTGTTCACAGTCTGTGGAGTTGGAGTGAGGCTTGAGTGAAAGGAAACATCTTCATGTGGCTGGGTGCCAGAATGAGCTGACCTCTCAAAGACATTTGACCTGTGGAACTCACTATACCAAGATATTATCAGAGGAAAACATTACAGCTCGGGCTAACTGATGGAGAGGTTATGACGCATGACTTTTGGCGTAAGAGGGCTACTCAAAGCATGGGGTCAAGAAGGCAGGTTTTTCAAAGTAGGCTCTTGCCTACTTCTAAATCACTTTGTGCCCTCTGAAGTTGGGGAACTGGTATCATCTCTTACTGCTTTTCTTAAGATGAAGGATGGCTTTGGTTTTAGAAAAAGTATTTTTCTCATCTGAATCACTGCTATAGTGGCTCAGATTTTAAGGAAATGTCCTCATGATTGTGCATGCTCTGTTATTTTGATAGCAGATATGAACGATGTCTGTCACAAAAGGGAATTTATTATGATAAAACTGATTTTTTTAAAAAACATTGCAGCACTTAAGCTCGAAGTCAGCCGTAGTAAATCCACAGAGTGCTTGCAATGTCACTGAAACGACACTGAACAGTATGACAAGGAATGTTGACCTGGCAGCACTTGTACTTCATTATCCGCAGAAGTTTTGTATAAGAAATTCCAATTCATGTTAGAAATCAACGCTGTAGTATTAGGAAAGCTAAACACTTCTGTGGTCTGCAACTTACATGTCATGTGCTTCACTGAAGATTAGCTTTATTAAATCAGCCACTGCTTGCAGATCTGCTTCAGTAAGACCAAATCTGAGGCTTTAAATTTTTTTTTTTCGTTCCCTCATTGATGAAACAAGCAGAAGCAGACAGACTTGCTGCATGTTGCTTCTCCATTCATGGAAAAGATGAATTCAGATGAATTATTAAACCAGTTTCCTGTTTAAATTGCTGGATTTTTTTGTTGCCCAGAACTGGAATTCAAATGAAGAAAGAACCAACTATTTCTCTCTGACCTTGACACATGTTTGCTTTTCTTGGCCGACTGGAAAAATGGTAGAACAAACTTCATGGCAAGACACTAAGAGAATAATTAAAACCTTACATGTAGTTTTTCAGCTGTTGGTTGTGTTTCTTTAGAGAATTGATTCAAATAATTATAGATAAAAGTAAGTGTAACACTAGCAGAAAATCTTGCCTGTGGATGCTGGAATTAAAGGATGACAAATGGATTTTTTTGCATGTTTTATGATTGATTGTTGATGATTGTGGCAACTCTCCCTGGAAAGGCTTTATTGTGCTGAATGAATGTGACCAACTTTTGACTTCAGCCTTTGTTGTGTAAGGTATTTTAAATGAGGAGCACCTTCAGTGCTCAGCAGCTGCATTTCTTCCTTTAGTGCTTTCATCAGTGCAGAACAAGAACAATAACGTGGAGATAACTTAATTATAAAATGCAGAGATGTTGTTTCACTTACTTGCTCAATAGGCCAGAGACTTGGGAATATGAACCAGTGAAGCAATAAGCATTCTTCTAATAAGGATGCATTTACAAATGAAAGAGCTTTTAAATTTGATATTTCTGTGCTGTGCTAAAGATATGTTATGTTTTTATGCCTTGGAGTTTCGTATGTTCATGTCAGGGGGTTATTAGAGTAGTTTCAATATTTTGGGTTGCAGATCCCTTATAAGGAAATGCAACGTGGTACAAGAGGTGTTGGTTCAGTTGTGCTTTTAGTTTATTTGATGTATATGGAAACATAGTTCTCAGTTTTGTGAAAAATACCACTCTAGTAACATCAGTACAAAATGTGGGTCTTTTCTCCAAGCCCCACGCTGTGCAGTTAAACCTAAGCTGGGCTATGAATTGCTCTTTTTTGCAATACAAGCGTGAGCTCCATATTGGCATAGCTCACCTCTGTAATTAGCTGCTGCCGCACAGGCGTGGTGGCCAAGGGTACAAACTATTGCATGCACATCTCTGGATCTGCATGTGTTGTTTTCATTTACAGTGTTAATGTAGATGACAAACATTATTAATATAGGGTAATTAAAGTGTGCTTCTGTAACTTTCTGACATCTCTGCAGTTTGTTTTATTTTAGGCTGCAGGAAACATTATGAACTCTGAAAAAGCTGTAGAGATATTAATGGAAGTCACTCAAAAGAATCTGAGATTTAAATGTGAAAGCCTGTAAAATTACTGCTTTCTCTTATTTAGATATTAACATATATTTCATGATTTCTAAACTAATTTGGTCAAGGGCTTATATAGATTCTGGGTTAGGAGAAATACTTTAAAATAAATGTTGGGATGGAGGTTGATAATAGATGAATCCAACTCTTCTTAATGATTTAAAGTTGTTACTCAGTTAAGTTAGACCTTGCTGCATTGGTACACAACTGGTCATTACTTTGTTTTGGCAAGATTTCCCTAACAGTTTGCCTTCATTAATAGCTACCAACTGACTCTTAGAAAATAATTAAAATTTCATTTGATGGTATTTATAATACAATGGCCGTATTGTTGCTGGAAAGTAAAATCAAATCCTTGTTAGCTGCAAAATTTCTAAAGATGAGCTGCACTGTTTCAAACTGAGAAACCATTGGTTTTGCAGTGAAAGCTGTGAAGTTTGGTGTGTGTGCAAATATGCTGATAATGTCCTCTCTTCATAGTAGCATGCCCTTTACTCAAAAAATCTGTGTACTGAATGCCCTTTAAATATTACTGACATCTTTTTTATTTGTCTTTGTTTAAGAGTTAAAAAATCCCTGTCATTAGTTACCAAAGTTTATTAACTTGATTTTTGTTCCTTCCCTTTGGCTGCCAGATAATTGCTGTGAGTTGGTCCCTCAAGTTCATTCGTTGGAGGCACAAGGAGGATGGCTCTGGAGCCTCTTGCAGACAGCTTGTGGCAGTGTCTGGTTAGTAGCAAGGAAGGTGTCTGTGTTCCTGACAGCCTGTGTGGTGGGAAGTGGTGACACACAAACAGACCAGGTAGCAGAGTGGAAGATGTGTGTGTTCTTAGAGCTCTGTTTCCTTGGAGTTCCAGGGAATCAGCACTATTTGCCTTCCCAGCTTGAAAGTTGTGTTGTCAGCTCTTTTGGGCGCTGTTGACCTCTCGCATATGTTCGTAAAAAGGCAGGGAAGGGAGTCCTCCTTACCTTGCCAAGGCGTATTCCTGCTGCTGTGCCAGGGATGGTGGCTGTGCTCTGGGTGGCTGCAGCACCAGCTGTTTTGCAACTTGCCATGAAAGATAAGCCTTGCCCTGAAATTCTGCGGCCACATAAAAGTGACTCCTCACCCTTTGACTGGAGGTGGCTGAGCTGTAGGATCTGAATGCGGGGAGGCCTTCGCCCTTTTCTTGTACAGCTGCAGATGGCTTTGGATTTGTTACTAATAGTCATGGGAATGTAAGAGGGTCTGAACTGGGTCAGGCTGAAGATTCATGTGCTCCATCCCCTATCTTTCCTCTGACAGTGCTTGGAGCATCGAAGCCTCCTGCGGTACTCTCCCAGTTTGAACAATCTGCAGTTCAGTGACTAAGCTAGGGATCATACCTTGGTTTCTTAGCCTGGATGGGCTTCTCTTTCTGGAGTTTGTCCATTTGCAAATATTAAGCCTTTCATGAATTGGTTAGATAGTGGTGAGGTGTGCTAGGCAAACTGGGAACTTTCTTAAAATTTTGGATGTCTTGGTTTCCAGCTGATATGCATCTCATAGGCTCAGGCAGGATTTAAAAAGAATTCCAGTGCAAAAGGAAGTAATTCTAAAGGTGTAAGGAAGGTAAATATGAGCCTTGGACTTTAAAACTAAAACTGAAGGGCTGGTGTCTCCCTTCTTATATGGGTATAAGTGTGCAGTGAGTACTAAAGTTGTCACAGTAAGTCAGGAGGGACACTCGTCTGACTCAGGTTAGAATTTGACCCTCAGTTGGTAACCAAAGCCTTGAGTGGGTGTAGACCTCTTATAAGCTGCAGTCTCTACAAGCCCCGAGATGAGAGAAACTTGTTAATGAAATGAGCTGTATCCAGCTGCCTTAATGGGGTTCCCAAAGAGCAGTTGCCACATGCAAGAGGTATCGTGTTGACCAATGACAGGGCCTTTTGATGGCCAAAAACTACTTCAGAGGCTGGACCAGCTCCTTATGGTCCAGTCATCTAGGTAACAGCATCAGACCACCCTTTGCCCCTTTGGTTTGTTATCTGAAGCATATGTTTTTACAAGTTTCAAATTGATAATATGCTAGAGAGGCTATTCTGCACTTCATTTTCCAGCATTATTGCTGTATCTTGGAGGGTTGGTCTGTTTGGGCTGAAACAACCTCTTGCTACTTTCAGTGTTAGCAGATGCTGTCGCTGCCTTTACCTGTACCCAAGACAGACACAGTTTTCCCAGTTTTTTTAGTGTTCAAGTTTATACTAGAAACATTCTGGCAGAAGATCTTTCTTTACCTAATTTTTTGATTACCTCTAAATCCCATGGAGTAAGTGGAGACTGTGCATGCTCTGTGCGTTTGACCATCCATCCACTGAATGCGTGTATGTGGAGGGATTGTTCTGGCCCCCTGCATTAGATGTTTATAGGTAAGCTGTTGTCACCTTCTGAGGAGTATTTTATGAGTGAAGCAGCAGAGCAAAAGAGTACCCATTTGTTTGCTTCAGTTACAGTTTCCCCACTTATAGTTTTGTCAGTGGAGAAGGTAGGGATCATTTATTTCCCAAAGCCCCTTTTTCTACAGTCCAGTGGTTCCAAAAGAGAAGATGTAGGCCTGTGAAAACAGAAAGTTCCTTGACTTCGTGGTTATTGGAAGAAGCTTGAGATATGGCTGAGTGTACTATAAAACTTAAAAGACAAATAAGAGAATCCACAACCAAGTTATGATCAAAAACCTTGCCTAAGTTGATGGATGTACCAAGATATTTGAGTGCTTGACCCATGAGGTTTAGTGCTCTGATTTGGCAATACTATAATAACCATATTTTTTTTTGTGCTTTCTCTGCAAGTTTTATCCATACCTGGTTTTGGATATTGTATTTAATTAACACCTTGATTTGAAATGTTAATTGAATGAATCATGCTTGAATTAATCAAGTTCAGGAGAGACTTGAAAACCTGTCAAGAAGTGTTAAAGAATGAAGGACAGTACTTTTAGTTGTAAACCTGTATTTTCAGAGTTGTGATATTGCAAGGAGTTGTTCTGTTTGAATACAAACCTGATACAAGAGTTTAAGGAAAAACTTTCCTTATTTTTACAAAATACTTGATTATAGATAAGGTGGTGTACTTTTGACCCCATACATGGTAGTAATAATGCATGTACTTGTCTTTCGAGGTTGTGGTTTTTTACTGTTGGTCAAATTGAGGCTGTTCTTTTCTTGTATATATGGCAAGTTTTTATTTGTGAGAAAATCATCTCTTCAGATTATAAACAGTAGCTTTGGTAAATGTACCCCTTACTTAAAGAGTACAAGTGTGCTTATCTAAACCTGTTAAAAAAAATAAAATCCCAAATCCTCTAAAGTGTTAGCAAACATTGTAGCTGACTGTTGTAAATCTGCCAAAATTAGATTACACCTGCTTAAAAACGTGCTTTTAGTCAGGCATTTTCTGCAACTTATGCTTGCTATTTCTACTGAAATAGAAACCTCCCTGGTGTAGATTGGTTCTTTTTGTTTGTATGCTCTTTGTTTAGTGCTGCAAGTGGAGTAGCCACTTGCATGGAGTACTAAAGGTAAAATATAGTTATAAATGATTTGTTTTGGTAGTAAGAAGTGTCAGGTAACTGTAATGTAGCAGTTGTTTATATGTAGAGCAAATATAATAGTGTGCTGTTACATCATGATTATTTAGCACTGTCTACAGTGTAGAAATATATTAAATAGGGAGTAAACGAGTAATAAATGGGTGAGATGCAGGGAAGTGAAAGCGATGGTAAAGATGGATAACCTAAAATAGGAGAACGGTCTTTATGTATGTAGCCAAGACAAATGGCGTTTGTGTGTTAGGAATAGCATCACAAAACATCCCATAATGAACCAGCCACGCTGTAATCCATGCTTATTTGTTGTGTAACAGGTTTAAGGATTTAGCTGTGTGGCTCAAATACTGCTCTTGGAGTTAAAGAGTCACAGTTATGTTGTGCTTCTCTGGTGGAAAATCTACTTGCTTCAGCATTGCCCTGAGGGGTAAAAGAGTAAATTTCTGTTTGCAGAATGGTAAAATGTGTGATATAAAGTAACATGCTCATCGCTGGAGGAAAGTGAGTTTGAAAAGCTTTCAAATCTTACTTATGGTCCCAGGTGTAGAAAGAGACTAACTCCTGTAAGAAGAATATGTCACTGAAGTGAGCATCACCACTAAGGATCTTAGCTTTTAATTTGATGTTCTGCATAGCCTACTTTTTTTCCAGCTGCTTGTGAAGAAATGGAGAGAGAGAAGTGCAGCACTTGAATTCTATTTGTCATTATGCTTATTGTTTGTTACTAAATGTAAATGTGTAACTTTGGCTGGAGGTGTATGTTTGAAAAAAACAGGCTAAAGGTTAGTGACATATGATTTATGCCTTGTTAGCTTCTTTACTAGCTTAGCTTTACCATTTATTTGATGGACCTTTTGGTTAACTTAGGATATGAACTCTGGGTAGGCAGAAGAAGGGATTAGTTTACTTTTGGAGCTCATGGGAAAGAAGCTATTTCTCAACTTCTGTCTGTACCTCTGATGAAAAGAGGGATTTTGACTCTTTGAAAAGGTGAATCTTGACTTTATAATGATAATTTACTCTTAGAAATTATTTGAAGTTGGAACATTTGGCACTGTTTAAAAGTACATAAAAGAGCACATATAAAAGATCTCAAGTTCCTGCCTTAAGGAATATACATACCAATTAGAACATAGCAATATGTAGTACACATAATATGCATTAGGGGGAAAAAAACTATACAAAACTGAGTGATGGATTTAATTTTAGAAAATAATTTTAAGTCATTTGTGGAAAATATAATTTAAGAATGAATGAAAATATAATGAAAAACCAGTTCTAAATGCAGTGTCAGAACACAAGGTTGCTGATATAAAAGATGTATTAGGGAGGATGAGTCACTGCCCACACAAAAGAGAGAGTAGGGTGGAACTGTGTAAGTTCTTGGAGAAGAAGAATGGCGCTTGAACCTCACATGTGAGGCATTTGGCATGGGTGTTGGCATCCTTTGAGTTTTGGGACAGCAGCAGTTACTGAACAGACAGAGGGGGACAAGTTACAGGCTTGGAGATGATTCTATTGTAACTGAGGATATAAAGGCCTGAAGAGTGGGCATCTTCTGGGGAAGAGGACAGAAGGGCCAAGGAGGAGGCATGTGAGTGTGTGCTGGAATGTCCTGGCAAACAAGCCAGTGAGCAGGGAATGAGGCTTGTACTAATGAGGGAGAGCCCAAATGGAAGAATTAGTCATGAAGGGCTCAAACAGGTTTTGGAGAGAGAAGGAAGTGAAAGTGCTCCTGGAAGAAGCAGAAGCATTGGGCACAGCTGAGAAAGGGCTGGAGGGCAGGCACACAGACGGGGAAGAGTGGGGAAAAGACGTGGCCTTTAAAGTACATCTGCGGGATGGCAATGGCCAGGGAAGGAGTGTGAGCCTGGCAGCTGGCCTCAGGTGATCCAGAAGGAATCTTGACAGGCAGGCAGCGTGTGTGGATAGCTGGGGGTAGAAGGCATGGTGGTGACAGCGGTGGAGTGGAGCCAGGTCAGAGAGTAGCAGTGAGGAGATCAGTGCCACAGAAGTGGTGTGGGTGTGGGTAGGATGGACCGGGACGTAGTGGAAGGTGCAGCGACACGAGTAGCGATGTTGGCTTGTTGAGATCTCTGTTGTGAAGAGTGGTGAGAGGAGAGAGTGCTGGTCTGTGAATGTGGTACATACACTCACTGTTTGAAAGCAGTAATAAAGTCTAACTCATACTTTGTGATGCAGACAGATTGGTGTTCTTGGTGTATGTAATTAATGGTTTTCTTACCAGCTGATAGATTTGCACGTTCTAGTTATAGTGTTTGGAAAAATAAGTAAACTGGCAATAGCCTGTGCAACAGACCTTTCTTCCTTGCAGGCTTGCTATCCTGTGAGTGATAATTTCAGAGGTTTTGGTTTGTTTTGAAGTAGCTATTCAGCTTTGAGTGTTGAGGCTGTTATGAGAGTATCTAAGTAGGGGTGGAGTTTGTTCCTTAACTTTTTTTCTGCACTTAACTCTACCTTTCTGTACCAATGGCCGGCAGTGAGCTCAGGAATGGTTTTGAGGATTGATGTTCACCCAGGCCCTTCTTTTTCACAGATGATCTAGCGCAGAATAATTTTCTGCATTTGGGTAAATTGCTGTCTATCTTTGGAGTTCTGGGAAAGTAGGTGAAGGACTGGGCCAAAGGTTCCAAGTCTTTGATTAAATTGCAAGGAGAGGAGAAGTACATGTACTGAACAGAGTACATGGAGTAGTTCTGAACAGAGTTATCGGGGTTCATCTTGTGATTCCGCAATGTCCTGACGTGCCAAATTCTGAGGCGTGCTTTGCATCGTGCTGTTATGACAGCAAAGTTGACAGGATTGGTAAAATGTGCTTTGAAATTGTATTTATAAGGAGTGGATGGAATGTTTGTCTCTTTTAGGTGATACACTGCAGCGATGTTCCACAGAGATAGTTCAACACTTCATACCAAAATAAGCCAGACCAGCAGATAGCTGAAAGACTTGATTTCAGGTTTAGTTTCTTTTCTCCTGACTGGAAGGTTTGAAATCCAGAAAAAGTCATCTTGTGCTTTGTATTCATTTGACATACAAGACTATTCCTTTCTTCCCTTTGTGTTTAAAGAAGTAAATGAATGAAAAGCGGAGAAAAGTAGTTACTTCACTGTGCAGATCAACTCATGCTTTATGGTTATGCCACTTTTATTGTACTGGTTATGTGTATTTGCTTTTTTGTGCTGGCAGGGACAGGCCAGTACAAGATTCCATGTATTTCGAAGTTGGATTTATCACACATGTAATGGAAATTGCTTTTAATGATGATAACTGCAGAAAACTCTAAAATGAACTGTTGGAGTAATGAAGCAACAGCTGACATCTCATCTTTAAAATTACTGGCGAACTTAAGAACTTTTGATCCTTCTTCTAAACTGCTAGCAGTCAACCTGTCATACTGCTATGTGTAAGATAAGCTCATCATCACAAATTACACTTTTTGGATGAACTGATCTTCAGGGGTACTGTGTACTTTAGTGTAAAGAAGGTAAGATGAGGGTATTTCTAAGGCACTGGCTGTCCACTGATTGGCCCTTAGCACTGTCCTCTGCCAGTTTGAGACTGGCGGTGTCATGGCACCAAAGCTGTATGTGATTTAAGCTGCACAGTGGGTCCTGAGTCTCAGCTGGTGTAGAGCAACCTTCAGCTTGGGTGGTGAGGGATCTCTGAAGTGCAGTGTCTTTGTCTGGGCCTGAGTGTAGTCTGGGTGCTTGACATTCAGAAATGTTGCAGAGAATGGAAACACTGTGATTGAAAGTCTTAATGAATTACCTGCTCAAGTTCTTCAGAAGTTTAAGAAAGCTTCCTAAAATAGAGCTTGTCCATGCCGTTTTCTGCTTTACAAGAGCTTACAGTGCAATACTTTGTATGTAAACACACATATGTAGACACGCATACTTACCTCTATACACACACAGAAAGAAAAGGTAGCCCAACATCTGCAAATGAGGTTTTGCCAGCTGTGTGTTTTGTGGATTTTGTGTTGCTTTGCAGTGCTATCTCAGAAGGTAATGTTTAACAGAATGCTTTTATGGTTTATTGCATATCATTATTCCTCCTTGAATTTCAGGGCACAGTTCCTTTCCCTTTCCCCTCTGCCCTTTCTGTCCCACTCCTTGTCCCCTCCCCCCAATTTTTTTGTTTTTGTTTTTTTTTTCCAATGCACTCCTTTTGCTTTTGTTTCCCCTCTTTAAAATTCCTTAATAATACTGTGGAGGGGGAAGAAGTAAGCAAGCAACTTGGTGGTGTTACTTCAGAAATAATTTTTGTTACAGTAAGACATTAGTAGTTAATCAAAGCACAATGCTGCAATTCTAAGTCTGTTAACAGGTTAACGCTTGGCATCGCTTCTATTTATAAGTTAATGATTTTACTGTTGCAGTTTGAGCTGTAGGATATATTAGATATAAGTGAAACTAATTTATTACTTTGAATTTCTTAATTCTTCACACAGCTTATCTTGCAGCTATGGCCCATCGAAATAATATTTACCTTCCATTGGCTGGTGAACACATGGCTGTAACTAGTAAACTTGTTTGGTATTAAACACACAGCTTTTTGCATCTGGGGCCTGCTATGGGCAAGTTACAGTGCTGCATGAGTCTGCTAAAGCACTGAAGTTTGCTCCTTACTGGTGCAATTGTTAGTTGTGACAGAGTGGAATTTGGGCACTTAGGGCAAGGTTGCTTCGTGTAACTTCGCTGGGGTAGGAAATGAACAATTCAAAATGTTTATCTTCAATTACTCTCATGTTTTTCTTGCATTCACATCTTGATGTACACAGCACAAAGGCATTCCAGTTTTAGTTAGCAGTACAGCTTCTGAGTTGATACAGATTGATTTGATGGCACTTTGTTCACTTGTGGCAGCTGAGGATGTGGTTTGTGTGTGGCTTGCATTGATGGGGCAAAGGAAAGAGGCAGCAAGAAGGGTTGAGTATGTGTCTGTGTGTGCCATGCACTGCACTCCTGTGTTTCCTGGCAGCTGATGATCCAGTCCCTGTTCTTCCATACAGAAAATGTAAAAATAGCAAAAAACCTAAGTATGTCCTTGTCATGACACTGCAAATAAAAATAGATACTTCTAATTTTTTTTACTGCTGTAAGATAGAAACTGAGCTGAGAACAGAGCATATTCACAGAAAAATACCCTGCCCATACAGTTTGAAATCAGTCCCCACACTGAAGATTTAAAATGGCCATGTTACAACTCCGTGTCCATTGGTCTGCAGTGGAAACCCTAACAAGATCATTAAATATAAAAGCACTATTGGATGCTGGGAAAATATTGTGCTGCCCAAATATATATGCATCTCCATAGACATGCATGAATAGACAGCATCAATGCCATCGATTTGAATAAGGAGGTAATACACAGTGTTGAGGTGACTTTGCTTGTAACTGACTTACTTTTTTTGTTTTAAACTCAGAACTGTAAATGTTTCTTCAACTTTTAAATCATAGATTTTCTGCCACTAAAGTAACTCCCTTGATGGGTGTGGCCAAATAAAACATTAGTCTTACACTGATGTAAAATGGAAGGGTTTTCTGTTGTTATTAATGGGGGTTTTTAAGGTTTTGTTGTTTTTTTTTTTGAACCTAAGTTGATGCTTATTTTCAGAATTAATGATATAGTTGCAGCATGTCAAAATAAAAGCTTTTGACTTGCCAATATTTATCATTAATGACCCTAGGAAAAGAAAAATCACATCTGCAGTGGTGCAGTTCTTGGCTTTTCTAGGGCTGATCAATAATCACATTGTGCATTCATTCCCGCTAGCCCCCCACCCTGCGAGGTCAACTTTAACTACTAGTCTTTACATTTCAGAAAAAGGACATAGACTGCCTTATGCATTAGTAGTATCAGTCTCAGTGTTTCCTTTGGGTCTAATTTACTGGTACCCATCAGAAAAATCAGTAACTCTTTGGTTTTTTAAATTTATTTGTCTGTAATTTTTCATGAGAGCTTTTTTCTTCTGCCTTCTGGCACTGTGCTGAGAGGTCTGGGTAGAAACTGAACTCAGGATGCTGAGGTTTGCTATGGTTGTTCTATTTAAATGGATCCTCTCTTGATTGTATTGTAGCATCTGACAATGACAATGGGAGAACAACAGTTTCAGGGCCTCATGTCTGGATGGTAACGCAGCTGCTGCAATAAAGTCTTGTTATGGTTGACCAGTCACATTTGGACAGTTATTCCTAATTAGAAGTTCTTATTTACGTTGCATTAGAAAATAGTTTGAAGCAAGCTGGTAGATGTTTGGGTGAAGTTAGTTCATTTTCTCCTCCTTGCCTTGAAAGATTAATGTTGCTTTTTGTTTTGTCCTGCAGCCAGAATAAGTAGCCTTGAAAAAATCTTGCTGTTAAAATAAGCTGTGTTTTTTTTCCTGTGTTGTTTTGTGTTTTTTTTTTTTGTTTGTTTTTTTTTTTTTTTAAATATAATGTAATGGTCTCCAGCAACTGCTGTAAAATAAAGGAGTATTGTGGGTAGTTCTGTCAGACATCACCAATAGTTCTAGGTCTTGTGATGGCATTTTGTGATTTCTGCATTGTTGGGTTTTTTTCCATGAAAGTACTAGTGTTAGTGGTTCCCTTTTATTCATTTCTTCATATTAGGGGGAAATGTAGTTTGTTCATAATGGATTATTGATTGGTCTGCGAACAGCAGAAGCCCCAAGGCCTTGTCATCAATGGTACTTACTCTCCCAATAGTGAATGCATCGCTTCATGCAGCCATTCTCAACCTCAGTCTGTAGAGTATAAGCCCATAATTGTTACTCTTGTGCAGCACAGTTTTTAGGGAGAGGAACTCTTCATTGTCATTATGGGATTTTCCCCCTCAATTTGTTCAAAGAATAGTCCCTTTGTTTTGGTAGCAAGATAAAGCTTGTCCTGGATGTTAATGATACATTTCAATTCATTGCTTAGAATACTACAGTGTAACTAGTGAAGTACATTTCTTTGTCCCTCAGAAGACAAACAGGCACAGTACACTAAAATACAAAGTATGTACTGAGTGGGTGACAGCTCTGTGTTTCTCAACATACCCTGTAGCAGTGTGAAAACAAACTCCCCTCCACCCAGCCTTGCTCCTGAGGATCCACAAAAAAAATCTGGGTTACAGAGGTTTTGCTGACTTCATTTTGAGAGCGATCACCTCGTTGCAAATGCGTACCTCCAGCTTTTTCAGCATTAGTGTTTTTACCTTTATTTCATGTATTCCTTCCTCTGCTAAGGGTGCGGCATCGGTTGGGAAAGGCCTGAGTCTGCTTTCCTGGCTGCAGCTCGGAAGCCTGCTGCAAAATGCCATTAGCTCATGGAGCAAGAAAGACACAAAAACACATGATGTATTTGGAGAAGCTCAAAATAATATCTCAGGGTTCAGACAGCAAACTTTGCAAATGGGAAGAGCTTCACCAGCTGCAGGGGAAGGCTAGTTGAAAATAATTAAACAAAAATGTTTTGCAAAATGCTGCCCAAGCATTTTAAAAACCTGAGTGGAAATAGATTAATAGAAATTTCTTGTTTGTTTTTCCAGAAGCTTTTTATTTTTCTTTTTTAGTCCTGTGTCAATTTTGGCAGGCTTCAACAGACTTCAGGAGGTCTGTTGTCAAGATTGCTGCTTCTGATAACCGAATACATTTGGAAAATTTGCCAGTCTTCTGCAACTGGCTTGGGATTTTTGAATAGGTTTTTACTGGGTTAGTTTGGGTTACTCTCAAAAAATCCATTTAGAACTATGCTGCCTTTACCTTTATAGGCTGTAGAATGCCAGAATTTCCTGCAAATTCAGGTACAGGTGTACTGTTTAAAGATAAGCTCATTCTTCTGCGCTCTCATTAGTCTGTGATCCGTAGTCTAGTGATAAGATCTATAAGAGGCATTTGGGTAGCACTGGTGTGTAAATAAGGATGGCAGGATTGAGCCTTTACTCAGGATGGTGGACTGATGACCCCCGTGGGATGTGGCTGTTCAGAAAAAGCCGTGTCCCCTCACAAAGTGGGGAGAAGGGTGTGCAGGTAGAGCAGGGCTTGGTGTGTGTGGAGGACAGAGTCTGTAGCCTAGGGAGAAGACATGGAAGGGGAGAAAGGTCTCTGTGGTTCAGTGACCTCCAAGGTTGGTGGGGCAGCTGTAAAATGTTCTCTGTCTTTTGTCCCCTCTCGTCCTGCACTTTGCTCTTGTCTGGTGTCTTTGCTCTGAGTGGCAAAGCCTGTTTGGCTTGGGGCAACCTGAGCCTTCTCAAATCAGCAGAGAGCCTCTCTCCAGGTTGCTGTTCTTCAAAAACACAACTTCCTCAAATTCATCTCGATATTTACATGCTGTGTCCTATAATTTCATCATCTAGAAGGAATTTCAGTAAGATATTTTTCCACAAGATCATGCCTCCCATAGGTTTTCTTTTTTCTCTCTTTTTTTTTTTTGTCCTTGTTGCTCTTGGCAGAGGAACACGGTGGAGTGATTGCAGTGTATGTTCAAACCTCTTGGAGATTAGAGGAGAGATTATTTCTCCAGTGCATTTATCTTTCAGATGGGACTTGAAATACACCCAGACTGAAAGCAGTTAGTTTTAAAAGATACAGTCTGCTATTTTAATAGGTCCATGTAGCTTCCCAAAATGTATTTTCTTCTTTATTACTTGCTGAAGAGATTTCCCTGCTTGCCACTATAGATCATGCAATATGATTTTAAAAATCATGTTTAATTGAGGAGAAATTTAAAAGAAATGTATAGTTTACTTGTTCTATGTTAGAACAGGAATAATTCTGTATATTTTTCTCTGTTTGCACTGCACAGCATATTTGTATATAAGAAATGAATTTGCAATTACTTTTCCATTGTGGTATCTTTCAAATTCTTTTTTTCTTAATTTAGTCTCTCCCCCAATTTTCCTGTGTTACTTTCAATTTCTCTTTTTATTAATTGTTTTCCAAGAGGCACAAGTGGTCCCTAGGAGACTCTGTCTTTCCCTGTGGGCAGTCCTCAATACCTGGTCCTCTTCCAGAACATGAAGATGGCATGAAGAGAAGAGTAATATGTATTTCAGAGTGCTCCTATGTTACACAGAGTGCTCTTTCCCCTTACTTCTGTGCAAGGCTAAATGAGGGTCTTGCAGAAGTTGGGAGGATGATGCAGCCATGCACCACGGTACCTGCTGAGCTGTCAGCAGGGTCAGGCTACCACAGCCTCGCTGGGAAAGCCATGGATGATGATGGAAAAGATGCTGGGGTTCTGTGGTGAGAGCAAGTCACTTTGGTCAAATGTGCTTTCTTTGAAAGGAAACCACTCTATCCAATTTAGTTTTAAAAACTGGAGGAGTTTTGATGCGTAAATGTTCAAAATAGAGTAGATTCCGACAAGTATTTGCTTTAAAACATGTAGGAAAGCATGTTTTCCCTTCGGGGGCACCAGGGGAATAAAAATAAGTTTGTTTGTATTTGTTCCCATGTGGGTCAAGGCAAAGAAATCCAGTGAGGCAATGTTGCAGGAAGAAACCTTATAACTAAAATATTTGGCTGTGCAAAGGCATTTATTTCTCAGCACACCACCCCTCCTGGTTTTGGGTCTTTGTTCATGTTTCTCTTGCATCTTGCTTTATATTCCAAACTCGCATGTAAACAGTGATGATAAGTGTATTTTAAAGGGACTGAAAATGCCTCATGGATACTGGCCAGCTGCTTCTTACATGAGCTGCTGATTCCTAGTTCAACAAAATAAACTGAATCTAGTTCCCCCCTTAGAATATCACAATCCCCTCAAGTAGCTGGATGGCATTTGGCATAGACTGCAGAGCCATTAAAACACACAAAATATTTTTAAGGACTGCATATTAATTTATGGTCTACATTCACTTGTGTTTTCTTATGGCTTGCCTCTCTGCTGATGGGGATTTCTGTGCTGTAACAGTCTGGGAGGAGTCTGTGGGCTGGGTGTGACTCTGCTGTGGATTCTATGTGATGAGCCAGTGCTATGGAGCTGCAGGCTGAGCTTGGACCAAAGCAGTGAAAGGCTGCTGGTTACCACCTGAAATTACTGAGAGGTGAAACACTTTCAGTAGCCTGAGGGTAGCTGGAGGTGGCTGCATTCCATGTGTGCTGATAGAGAATTATGTCAGAATACTTGAAAATTTGGAATTATTTCAAAATACAACTATTTTTATCATCACAGTCAGCCAGAAAGAAAAAAGATAACTATGGCAAAATTTTACACCTAATGAAAAAGTAACTGGTGGTGGTTGATTTACCATTTGATGTCTTCCATCTATTGTGCCATCTTTAGTGTTTAGTAATTAAATCCGAGGTAAAAAATATTAAGACAGAATTTAATTTTCTATTGTTAGGATTCTTTACAGGTGTTTTTTTCCTTATTTTGTAAGTCCAGTCTTTTAAATTGAAGTTTTTTTTCAAAGTTGCAATTTTATTTACTACTATCCAATTGAACCAGATTTGCTGTTCTGCAAAGAGGCCCCTGTGGAAGAATTACTTCTAAGTAGCTACTCAGATGCTATGAGGAGGGAGAAGTGAGTTGTTTATATGCTTTACCAACGCCAAAGATTGACTTCCATGTACCGTGTAAAGCAAGCTCAGATTGGATGAATACCTTTCATCCCCCTAGAATTTTTCTGTGGAATATCAGACTTGAAATTTTGGAAGTCTTACATGTGCGTGAATTTGAATAATTCAAGTCTAGGAATACATTATTTCAACTTTTAAAGTCACAGATTGCAGTGCATTGGGCAAGATAAAGTAATAAGGATGAAAAGAAAATTCTCAGAATATTTTCGTGAAGACGATAACACTTCCATTCAGTGTTTTAGACTAATAAAATTATTCAGTAGTTTTTAAGTCTGACATTTTTCCCCCTCAGGTCTAATTTAATACTAGGACTAGGGGAATCTTCTGTGAGTGGCTAATACCCTTCTTATAAGTAATGCTTTCTTCATAGCCTCATTTTCATAACTAAGTTTCATTAATGAAAATGCTATAAATAATTAAAGTGAAATATGTCAAGACTAAGCCCAGGGAATCTGTGGCCAAGTAAACAAAGGGACTCTGAAGCTTTGAATCTATATGGGCTTGGACTGCTGCATACAGCATTCTCGTCTGAGCTTGGCTCTTAAAGCTCTTTTGAACTTTCAGACAGGAAACACTGCAGAAAGTTGACTTAAAATGGGCCCTACATTTTAAAACAACAACAAAAAAGTTGTTAGTCTAAAAATCAGGCTGCCAATAGAAGCAGTATTCTCACTGGTGTGAGCTGTAGAAAATTAAGAACATAGAAAACATTGTATAAATACATGAAAAAATTTGTTCCCAAAACTTTATTTTTTTTTTTTTTCTCTGAAATGGTATGGAACATTTCAGAAGAAGCTGTTGCTTGCATTTAGCGTAGTATACTTGAACGAGAACCTGGTGTTTCTTCATATGATTTGATGATTTTTAGGTTAAATCTTTGCTTATAAGACAATATGGGTTGTTACTTGGCAGTTTTAGGTTGTGGGTCAGATATAAGATGTTAGTTACTCTGAAGTTGTTTCATCCACTGATGGGCAGTATAAACTTGTTTCTTCTGTTTGGTGTGTTTGTACCTTCTAATGCAGCCACAACCTCAGTGGCTGACATCCTTTATTCACCCAGGAAGTTTCTTCTGAGGCTGTCCCTCAGTTTGATTTTAAATGGCTAATTGCAAAGATTAGTTTAGATTCCGTGGTTTGTAAACTTCCTGCTCATATGGACTTCTGAATTTGAGATATCTATTTTTTTTTTAATAATAAAAAAAGCTTCATTCAAGTAATGAAATCGCTTTTGTAACTCATCCCTTAAATATTGTTGTCAGCTCTCTGAGGAAAAGGTCGTTTTGGTTTGATGCTCTTTGAGAACTCCTAACACACTAAATGGATAGTAGAGATGCAGAAAATCCAGCCCAGAAATGAATGTCTTGCAGCAAATAAGAGGGCTAGATTAAATTAAATGTAATGAAGTTCTTCTGTAGCCTGTAACTGAGATGACCATTGCGACAGTCTTGCTTTTTGTTTAGCTTATGCTGGTGATGTGGTTAGACTGCTTTATTTATGTATTGAAGAGACTCAGAGGTGAATACAGTGCGAAATCTTAAAATTTTCAGCTGTAGATCGGTAGCTCTTCGTTGAGTTGTAGATGTCAAGTGATGGATGTGGGAATATGTGGTCTCGTTAGTGCTCTGCGTATTTTTAGCTGCATTTTAGGAAGCTGATGTTTTCTTAATGTGGCAATAGATCGGTTCTCTTCATTAGAGAATGCTGTGTTCTTTGATCTTAGTCATGTGGTGTTTGTAGTCCTTAATGAGGATAGGAGGGGGGAAGATTTTGTTTTACAGTGTGGTAATTGGAAAAGAAATAGCCTATGTAGATTTTGATCATTGTTTTTCTGCTGTTTGCAAGGTGCTGGTGTGTTTCATCTTGCACTAAGATACTGACCCTTGCATTTATTAATGAAAAGATACAAAAATATTTAAATTTTTATTAACCTGCTCTGTTCATCAGAGTATTTTCTTGTTTTGTTTGTTTGTTGATGGTTAAAATGCTGGTTCATTGAGGTGGATGGTGGTGTCATTTCCTGTGTGTCATGTTGACATAAATCACTCACTTTTGAGGTAGTTTGATAGCTACATTATCACTTTGCTTTGTTAGTTTGAGACTAAAATTTATACTTGGAGGGTTTTTTGAGTCCACTATCCAGTAAGAAATAATTTTTAGTTTTCATGAGTGCCTTGTCAGGCTCTGCATTCTTGTTTGCTCTGTAATCAAAGTACTGAGCGTCCTCAGCCTCTGCGCCTTTCTATGCCTGCCACTTCAAGCACAGCCCAGATTTCTGAGACACAAAGTAATGCAGTTGCCAGCAGGAATATGATACTTGCTAAAGTCTCTAGGAAAGCCTTTTATCTTTGGCAAGTAAGTATTTTACATGAAATTACACATGATGGTAAAGCCACAGATTTAAAGTGTAATAACCCCCACATGAAATGTTTTCCTCATTTAAGGTGTATTTTTAGCCACTTCAGCCTGGTTTTAAAACAGAAAATACTTTTAAAGTTTGCACTTCATTCAAGACACTGATGTCAGTGTATGGAAATGAGTATTTGCTCTTTTATGGATTTTACTTATTTAGTAATTATGCTTGTCGTTGAAGTCTAGGATATCAACAAAAAGAGAAACTACTGCCTTTTGGTGCAGTAGATTGTCATATGGTGCGCTTCTGAGTGCGGAGTGAGTGATGGAAGCTGTTGAATTCAAAACACGAATAGGTTTGAATATATTTAAGAATCTGTACATTTGTATGATTCTGTTCTTGTTTCAGGTGATCTATGCCACCCGCTTACAGAGCACACAGAAATAATCGGTGCTGTGGCCTCTGCAGAGCAGCTGGAAGGAGAAACATTATCCTGAGAATGAGGCAATAAAACACCTCTCTGTAGAACCGTATGATTGAGAACGCGGTCCAGCCCTCCTCTGCTGCCGGACATGCTTTTGTCCTGCTGCCCCGCTTACCCACTGTTGCAGTAATACAGATGGATCGTAGCAGAGAGGCAGAAATGGAGTTACGGAGGTCCTCCAGTCCTGGCAAGCTGAGCAAGAACGACATGGATGCTGACAAGACCATGTGCCACAGCTGTTGCATCTGTGGTAAAAGTTTCCCTTTTCAGAGCTCCCTGTCACAGCACATGAGGAAGCATACAGGTGAGAAGCCCTACAAATGCCCTTACTGTGATCACAGAGCTTCCCAAAAGGGCAACCTGAAGATTCACATCCGCAGTCACAGGACAGGCACTTTAAGTCAGGGGCATGAGGCAGAGATGGGAGATGCACAGCTGGGGGAGATGGGTGTTTCAGAGGGCCTTGGCGGATGCACCAGCCCCACTAAAAGTACGTCTGCCTGCAACAAGATCTTGAACGGTACTGCTCAGGTCGATAGCAGCAAGATCTTGTTGAGAAGCAGCAAGAAGGAGCTCACAGAGATGGCACCAGCTGAGGAGGATGACAAGCTGACCTCTTACCATTGCACCTTCTGCAAAAACAAATTCGAAAGGAAGAAGGACCTGGAGCAGCACCTGCACCAGGTCCACAAACCATTCAAGTGCAGGTTGTGCAGTTATATGACCCTGAGGGAGGAGACGCTGTTAAATCACATAGAGAAAGACCATATAACAGCTCAGGTCCCCAATGGGGAGGCCTACACCGAGAACTGCAAGAGCGAGCTGAATGCGGGAGAGTTCCCGTGCGAAGTTTGCGGTCAGACCTTTAGTCAAACCTGGTTCCTGAAAGCTCACATGAAAAAGCACAGGGGGTCATTTGATCACGGGTGCCATATTTGTGGCAGGAGATTCAAAGAGCCCTGGTTTCTCAAAAACCACATGAAGTCGCACGGCCCCAGGTCTGGGAGCAGAAACAAACCAAAAAATGATTTGGAGCTGATTGCCACTATCAATGATGTGATACAAGAGGAGACAATTGTGACAGGCCTATCTCTGTATGAAGTTTGCACCAAGTGTGGAAATCTGTTTACAAATATGGAAAGCCTGAAAGTCCATAATGCTGTTCATTACCGTGTGCAGCCGGGCAGCACCGGGGATAAAGCTGAGGGCTTGACTGATGGGAGCCTGAGCTCCTCAGTAACCAAGCAGTTTTTCTTGCAGTGTCTCAATCTACGACCATCTGTAGGGCTGGATAGAGTTACGAGAGGACAGCCTGGGAAAAGAGTAGCTGAGCTGGATCCGGTCAGTAGCTACCAAGCTTGGCAGCTGGCCACCAAAGGAAAAGTAGTAGAGCCTTCAGAGTATGTGAAGTATGTGGGATGGGATGAGGCCCTGGCAGATGCAGACGTGACTTATGACAAGGATAAAAGGGAGTATATCCTTGTCAACCAGGAGAAGCGCAAGCGAGACCAGGACTCACCCAGCAATCCCAAGAAGAAGAGCTGCACCAGTGGGCGCCTGGAGAAGACTGGCAGTGTCTCAGCGGGGGAGAGCTGCCCGCCTGCCCCAGGGGATCTGGACTATCGCCCTGCCTCGCGGCAGAGCCGCCGGGCCACCCAGAACAAGTCCACCGAGTGCTTCGAGTGCGGGAAGATCTTCCGCACCTACCACCAAATGGTGCTGCACTCGCGGGTGCACCGCAAGGAGCGGAGGAGCTGCAGCGAGGGCGGGACCGCCGCCCAGCCTGACCGCTACGGCTCCAGCAGTGAGGAAGGGGACTCAGGGTCCGTCAGCGGGCCCAGCACCCCCGGCTCTGCATCCGCCCCGGAGGACTCGGCCACCTCTGGCTTGGGAGAGGAGGGGGCTGAGGAAAGCTCGGAGGAAGGAGCAGCCAACCCCTTGCTAGGTAAGATCGCTTCCAGCTTTGCCCTAATAATTGTTGCTGGTCCCTGTGTCTCCTGGTCGGGGACACAGCGATGATCAAGGCGAGAAATATGTGAGAGGTTTTAAAAGTCCTATGCCTGCTGCTTGTCTCAGTGTGGCAACTTGTTTCTGGTGCAGGTAATAAAAGGGGCATGACGTTTTTGTAATGTGCCGGTGAACTTGTATTTTGATGAAGGACACCTGAGAAGTATTTTAGTTGCCTATAGCAACACTGTAGAGTAGGGTAGGATAGTGTTTTCCCTGGTTATCTTGGGGGCTGTTTTTCCACAATTCGTGGGTGTCCTGTGCACTGTAAGGCCTGCAGTGTACAGGTGTAGCCTGCGTAGTGTAACCCCAAAAGACATACACTTGTTAAGCGCCAGCGTGAGAGGAGTCTCTCTCCTCTTCTCCGCTTCACTTCCCAAATTGTGTTTATAACTCCAAAGGCTATAATTAATCTCTCTGGATTAAAGCGGTCCTTTGAGCCCAATGCTACTAAATGGAACAAATTATTCTCCAAATAGCAGGAAAGTAAATATTTAAAAGAACACCATTAACCACTTTCCTATCTTTTTTTTAATCCTTTATTTTTGTTGTTCACCATGCTTTGTTCATAATACCCTTTTAGAAATGTGAGATTAACCATTCTTTCCTTACTAGCCCTTCTGCTGGTTTTTGTTTGTTTTCTGTTTCATGAACAAAAACGATTTCCTCTCATTTTCATTCCTTTTGTTGTGAAGAACATAGTTATCTATAGCGTTAAACTCATTTTCAAGACCATCGTGGATGAAGTAATCTGCACCATTGTGGAAGAGAGTGGGTTTATTCAATTACCTTGCTCTTTCAGGGTATTATATAATGTTGCCTTTTCTCCTGCCTTCAGACCCCACAGCAACAAAGCAACATTTTCCAGAATTGTCAATTGTTACATGTTTTCCATAAATTTTTGAGGCAATGTTGGATGTATTCAAACTAATCCAACACCAGTTTTTTAATGCTTTTTCACCTTTCCATAAAAAATAACTCCAAAAAGTCCAGTGAAAGGTAGGTTCTTACAGAGTCTTAAATATTTGCAGTGTGATTACTTGCACGTTTAAAAGACTCAGGATTTGGCTTTCCCATCTGCTGTTGGATTCTTGAACACTTAAATTTCTTTAGGGGTACATGCCTACTTTGTGTGCAAGTCCATCAGCTGCCACCTGAAACACTTCAGTACAGCTGACACGAAGTGTGGCGATAAAATTGCAGGTTTGTGTGGAGTTAAATGGGGCTGCCATGTTTCACCAGTGTAATGCACGGTCAGAACTGCTGTGATGGAAAACCATCTCTCTGAAGATGGGCTGAAAACACCACACCACTTCTTTGTATGATCTTCAGATAGGAAAACTGTTCTTACATGCTCTCCGTATTTTATTTCTAACAAGAGCAGTTGTCTCATCTCTTTGCCTGTTTGACTTCTTGCCTCAACTCATGCTTTGAGCCCTTGTTGCAGGAGTGAAAGGGGAGAGTTAGTCATACAGCACTTTGCTCTCACAGGAATTAAAGTTACTGGCTTAACTGATGCCAGCAACTGGAAACTCACTTCTTTGGGTACCAAATTGATCCTTGTTTGCTTTAACTGTAAAGAAGCAGCAAACTGATGGGCCTGAATAAAGGCACATTTTGGAAAAGGGATATGTTTGCAATCATGGGCTGGGAAGCTGGCTGCTGCATTTTTTATTTGCCAACATCATAGCTGAAGAGCTAGTCAAGTATTGGCCAATGAGAAACGGTTTCAGTGCAAGAGAAATGTTGCTTATTAATAGAGGTTATTTAACTCAAATCACTGTCTCAGTGAAGGGACCTTGTTTTACAAGTGATTGGGTTTTTTTTTTAAAATTGAAAGAAAGTTTAGCGTTTTTTTGCTATTTTTTTTAATGTTTAAAATGAGTTTTCATAGGTAAATGTTCAGGACTAAAGTTTCCCAGTTGTCTCTTTTTTGTATACAGGTTTATTTGCTTTGCCCTGGTATTGTATTCTAAGGAACTGGGGTCCTTCTGTCCAGCAAGCTGTAGGATTAATTTTACTCTTTCGCAGATTCTGCTTTAACTCAAGATGGTTTTTTTTCCCCTCCCCTATGAACAGTAATTTAAGGTGTATGGAATATAGGCCAGGTTCTGCCCTCATGTATGTGCCTGCAAAAATGAAGTGTTCTGGTATGGCCTTGAAGCACATTTTGTCCTAGCACTGCTGTAGTTTGCTGTCCTTTGCTGAAGCTTTTTTTAGTTACTCTTGCAGGTGAAGATTTTCTGTCAAGAATAGAGGTCCAGCCCCATGGACTGGCTTCCTCCCCAGTGGAGGCAGACAAACAGGGCTCTCAGTTCCTGTTCCTGAAATTATTTCTACAGCATTATTTTTACTCAGGCCATAATCAGGAAAATCTCGTGCTACTCATAAGGTTATACAATATCTGTTGAGTTGTTTGTTGTTTTTTTTTTTAAACTTTTCTATCTTTACTCTTTCTTTCCCTCTTTGGCGCATTACTATGTTACCCTGTGTCAAAAAAGGGCCTTGAGACTGCCAAGTATTGAGTGTTGTGGCCTTGATTCAGCTGAAAGTATTTCTTTGTGCATTTGATTCTTAATAATCTGAGGAGTGCTGTTGACACAGAGTGGCTTGCAGCAGGGAAGCTGGCAGGGCACCTCTGTGGTCACTTAGGGCCAGCAGGTGTCAGGGCTGAGGGTGGCAGCAGCAGGGAAGTATTGACAGGGCTCACTGGGAGAAGAGCAAAAATTGAGGTTGAGAGCCTCCAGGGCAGGTACTCCTTTGTTCTTTACATGTCTATAATTTGCCCCTGCTACCTTTGTCGAGTGGCATCATGGTTTCTCAGGCACCGGGGTGTAGTGTTGCAAACCCAGTTATCAGCTGTTGGAGTTAAACTGGCTGACTACAAAGTGTGCTTCATCTGGTTGGAGAGAGGGTAAAACTGAGTTTTCTAGAGTTACCCATGGTGTACTGTGTGATACCTGTCATGCAGAGATCTTGCATGAAGTGTTTGTGCTTTGTGTGACAGTCATGTGGGAAGAGGTGGCTCAGAGCGTGTTTGCTTTGTTGAGACCAGACTTGGAATATTTTTGAGGTATTCCCGCCCCAGATGATTTTTCTTTTTTATTTATCATTCAAGCCACTTGCAAAACTGTACCTGAATGTTCACGAAATTGCATCCAAAGCTGTGTGAACCGTCTGTAGGTTGTTGCTCACCTCTTCCCCAAATTGAGTTTTTTTGGTTAGGTTTTTTTCATGATTTTAATTTTTCTTGGAAAAAAACCACAGAGATAAAACTGAGAGAGTAGAGAGGGATTATATATGTGTTGATAAAAGTTAAAGGAAAACACTATTTTTATAATCTTTCACCTTCTCACCTAAAATGTACTTTTAGATGTATCAAGGTAATTTGGTGGTTAGTATTTTTAAGGCATGACCCCCTTCATTGCCATGGTGGTTTTAGCAGCAAAGGTGTTTGAGTTTTTTACATTAGGCTCTATGTCAGTCCTGAAATGAAGAAGGAAGAATAATTTTTGAGGCTGTGACTGCTGTTGGCAGGTGGAAAGATGAGGAAAAGAAGTGAAAAGAATTTAAATACCTCTTGGTTCTTGGCAAGCGTGTAGTAAAAGCACAGACCTGAGATAGCCCAGCCAGTGAGGAAGTGCCATAAAGGTGATACTTCTTCTTGCATGTAAGTGTCAGTCTGGGGTGGAAGGAAATGTTGAAATTAATCTAGGAGGGGAATAACAAAGAGAAAAGAAAAGAGGAAAGGAAAGGGAAGGAAAGGGAAAGAAAGAAAAGGAGAAAGGAAAGGAGTGTTGTATAGGAAAAAAGGAGAGGAATATTGCTTCTAGCATGGCCATGTCAGGGAAGGACATCAGGGAAAGGAGAGGATGTATCACCTTGGGATGCTGCTTCCAGTGAAAACCATCTTGTCTATTCTGTTTCCTTTATCTCCTCTCAGCTCTCCCTTCTCTTTACCATTTTTTCCCTTCTATCAGACTCCTCTGATGTTTTGAAATGCTTCAAGGAGAGACTGATTGGCTTGTATTGCACCCATGTTTCTACTACACTGGCCAGTGCAGGAAGGGGCTGAGTGGAAGTGAGGGCTGTTGTGCTGGGCCCTGTACCAATACTGCTTTCAGCCCGAGAAGCTCGTGACCTGACTGAGGTGGACACAAGGCTGTGCAGAATATAAAAAAACTCCAACAGTGAATACAAAACAATGGTGTGTGGCTGTGCTTGGTTTGCCTCAGGAATCACTGGTGGTGTGGTGGGACCTGGTTAGATCATGAGCACCATGAAGGAGTGGAATGAGATGGGAGTAAGGTGCAGGGTGAAGAGAAAGAAGAATGGGGGAAGGCAGAGAGAAGCAGGACCTCCGTGAAGGGAGCTGAGCTGCATGATGAGGTTTCAAGGTGGGTGGGGGGCTGAAGAGAGGTATGCAAGTGGCATTAGAGTTCAAACCCTCCAAGGCAGTGCCAGCATGCTGGGTGGCCTGCACTGGAGCTGTAATGGCTCATGCTGTGCTATGCTCAGGTGGGTAACTCCAAGAGGATTTTCATGTGAAGACCAGAAACTCTTCTGGTTTTCCTTTTCCTTCTGGTCTTCTTTTGTGTTTGTTACATTTCAAGAACTCTTAGAAGAGCATGGCCAGAGACTGATTTAATTTCTTTTTTAGTAAACTGAAGAAGAGACAGCTGCCTATGAATTGCTTACAGGTTATACAGTCTTGGGGATGTAACTCATACCATTTATCCCAGGCCTGTTATATGAAAATCCTGTATATAAACTGGAATGCTTGAATAGAAACATAACATTAGTAAGTTCTGTGGAAGAAGAGTAGGGGAGATTAATGAAGTGTAAATTTGAACTTCGTTTTGCTCAGATATGAATTATTATGAGTCCAAGAGCTTGAACTTTATCGAAAAGTGCATCTTTTCAGAAGTCCTTTGATGTGAAAGAATTCAAAACTAAAAGTTGTTTAGAGTTGCTTTAATGTTTTAGTAAAGCAGCAAGGCTGTAATTTTTGGGAAGAAAGCAACAACAGTTGCAAACAGCCAAGCAAATGAAATTAGAAAAATAAAAATGTATAGTAATTCCATAGAACAGAGCTAGTTCTAGTAGATGTTTTCTGTTGCTAGCATGAGTGTATGGAACAGCTGACAGTATCCAGTACCAGGACTTCATTGTTCTTGCATGAAAAAGTGTTTCTGTGTGTGCAAGGGGAAGTCTCTCCACTATGTAAAAATCAAACATTTTTACTGCATATCTTGATTAATTACACTTCAGATGCTTCTCATGCCAGTCGCTCATTTACTGTAAATCCCATATTATCATGCTGCTAAAGGCAGTGCTCTTGGGCATTTTACACCAAATGATGTCTTGTTCTATATGTACAGTCTTAAGTATGTTTAAGTTATTTAGCATATTTAGTTTGCTGAAGGAGCAAATAATAGGAGAATGTTTCAGTGCTGGACAATTTGTAACTATTGCCCCAGGCTTCCAAGAAATAAGGCAGTTTCAAGAAGGAACTGTGTCTCAGAATTGTGAAGATAAGAGTGTTATACTGTGATTACACATTCACCAGTTAATTTGGGCATTGCTGAGGGGTGGTTGTTGGAATATAAAACCCTTTCAGCTTTACAACTCAAACTCATTGTTTGGATTCTTAACTCCAGTGAGAGCAATGAAACTCTGGGACTTGGAATTACAAGCAAATTAAATTCATGATTCCAGTCATAGGGCAAGTTGGGCAGAGGCAAGGACTCTGTTCTAGCAGTAAGAGATCCATTAGATGTTGGTTGGGGCTTAGCAGAGTTCAACTGTTCCTTAAAGCAAATTTGGACTAGATCTTTTACCTAGTTTATTACCTAGTTTGAACACATCTAATAATACCATTTAGAAATTTCTCTTTCGTATCTGCCTTGCTGTAATGCACATAGTCCAGTCCTGATGCATATTAGCAAAGACATGTGCAGTGTGGTACTTTCTCACGATCTGAGGTTTCTCTGCAAAACACTGCAGGTTGACCCATCATTTTTGACCAGTACAGGCCTGTGTATATCTCCACAGCAGGCCTTAGTTACCTTTTTCCTCCCCTTTGGACTCTTGTACTCTCCTCAAGACTGCAGGTGATATCTCCTATCTGAATATATATATATATATATATTCTGTAGTGTTGCCCTCAGCAATAGTTTTTTGCTTCTATTTCTCTTTAGCTGTGGGTTGATCGTAATGGGAAGAACTTCTGAAGAAACAGAACAAAACAGAAATTATGCTGATTGTCCCAAGGAAATAGATAGCAAGAAAAATGCTGGCAGCCAGGATCAATGCAGTGTGTACTGAGAGGTGAGGAAGAGAGAAAAGCCATGGGAAATCTAAAAAGTGGTTAAGACCTGCCTTGGCAGGTGCACCTCACACACATGAAGTTGCTTGCCCCTTCTGTATTTTAGGCTGATGGTGAGAGCTATGCTTCAAGAAACCCATGCAGAAAGTGTTTGATTGAAACAGGGCAGCAATGCTTTGTCATGAAGCAGTCTGTGCCCTTTAATGCTGTCCATTAACCTGACATTATACTGACTAAGGAACATGCAGCACATGCCCTGTAGGAATCNGAACAGGGCAGCAATGCTTTGGCATGAAGCAATCTGTACCCTCACATTATACTGACTAAGGAACATGCAGCACATGCCCTGTAGGAATCTCAGGTAAATTCCACTGTGTTCCTGATCACCACACTTTGCTCTGCAATACCAAGGCCTGTTTTACTCAGTCCTGTGTAGTGTGGGTGGCCAGCAAGAGTGTTAAATAGCAATTCAAGTTTCTCTTGAAGTGGGATATGGTGATGAGGAACAGATAACACACAGTCAGCTCAAGTCAGAACTAAGGATTGCTGGCTGAGCTTGGGATACTTGAGTAGATTAATGGCTTCTCATGACAGAGGCAGGCTGCTTTTATTGTTGCTCAGAGACAATTTCTTACACAGCTACTAGACCAACTGTAGCATTCCTTTTCTTCCTTGTAAACATTTCAGTGAGAGTGTCAAGTGCAGAGGAACTTTGTGCATGTCAAAGATACTTCTGCTGTATTTAGCTTTAATTGTTAGTGTTCCTTTTTTGCAGGTCACCATATGCAATAACAAGTGACACAGTGAGATAGAAGTATTATTTAGGCAGTTTATTGTTGCTGTACTTCTGTGAGATGAGTGACCAAAACACAGCTCAGCTTGGAAGAAAAATTGTACAAGATGCTAAGAGAGAGATAGGTTTACCTAGACTTTATTTTATCTCTTTGGAAGCAAAGAAGTGAGTGTGGTTTCTTAAAGGTAGGTGATAGTAGGATAAGCTTTGCCCTGAAGCTTATAGAAAATGCCCAAGACTATTTCTTCATACTACTACTTTCACAGTTTTTGGAAATGTTGTCCCAAGAACTGCTTCAAAGGATTGCTTGTGTCTGTGTTTAGTTCTTCCTGAGCTGTCAGTCACCATTCCACATTTACTATATACTATTTAAAAAAAAAAAATAAAAATTTCAAGAGTGCAGAAAGCTATTGGCCATCTTGGTTCCAGTTTGTGCGTTTGAAAATACCCCTTCATGTTTAAGTCAGTTGCATAGGGATTCCAGTGTTCATACTAGGCTTTTAGCTTTTCTTCAGTAAATATGATAAATGTCTGCATATAGGGATGTGCACTTGGAAATCCAACTGCATAGAACCTCAGTTTTAACAAACCCCTCGCTTCTTGACACCTGCCCTGGCCTTGCTGCCTCGTAAAAGTCAGTTTAGCATCTCTGGTAATTCTTTGTACTGAATGTTTCTATTACATCAAACTACAGTGTGTGAAATACTGCTTTGTGACATTTATAGTCAAAAGATCACATTGTGTAGTGCTTTTATTTTCAAGCAGTTCCTGATCAGTGAGTGCTGCCTCCCTCCAGCTAGTAAAAGAAGATTCAGGCAATGAAAATTGTGATGGTAGTGTTTTAATCTGATTCCCAAATACTTCGGTAGCTCCATGACTCTGCTTAGTGGGATTCTACTGATCTGTAAATGACTGCTAACGAGGGGCTTGTATAAATGTCTTTAATGTTAAATCTTTTTGCTGTTCTTAACATTATGGTTCACAGTTTGCCCTCGATCGAGAGTCAGCTTTTCTTTTTTAATGCGTTAGGTTTGGCAGTAGGCACTCTCAGTGGATGGGGTGGGCTGAATTCTGCGGGAGCTGAAGCGTGGGGGAGTCCCAGGGCTGCACAGAGTATAAAAGTAATGTGTGGTTGGGCCTAGCATTGGTAGATAATTTGTTTTCTGCAGGTGTGTTTTACAAATACAAGTTTTACTGGGTCTCACTTGACTTCACTTTATTACTTTTTAACCCAGTAGTCTCATTCAGGCACTGGATTACTTTACTGTGAAAAAGCCTGACTGCGGTACCAGTAAAAGACAAGAACAACTTTGCTACAGTTGAGGGAACCCTCTATGATGGGAGCATCGACACCTGTTTTTATTCTCAGTTTTCTTTTGATTGCCTACAAGATTTATCATTAGCAAGCCTGTATTTTTTAGGGACATGAGAAGCATATGTGAATTTTATTGAAACTGTGGAGGAAAACTTTGAGTTTTGCCTTACAATTTTCAATGCCTTAGGCCTTGAATGAGACTTTTGGATACTTGTACTTGGTGTGTGATTGCTACTGTCCAGTATTTTGTAACTGACAGATAGACATTATTTTCAATGCCATGAATGGATTTGTAAATGTGTAGGGAACTTACTTTCATGGTGAGTTTGTTTTTCTTGTTTATAGACAGCATGGGCTTGGACTGGAAAATTGCAGAATACTTTGGCCCTGATACAGTAATAGTTATAACTGCTGGCTTTATTTTAAGCATACAAGCAGTCAGATTGGAATCATTGTTAACTGCTTTGTTGAACCACTTGGCACCTAATGGCCTGAGATTAGAGAAGAATAGGGAAATCTTTCTTTTCTGTAATCAATGCCAGTGTAAATTGCATATCCTGAAATGTACCGTAGCATGCAGACTTTACAGTGGATAAGACTAGGGGAGGAGCGAGTCTCAGAATTGTCTTTTGTGGATACTCTGTTGATGGATTTGGTTACGCTTTAGCAATGCTGAGGGCAAAAATCCAACCCTTCATCCTTTTAAAGTGCAGAATCTCTATTGAGAAAGTGTCCATGTGAAAGACAAAAGTACTTGCTCAAGTGATGATTTTTGTAACTTCTATACGCCTGCTTACTTAACATGGATTTAGAGCATGAGGTACTTGTCCTTGTACAGGATCCATGGGGGAAGATTTGCCCTCCTGCTTTCAGAACTCTGTTTTTCAGGTTGATAATCTCAAACCTCAGTTATTACTTCATTATCTCTGTTATTTCAAATAACAGAAAAACAAATAGCCATTAAAATAGTTTTTGTCATATCACAGGTACAAAGCTAAAAAGCTTAGTTTTGTTTGAGAGCCAGAAGTTAGGATTTACTCCAAATCAGTTTTCTTCTTCTTTTTTTTTAAAAAAAGGATGCAAAATCACAGATTTTATTTATTTATTTAAAGACTAAATTTAGGGTTAGTTTGTCATATAAGGCAGTCCCAAACCTTGTGTTTCTTTGAGATAACAAATTCATCAGAGAGTTGAAGGCATCAGCTACACCTAACAGCACTTCAGAGGTGTATGTTATCTTAGGATAGCATATGTCTTGTGATATCTTACTGCTTAAACAGCATTTGAGGCAAGCTGTTGTCAGCAAAACCTAAATATTTGGCAGGGGGAAAAAAAGCATAACCACAAGGGAAATATATGGTTCTTTGGGAAATGTGAACCTCAGGTCTAAAGGGCTTTTTTTTTGCCTTTTTTTTTTTTCCCTTCTTCTCAACTCTCTCCTGTGAAACATTTTCTGGGTGTTTTGACAGTAGAGGTCTTTAACCAGTGTCATGAGGGTGAAAGACTGAATGCAATGACTAAGGATGATAATGGGATATAAAAGACTTCATCTCTTCCTATGCCTGCTGTACCCCAGGGAAGTGGAGCAGATGCTGTGTTTCCTTGTTGCCTTTTGCATGTTTTAGTAGGTGTGTAGCAATATTGAACCAAGGGTAGGATCAGTTTTCTGTGATTTAGCCTTTATTCACTAAGTAGTAAAGTTTTTTTTACTAGATAATGAAGCAAACAGATCTGTCTCTTCCCTTAAAAGAGAATTCAGGAAGTACAGCTTACACTGCACATGGAATATATTAATCCTAAACCCCTTATAATACTTTGCAGAAGTTTCTTGTCCTTGCAAATGTCTGTATCCACATGCACAGCAATTTCCCAGAAATGTCTTAACCTTAAATACTGCTGAAGCCTGGAGAAGCCTTAAAAAATAGCCAAACACAGAATGACAACTCAAGTTGTAACAGGAAAAAATTAATCTTTACTTGGATTGTTCTGGGACAACAAAATGGGTGCACATAAGTGAGGATCACTTACTTGCTACTGTAATGCTAAATATATTTGACAAGGAAGCCTCAATGCTGTTATTTGTGTGGAAGTAGGGAGTGTTGTGCTTTTTAAAGTTTAATACACACAGACATGGCACATTAGTTGTAATTCAAACATAATAATATCATTTTGCAAGTTATTAGGATTTTTTGGCTTGGGTGTTATCAGCATGCAAATCTCTAATACTAAGGCTCATGATGGAAATGAAGTGCTATTAATTCATAATGAAGTTTTTATGTGCTGGGTAAGATTTTATGCTGTACTGACCTTTCTTGGTCAATTATATTAGAGCAAGATTGTGTTTAAAAAAAATAAAACGTATCTTAGAATATATTCAGTAAGTTGAAATACTGACTTTATCAACCATGGCATCATGGAAAGTACTCTTTGTAAAGTATTTACTCAAATTCCAGTTTTACAGCTTTCTTTGAGGCTTTTATAAGCCAAAAGGAAAGAAACCTGATACCCGTGAAGGTTGCAAAGGGCCAAAACCATAACGTAATTAAAAAGTCCATCATGCAGAAAAAAGTTTGAGAAAGACAAAAATTCAGAAAGTGTGTGAGTTTATGTGACACGTATAGATAAACAGATCTAAATGGCAAAGGGATGATGTGTTACTATTAGAGGTGCATCCAAATGATGTAAACAACTTCTTCTGGAATCTCATTGATAGTTCCAAGTAGATCTCTGCTGCTGACAGCTCTCCAGAGATCGCTGTTGTATTGGGGAGTGGGAGCCATGGTAAAGCACAAGATAGAAATGTGGTTTTCTGCAGTAACTGCCCTATCTATGAATTTGCTTTCTGACATGCACATGTTTGATTGGATGCATGGTATCAAGATTATCCCACAGCATATACACTGTAGGATAACCAATTTATATTTCTTCTGTTGAGAGTCCCAACTGGCAGTGAGCCAGAGTGCCATTTCACGATGTATCCTGGTGCTGCTGTGGGCGGACCGGCACTCAGGCTGGTGCTGCCGGGAGCTGGGTGATGGATGGGACCTAGCCTTTGATGCAACCATCATGTGTTTGTGAGCCAAAGGAAGTGATAGAAGAGTTTGTCTTGAAGGGTCTGGATTTCAGGCTTTTGTCAGCTGCAAGCCATAGGTGGTTTATGTAAGAGTGGGGAGCCTTAGGGACAGCCTTGGACAAAAGCTGAATCAATGGCACGAGGAAGTAAGCTGGAGGTAAAAGCATGTTGTGTTTGTATAAATGATGTCATAGTGTTGGCTTACTAATGGGAGAGGGTCCATGAAGATAGCCAAGGCCTGGATCAGCACATGCCAGGGAGGTTGGCACGCTGTAGGAACTCATCCTGTGTGGGCACAGCTGGCATCTGGGAACAGAGTATTGTTTAAAGGAAGGAAATGACTGACCACGGAGAAAAAATGGAGCACCAAAGAAGAAGGTGCTGTTTCTCAGTGTCATCCTGCTCCTGTTAGGGGATGGGAGTGAACTGGGAAAGGAGATCACATGGTGCCTCTGCCAGAGCCCTGCATGAGCAGTCCCAGCATCTGATGCTGTGCTCAGCAGCAGAACAGGTGAAAAAGAAGCAGGTAAAAGTCTCTTTCAGGTCCTGAGAACAGTGGAAATGGAAAAGGGAAGGAGAAGTGATAGGGAAACATACTAATGAGGGATTCCATTTTGATATGTTGCATGTCTTAGTGTTTCACCTGGCAAACCACAAGGATAATGATGTTCCTTTGTCCCTTTTCATCTGAGTTCTTGAGTGGCAGAAGATAATTGTTTTATTTGGAGAAATACTTAGAAAACATTTGTACCTCTATATCTATTCCACTTTCCTGGTGTGTGGGGAAAAGGATTAAATATATTTTTATCAAAAGTGTTATTGAATGAAAGATTCAAAATGATAAAGTGCTGGGCTATGAAAACATGATTACTTAAAACTGGTGTGTCTGGACCTCTTAGCTTAAATGTAGCATGTCATTTCAAAGGCACTAAAGCCAGATGGATAACTTGCCCCAGATGTTTAGATTCAGTGAAGCAATCACACATGGTGTTTTGAACAAAGTTGCTTATACCCTAATAATGGTGTTCTGTGAATAATACTGTAATTTCAGACACCTTTCTTTGTCTGTATTTTTCACACAAATAAATTGGCACCCATGGCAAGCACAGTGTTTGTCAAACTAGCTTCAGAATCTTAATGTGTTGCTTCTTGTTACAGTGACTTGCTCTGTTTCTTTAATGAAATTAACAGCTTGTTGAGAGCTAAGGTTGCATGTAGGATTCATAATCAGTTTTGTTTATACAGAGTATTTTATTTTCTCCCTTTCTTTGATTTTGGTGGGCATTTATGTATTAACAGAACTTCATTAACTCCTGCTGTTTATTCTTTACCCTTAAGCTACAGCCCTTTGTTGTAGCATCACAGTGTTGACCCTGGAACTAATTACTGTGCGTAACATCCAGAGGATGATGAGGCTTTTTCTGCAGCTATTGTTTTTCAGTAGTCCTGGTGTACACAATTCTCATAGTGCAGTAGGATAACTCTGTTTAAGAACTTTGCGACCACTACCTGGCCAAAACCAATAGTAAAAGCAATAAAAAACAGGCTCCTTTGCTGGTCTCTTGTTTTACAGTCCCAAGAGCGCAGCTGGGAAAGCTGCCGCGTCCTTCCTGCGTTTGGAGAGTCGGGATGTTCTCCATTAGTTTTGATGTCTGTCGCTTCCCTGGAAGTGAGCGCATGTGTAAATGTGATACAGATGTTGTATGAAAGCTTAATTGTGCCTCTCTTTACTTTAAGCTTTGGCGCTGTTCTGACGCCCACCCTCCCACCTCAAAAGGCTTTTCTTGAGAAGAGAAGGGAAACCGTTTTCCCATTCGTCTCTTACTCAAGAGTTAATTATGTTCTGCACTGTGACTACACCTCAGCAAAAGTTGAATGGAAAAACAAGACTCCTGACAAAAAGGCGGAAGTTTTTAGGCGAGTTTAGGTTTTCTGTTCTTTCTTAGGACTTAGAAGTCCTTACTGATTGCAGCCAAAGGAAAAAATCCCACCCTGAGGTTACATGGTTTCATCCATGGGCTTTGTTTTTGAGAGAGCTTAAATCCTCGTGTTTGGTTGCAGGTCGTTGACAGCCAACTTGGTTAAGTTGTCACAGGTGCAACTGTAAGCAGCCAGCAGGAACTGAAGAAACAGGGGTAATCCCACTTAGGAAATCCCCCAGTAGCTTGGTGCTCCTTTGAAGCAGAACACCAGAAATACAGTTAGTGGCAGTTAGGGGAAAAAAAGGAAGAAAAGAAATCCTTGCTCATGAATAAAAATTAAAGCGATATACACTTCTCTAATTTCTGGGGTTACTGTGTTATCACTGCTCTTCTTACGGTGTTCTCTCTCAACTCCTGAAACCAAAGAAGAAATTGCTTTGATCATTGTCTTTAACTAATACTATACTCTGGTTCTGGGATGCCAGATATGCAGTCAGACTGGATTAACCCGTTTAATTTTATTCTGCTGTATTTTTTTTTGCTGCATTTATTTCTGTGTATGCCTTTGTGCCTGTTTTCATGCTTTCACAATCACCAGTGTGATCTCTGTCTTCTTTATTTGCATCCCCCCAATACAGAAAATGAAACAAGTTCTTTCAAGATGTCTGAGACACAATTTTAAATTTTCAGATAAGCAATAGCAAGAATAGTCTCGTAATTCTGGTGAATAACTGTACCATAGATTTTGGGTTTTTTTAGTTACCTGAATCATGAGGTAATGAGATTGTCAAAATCTGGTTCTAAACTAACATGACTTGTAACCTATATTTGTGGCAGAAAATTAATTGAGCAGATCCGAGACAATTTTGTTGTTTGTTGTTTTTAAGGTTTTTTTCCCAGAAGAGGAGCTTCCTGTCTCTTTCTAGAAAAATGGACAGCTTTTCTAGGGAGGAAGAAGTATGTGAAATGCATTATTTCATATGTCATTTAAAAGAAAAAAAACCCAGCAACCTCATTTTGTCCATCAGCTTCTGTTGGTCAAAAATACTTTTTTTTTTCCTTTTTCTTTGTAACTTTTAAGGACATAGTTTCCATTTTCACAGAATTATATATAGGATTTTTTTCTATTAAGAAGAGGCAGAGTCACAGTGTCACAGAATCATTTTCCAGTGGAAAACTTGGCAAAGTCCCCAAGGGAAAAGTAAAAGAAAACTTTAAACAGAGATCAAAACAGAATTAAAGAGTAGATAATGGTGTATCTGAGAACTGTGAAAGTGTTAATGACCAAAATCTTCCAGAAGGATTTCCCACTGCGTGTTAGCATTTTCAAGCATACAGCTGTGTCCAATTACCTAAAACTGATGTACAGTGCAATTAATGCTGCATCTGAAGAGCCAGGTAACAGGGCAGCTGACCACCTATGTGAGCAAATAACCCAATGTCTGTGCAATCCGGGCATACAAATGCATGAGGAGCATATTCAGATGTTCGCGGGCCTTTGCAGGCCCATCTTCTGAGCCAGTGCCATTCCCTGCCCTCAGACTGGACACAGATGCATGGAAGTCAAGTGAAAAGGGGGCAGAGAGGAAGCCAGTCAGTCAGGAGCTTAGTGTCTAAAGTTCAGGGAGAACATTTCTAGATTCTGTTTCAAACCACAAATAAAAATAATCCAGCAAATAGTTACTGCAAAAATAGAAGCAATCTGACTTTTTAAAATTTCTGAACAGCTGATATCATGACCCTGTATTCTTTGTTATTTATGGAAATCTGTTACTTGCCAGACTGTGAAAATGGCTGCCTGCTTGTATATATATTATTTTTGAATTGCTTATAAGCCAGCAGCCACATTTTCACTAGAGGCTTAATAAAAATATGAAAGATGGAAAAGACAACATCTCTTTATTAATACCTAGATACGAAACTATTTCAATACTTTAAACATTCAAATCATTTGTGTGAAACAAAAAGGCTGGAAAAGCTTTCCCAAATAAATGACTGTCATCAAAGCTCCTTTCCATATAAGGCTCATATTTCAGCTCCAGGCCTAGCTAAAAAGAACAGAAATACATGATCATCACATAATTAATAAATTGCTCCCTTCTGATGGTAGTAATTTTACTAGGCTTTCTTTAAAGTGCAGTTAGTTATTTTCCTACATTATGAAGTTTGAGCTTAATATCTTGTATTTTACTGATCTTAATAACTGATTTACTAAGTGCTGCTGTTTGTATTTGCCTGTCCATGTCAAGTATCGCATGGGCATTTTGACTAGCTGAGGAATTATGTGGAAGCAACACAGTTAAGTGAGTGATAAATTACTTGTTTGCTATTAAATCCATTTCTGTCTGTCTTGTTTCCACCTCACCCTGCCGCCATACCAACCGCTCAGCCAATTCAGCTGTAAATTTCTTAGTGGAAACTATTCAGTCTCTTCAACTGCCCTGTCTCCAAACCAGAGTTTCAAACCAAATTCCAGACTTGCCTGGAAGTCTGTATTCATAAGCCTTGGGAGTAGAATAGCTGGTAGTCTCACCCGTGAAAAGCATCCACTGACTGTACATGTGCAAGGTGTCTACAGCCTGACCACTGCACACAAGTTGTTGAGCAAGAACTTGGTGTGAGAAAAATATTTTAAAGTGAAGGTGGGAGTGGGATTGGGTTTTGCTGTTTACAGGAAGCAGGAGAGAAGAGGCTCTACTGGTGTGTTCAGGCAGGATGTTAATTAGTTTCTGGTCAAAATGTGGCTCCGCTGAGTTGGTAGAAAAGATGAGTGGCGGGTCGTAAGAAGTCAAGGATAAAACCAGTATTACTGATCTTGCTGTCTGCAAGTCCAAAGTATGCAGCATCCAAAACCCAGTCAAAGCAAACAAAATTTATCTCTGAGTAAGAAAAGGTGGAGAATTTGCCTTCTTCAGGCTGGTTTCCTAACAGGCTGAGTTGGGGAGAGGATGGCTTTTGGCAAGGAAAGTTTGAGTTTGTCAGAAATACTGTTGCATTTTTTTTGCTTCTGTCAGACAGGAGCCTAAGAACTGTGCTGTCTACAGAATATGTACTACTACTTTGCCAAAGCCCAAACAGGTTTTTTGACAATCCTTATGCTTCCAGTATACCCTGACCTGCCTTGTATGCAAAGAGAGTGCCTTAAGGCTGGTGTCTAGACAGCGCCTTGTATTTCAGCAAAGGGAATTAAAAGTAGACTCTGATATCCCTAAATTTGCAGAGAAAACTGTGTTTGGCTACCTGCCTCTCATAATTATTGGAAAAAAAAGTTACATTTTTTGTTGATTACTGTTGATGATTTTGTTTTGTTGATTTTGTTGATGATTTTGTTGATTTTTGTTGGGATATGTAAAGGTAGGGAAGGCATTTCAGGTGTTGCTTGTCAGAGTGTAACTATGTCATGGCTGTTTCAAATGCCACTGCTGTTGAAAAGATTAAAAAGTGGGGCTGCTGTTTGTAGACAATCCTATTCCATGTCTCAGGTGTCATTGTTGTAAAGGATTATTCTGCCCTTACAAACCATACAAAGGCAGCTCAGTGAGCTTGACCTTAAATCTAAAATGAAATTATGATCTGTTCTGCACCCTGCAGTAAGGACTGAGAGAGTCAGGATGGGAATTTTTCAGTTCAGTCATGGTGAATTATAAGTAAATAAACAAGGCACTAGTGTTCCTGAGTGTTTGTAGTTAGTAGATGCTTATTTGGTGTATTAACCTTGCTCCAAATTTCAAAGGTGTGCTGCCATTTGCTACCATTAGAATTAATACCATCATGGAGTAAGTTACTTGGGTAATGGCTGTGTCAGGATTAATACAGTGTAGGTCATGTTGTAAGTCTTAGTTCCTCAAACACCCAGTGTATTCATAAATATAGCTATTCCTGATTTATTATTTACTCATTTTAAAAGTAACATAAAAACTTCAGTCTATCACACAAAGGTTTTTTATTATTTGATTTTAGTTCAAAGTCACTTTATCAGGATGAGACATAATAGTGATCAGTACAAGATATCTAAGGGAGTGTAAGGGAAATGCACATCCCAGCCTTCAACTCAAACACTGTTAAAGCTTCTCAAGCTTTTAAGAGATTTAAGAATGAAACCTCAAGTTCAGATTTGCCTTATGGATTTTATTCTTGACAATAAATGGTACAGAATAGGTATACATGAAGTGCTGCTTTGCTGATTCACAAAGAGTAGTGTTTTAGGTCTCAGAAAAATTCAGCTTTTGTTTTCAGATCATCTGCATTCCCTTATAACTGCTTGCATCATTAAAAATAGTTCCCTGTATGTGCCCCTCTATCCTTCATCTGCAGTGCTCTACTGTTGGTGAACAGCAGATTTAGAGTTTTGACTAATAGGGTGGGACTCAGATGGATGACCTCTATCAATTATTCATGATAGATCTGAGTAGCCAGTGTGTAACACTGACAACATTCATACCTTTCTACTGTAATACGAACTGTAAACGATACAGTGATTGATAGACTACAGATGACCCTTGGTCATTTTTATTAATTCCTGTTCCTGAGGTCTCCAGCCTGTTTTTCATTGCTTAAGCTATGGAGCTACTGTGTTTTTAAAAACTCCAGCTGTCCAGAGCTAGGAGAAGCTCTGAATTTACTGGTTTTTATCTATTTATGTTCTTCAGACTAGTCCTCTTCCTTTTGAGATTACTAGTTGTATCATTGAGGATTTCAGTGGGATCACAGCAGGCTTCTTGTACATATTTAGAATAGTATTAGATGAATGAAATAAAACATGGTTGGGGGATTCTGTGCTGTGCCTGATGGTGAGTAGAAGTGAGTAGATCTATGGGAAGGGGAGTTCTCAACAAAAGCAGAGAAAGAAGTGTTGCTTGCCCTTTGCTCGTGGACTGCTTCTGTTTGCCTTGTAAGTTAATGCAAAAAGAAGGTTGAAACAGTATAAGGGTTGAGGTGTTTTGCTTCTTAACTGCTGCATAAGGGAGTCTCATTGAATAATCCTACATTACACATACTGTGTTTTGAAGAGCCTTGGATGCAAATTTAGTGTTGAGACTAAGCTGAAGTTTTAAGAGCATTTAAATCAGTTTACTCAGGGTCTTACTGGAGAAGTGTTTTCTGAAGTCCAGAATGAGAAAAGGCTCTTGAATTTTTAATTTCTTTTGCTTATGGAGTACATCGCATATAAGCACAGTAATTTGTGTTTTTACAAATTTGTTTGAGAAGAGCTGTAGGTAAAGATTTGTGAAAACTTAGTTCTGCATTTAAAGGTGCTGCTTACCAGGGGTTCATAGAAAGGGCCTGTTTAGAGGGTAAGAAAACAAATAAGTCAGACTTGGGAGAAATCAACACTGGCTCGGGTGCTGGAAGACAGAAGGGGATGGAGGGGATTCTTAGTTTGTGACAATATCAAAAAAGTAATCCAGAACTGGAAGATTAAGCAAGAAATACCTGTTTCACAGGAGACTTAGATGCACTCTGCAGGTTCTGCCAGCAGGGTTGTCTGTGTTAGGTGTGTTAGGCTTAGAGCAGCGTTACCCCGTGAGCCCTGTTGGTCTGGTGAAAGCGGATGCCAGGTGCAGATGCAGCAATGCCAGCCAAGTGACACTTCCAGCTAGCTTTTGTGTAGAGGAAGGGCTTGGAGGAAGGGCTACAACACAAACAAATGCCTTACCATGGTATCTCTATCCATGCTGACAGTCTTGTGTGTGTCTGGTTTTGGCTGCTGGCACGGATGTGACCTTGGTACTCTTGGCATGAGGATCCATGCATTGACACCCCCTAAAATCTGTGAACCAGGGTGTCTTAGTGAGGGATGACAGGGATGGTGGTGACTTGCTCTTTAGTGGCAGCTACGCCACGATTCTCTTGCCAGTGAGGGTGCTGTTGTACTTGGGGTTTGAGCCAGCAGGGAACAAAAAGTGTTTGAAAACCTTGCCACCTGTGCTCCTAAGTTTGCTTCAGTCACAGGCAGTAAACCAGGAAATCTCTTCCTTTCAGCTTCGTTCCAGGGGAAAGAGCTGTGGCAGGGTGTTGTTTTATGCATTGCAGGCATTCAGGAGACTGTAGCTGGTGTGTTAGGTTACCAAGCAGACCTGCTGGCACACCTGAATCCTGATCTGTCTGTCTGGCCTCCCCCAGCAGCCCTAGAGTATCAGGCACCTTTCCCTAGGGAACACCAATCTTTGTGCTCTGCTCCCTTGTACTTGCTGTGGGTCTGCAGTGTAGCTGAAAGCAGGACTGTTCTCCACTCATCAGTCCACCTTAACAGAGCATTACTAGCCAACATATTTTGTTGATCGGTGCGATTCCAACTCTGCAGCAATATGTAGACTAACCAGATGGAGGCTTGTACCTCTTGTGATTGTAAAATTAACCAGAATCATTGATAGTTACGAGAGTGATGACGGAGACCCAGGCGCTGTCAGAACAATGTGCTTTGAGGCATGCTTAAATCTGTTAGGACAATATTTCATGTTGCTGCGTGCTCAGTACACAATTCTTCAGCACAGCGAGGTGCGTATGCCTCACTCAGCTCTGAGGGTGGGTAAAGGATGAAGATTATTCACTACTAAATTTGACTCAGCAAAGAAAGTGCAGGTTCCACTCCATTCAGAGGCACAGCCAAGAAATTTTTAATCAAAGGTCTGTGTGACTGGATTTTTGGGTTTTGTTTATTTTTTTAATAGGCCTAACTAAGATTTTCGGTCTGAATAAAACAAAATTTTTTAATTGGAACCTAGTGTGAGAACTTCCGGGGAATCAGAAATTTTTAGGAAACAGCTGGAGATAACAGTGGAGAAGGCAGTGCCATCTCTATTCTCTTCCTACCACACAGCCCACAGGCGTACTGTAGTTCCCTATTCATTTACATCAGTGACTAAAGGACCTATTTAAATGAATGAAGTTAATGAATTAATAAATGCAGAACGGGGGAGAAACCTGCATTACAAAAGGTACTTTGTTCTCAGATGCTGAGAGTAAGAGTTTGGTTTGATATTTCACAACACAGCGCTGACTGCTCTTTGCTGTATTTCCCAATACACCCCTGGTAACACTAGAACACACCACAGATTCTTCCTATTAAATGGTTATTCTGATGTGTTGTGCTACCGACAGCTTTTTGCTGGCATATGAATTATTAGGTGTTTGAATTAGCAAAATGTGGATTAGCAGAGTTTTTGCTTCACTAGTGGTACAGCAGACACTTTAGCCATTTGGTCGTCAGATACATTCCTTCTGTGTTGGAGCTTCTCAAAATAATGCCCGCTAGTGCCCCTGTAATTAAACATCTGTCAGGGTTTTAGAAATGCCCTATGGGTTTTCTTTTTTTGGGGGAGGGGGAGACAAACTTCTGCTTTTAGGGGTAAGGATGCTGTGTGTAACAGCAAAATATATTGTTTTAGAACGAGGGCGAACTTAGGAGATCAGCAGCTTTCTTCTCCATTTTGGCTGATGTAAATAAGCAGTAAATTTATTGAGACATCCGGCACAAAACTGGTGTGAGAACAGAACTTTGGGCCTCGTGTGGCAGCTTGAGCAGATGGGTGCTTCTTACTATTTCTTAAAAACTGAAATGACAGGGAGATTAGGGTTTAAAAATCACAGCTTCTGTCGCATGCATTAATTAAAGGGTTTTAGTATAATAATTCTATCTTATTGTTCTAGAGCATACGCTCAGCTACTTTCAATTTTTAAAAGTACTCAGCCTTTCTCTGGGAGCCACGGCTGTTTGTTCAGTTAAATTCCTTCTGATTAAAGCTCCCTGAATAGTCATTGCCTTCATATACCAAGACCAGCCCTGTTTTCTCTATGCTACGCTGATAATGGGGTCACTGGGAGATTTCTGAATTACAAGTTCTAACTGAAGTTACGGCGCTTCAGGGATGCTTCACTGCTCAGCACAGTCTGATGTGCCTCAGAGTACCGCTGGAGCACTTGGGGCGGTGCCTCATACAGTTTTATTCCTGACTTGTTTGGCTCACAGGGGAAGCACTGAAGAAATTTTGGTTGTTTCCTATCAGGTCCAAAATATCATCATACTTTTTAATATGGAAAGAAGTTTGAACCCAGTGACTGCAATGATCCAGCACTATTAGCATTTTTCTTTGTTTTCTTAGATATGCCTGCAGTAGCCTCTCCTTTACTATTTCCCTGGAAAATACAAACCTGTAGGTTTTTCAGATGTGAAAATGGCGTATCAAGGATACTGATGTCGCAGCGATGTAGGTGGTTCTCCTCTGAAGTCCCAAAGTGATGAGTTGTGACAAGGCTGCTTAAAGAAAAAGGCTCTTAAAGTAACTGCCATTCAAGTTGTATTTAAAAATGTCAGTCCTATGAATACTGTGGATTTGTTACTGGTTTTGCTTCTTCCAGCAAAGCTTGACATTCCCTGGAAGAGCAGATGTTCGTGGAATGAACTCCTTCTGGGGAATTAACTAATTAAGAAGGTCGAGCTTCTGCGTTCTACCAAATCGTGTATCCTGAGGCTGCAGTGAAGTGTCAGGGCTCTTTCTTGGCACTGCTTGATAGAACACGTAGGTTGAGAATGGGTGAAGACCTGTAACTGTCTGTCAGGCTGCTAATCTGGTGTTGGAGTTCAGCAAGGGAAAAGGAAAGAGCTGCCAGTCCAACAGCTTTCCTGTTTTCCCTTGAAACTGATCATCAAATGTGGTGGAGGTGGCATCCATTTCTAACAGTTTGCTGGAGAGCCTGTCTTCATGCCAGTTCAGTGAGTGAGTAGGCAGACATGATTTATGCTGTCTCTGGCCAGCATCACCTGATAGACGCAGGCTTTGCATCTGGGATATGCAGTTACTGTCATCAGCTCTGAGATGAACTTAGTGATGAGTAGTAAAATGATGATCTGTTTTTTCTCTCTTTTTTTTTTTTTTTTTTTGTTTTTGTTTGTTTGTTTGTTTGTTTTGGTTTTGTTTTGTTTGGGATTTTTTGTGCATTTTTTTTTAGCTTTTAGTTTTTTGGCCAGGTTGGCAAATGCCCCTCCCAACAGTTGGGAGCAGAACCTCGAAGGAGCAGAGTTGTTGTTCTTTGCCTCATTAAGTGCTACAGCTGCCTCTAACGAGCTATTAAGCTCTTAGAGCAAGCTGATCTATCTTTAGGCTGTGCTGACCCATTATCACCCCGAGTCTTCATGTCTTAGAGGACAGGCCACATCAAGTGAGGGATTTCTTAGATCCTCTTAGATGCAGGAAGGAGCTTGGTTAGAAGAGGTAGGATGGCACCCACCTGCAACAGGACAGCCATGGTAAAAAAGGGGCTGTTGTTCGTCTGTTTCCAGCTTTGGGGGAATGGAAAACCTCCTCAGAGGGAGTTTCAAAGAAAAGGTGAGACTTGTTCAGTGGTGATTCTCCATTTTGAGGCTGCAGCCATCTCTTGAAGAGAGAGTCTGTGGAATGAAGAAGACTAAATTGGCAAGGATTTGAGTTTGAGAAGACTGGCAGAGGGATAGAGAAACCCCTCACTACCTCTCCTTGTGCCTTTCAACTTGGACTATAGAACCTGTCAGCCCAGAATTTGGAGGCAACTTTAACTGAGCTCATTCAGATACATTAAATTTCTCATACTTTATTTTAAAGTGAAGGTTAGAAAAATTTCATGAAAGCTACTTACAATGACTCTGATATCTGAATATACTTATTTTGAAAGTATTGTTTGTAGCAGTGTGACACTGTAATACTGAAACCACTGCTTTCCACAGAAAATAATTCATTTCTTGTGATTCAGTAGTGTTAGACAAAGTATTGCTTTGTTTTTCTGGGGTTTTTTTTTCAGCCTAGTAACGAGATGACTCAGATAGTAACCTGGATAATTGGGTTACATAGAAACAATTTCTAGTTAAAATACAGGTTTATGTTCTTAACATTACAGCTGAAATTTACTATCAGTAGAGGTAGATCAATTTTGAACCGAAATAGGATATGCATTAAAAATTCAGCTCTATTTTAAAGGCACTTCTCATTGTAAATACAGGAGTATGACACTGCAATAACATTTTTTAGGTAAACCAAATGAAGAGATTTTTAGAAGAGCTGCTGTGGCACTTACACTCTTGATTTGTTTGAAAATGAGGATTGTACTTTACCACAATATTGAAAGTACTCCATAGTCTTAAAAGTTATATGTTTTGTCAGTTGAGAGGATTTCCAGGGTAAAACCACTTTGAAGTCCAACACTAAGCAGGAAGAAAACATTTATTAGCACAGTGTAAGTGCCAGTAACACTCAGCTGTATGAAATTCACATTAGTTTAATTGAAGTCTGAATTTCATGTTTAGTTTAAGGGAGTGTGAATTTTTTGGACAAGAGTTTCTGCCTAAAGGAAATTTTTCAACTTTGCCTGAGTGCAAATACAATGCACTGAAAATATAAAGAAAACTGACATCTAAAGAGTGGGGTTCAGGGATGTTGGGAAAAGGAAAAGGCAAGGAGAATGTAAAGGACTGTTTGTTTATTGTAAATTTACCTTTTTTTCATAATGACTGGGACTTTTCTTGCCTTACATAAGTACTCTAAACTTCACTGCAACTAGTTAACTAGAGTCAAAAGAAGGAATAACCAAAAGAAGGATTAAGAGTTTACAAACTCTGATGTAAATTCTCAATTGTAGTGAATGATGAGGACTAGATGTGGTGAGGAGTTAAAATCAGCAAGGCTGTTTTCAGTGTGTTACATCTTCAAAACTGGAGGTGTACCAGCTTATTAAGTTCTCTGTACTGGCCAGGGCAGGCGATAAAGGAACCAAAACTGAAATTAACACAGAGACTTCTGTGTGCAGAACTGAGTCGAGTAGAGGACAAGTCTTAGTAAATTGGAGCTAAGAGACTCCCGCATCTGAGGAACAGTGCTCCTCCTCCAGAGGATAGAGAACTTTAATCTCAGAGGGACTGAACAACTTTCTCATGGTTGTTTATGGGACTAAAGTATGTAGTAAACCCAAAAACTGTGGCTTGGAATGTCTTTCGTTGACTTCAACTACAAAACCATCCCACCCTCTGAGATAAGTTTTTTTTTTTCTTGTGAATCAGAGAATGGAGCAAGGCAAAAGGACAGGGAAAGAGTACTTAAGATTAGCAAGAAGGATATGTTCAGAAGATACTGGAAGGGTGTAGGGAAAAGAGGTCCAGAAGACATCCTTATAGTTGTGATAGAGGTAAAAGGCTTTACACCAAAGTAATGAGTTTTTCCAGAGGCTAAAAAATACTGAAAGACAGCCATGAAGATTCAGACAGAAAGGGCAAAGGAGAAAAAACTCTTGGGATAAAGTCCTTTAGTGGAGGAGATAGAAAAGTTGACTCAGCTTCATAGTTGACAGAAAGTGCTTGCTGCTGAGCTCTGCATGCTGCTAAAAAGGGCAGCTTTCACACGTGTGACCCTAAATACAGACCTGGCTTATCTAGAAATTGTGCCAAGGATTCCCTTCTTGTGGGAAGCCTTCTTGCAGAGCCCAAAAAAGATGAAAGGAGGTACCTCATAGTGCAGAATTTCCTAATTATAGACAAAAGAAACCTTTAAAGGCTCTTCAAGAAGCAAAAACAAAAGACAAGGGGAAGGGGGAATTGTCAGCAGTGAGCTTGGGAAAGCCAGTATTTCATCAAAAAATACACAAAATTATGACAGCCTTGGAAAGTCCCTGGTAAACTCAGTGCTCATTTATGCTCTTATATTTTCCAGGGAACTTTCATTCTGAAATGAAGGAATTGTGTGAATTAACCCTAAATCTTTAAACCAAGACAATTTTTCGTGAGAATTTACTTTGGAAGTACGTATTTTTGTAAAACTTTGTTAAAGCATTCTTAAACTGCGTGTTCTGACTTGGTTACTGTTGCTTTCCATTCAAGATAGTCAAATAGAAAAGTGAGGCGTCAGGGAAGAATCAGTGGTTTGCTCTAATTTCTTCATAAGCTGGAAGAGAAAACAAATGCCAGAGAACCAAGTGCACTTGGGTGCCCAGTGGCAGAGAGTTTCCACATTCTGCAGAACATGATGAAGTGTGCTTGTCTTCTGGAAGCTATGCTTTGTGAGTGAAAGCATATGAATTTAATTTCATAAAATAGGAATACTCAAAATCTTTCATTGCTTCAAAAAACCTAGGCCTTCATTTCAGGATTCCTTCCTCTAAATGATTGATTTTTTTTTTTCCTGAGAATAGAGTTGGCTCCATTTATTCTTCTCCTGATCTTTGTCTTATGTTGTCTTATATTCAGAACATAAGATTGTACTTTTTTTGTCTTCCTTACTGCGTTTTGCAAAATCTGAAGTTTTTATTCACGTGCACTCTCCAAACATTTTGAATTTAATAATGTGTTGTTGCAACATCTTAATTTGCCCTCCTGTAACCACAAACCAGCAGTCTGGAGTAGTTTAAAACTGACCTGGTTGCAAATGTCAGCTGCCATCTCCACAGATACCTGTTTTCTTGTGCAAGTTACTGCTTATTAATTTACTTTCCTGTTAGCTCTAACTGAAGCTTCTCCCACTAGCAGAGCACTTTTTTAATTGGCAAGAATGTTCTCTCAATTAGCACTTGGCAGGCAGAGGTTTTTGCATTTGTGAGGTCTTTGTATTCTCTTCTCCCGTGTTTCTGTATTTTCCCTAGTGGCTGTGCTAGGAAAGTTCGAGGCATCCTTTCCTGTGGAGAGGAACGTGTGGGCTAACTGATTACCATGCATCAAGAAGGACACTCTGCAAAGAAAGATAGAGGTTGGCATTACCTCATCCTACTGCTGACCACCCAAACTTTGGCCTGTTTTGACAGGGATTTTTCTACATAGTAGGGGCAGTGAACAAAAGTCAAAATGTCTCTGCTAGAGGTTTTGTCTCCCTTAAAATGGATGCCTTTCTACCATCTGAAAACATGGTGCTTCCTTGTAAAGTAATCTATATTAACCAGTTAGGAACTATTTAAATAAAGAGAATTTTGGTTAAAAAGAAAAATTAGATAATACAGTTCATTATATAGAAAACACTTGGTCTTTTTGTAATTACACCCCAAGTTACTGGACTCAACAGAGCTATATTTTCTTGATGGTGGCAAACACTTTGACCTGCGGTGAGTTGGGTGTCATCATCGACCACATCAGCACACCTCAGTCCTGCAGGGAGCGCTTTCCGCTTGATGGAGCCTCTCTTTGCCCCGCAGCTCTGACAGGAACCCTGCACTTGTCATCAAAGGACTTGTGTCCCCATACAAAGAGGTGGGATGACATGTAAACTTGGTTATGGATGGCAGGGGGTTTTTGGCGGGGATTTTTTTTTCCCTGTTCTTGTTTGTTTGCTTTTTTATTTGTGTGGGGTTGTTGTGCCGTGGGTAGGGTTTGGAGCAGGAGGCTCGGACAGCATCCGGACCAGGTCCCAACTGGAGACGGCGAGGCGGCGGCGCTGCCCTGGGAAGCGGCTCGGCCATCATCCGCTGGGTGGCGGCGCCA
>VXBB01012047.1:349701-388672 GCA_013399915.1 Illadopsis cleaveri
CTCCTCCTCCTCTTCCTCCTCCTCCTCCTCCCCCCCCCCTCTCCCCCGCCTTTCTCCTCCTCCTCTTTCTCCTCCTCCTCCTCTTCTTCTTCTTGCCCGGCCTGCTCTCCTGCTCAGCAACCTGCAGGTGCCCGGTGCCTCCTTGCTGCCGAGCCAGGGACTGACATCGGCATGCAGGAGAAATGACTGCGCCTTTAGTGGCCGTGAAAATACCAGAGCTGTCTTGCAAGGCGATGTCTTGTATAAATGGATGCCCCTGGGCTGTTTGGGGAGCTGCGGTGGGGGTGCTGGTGGCAGGAGAAGGCTGAATGTGCTGCACTTGGCAGTAAGTCCCTAGGTTGAGATTTCAGCTGAGCAGGTGTGCAGGTGAAGGTGCCGGTGTGAGCTCAGCAGTGCCGGGAGCGCACAGCTGAACTCCTGGGGATGGGTACCTCCACTTGCTATGAAACCTCCCTCACAATGGCCTAAAGTTCTTTCCGAGGCTGTGTGTTTCTTTTGATTAAGGAAGTAAAGCTGAAATTGGCTCGATGTGATCAGTATCTGTTCATAAAGACTGGTTATCACTTGGACCTTGAGTGTAGTCAGGTGTGCAGGTGGATTAAGTTGCAGATTAAATGCCTGGTAGTGGATAGATTCGAAATGACTCTGACTTTGAGAAGGATTTTCAAAACATTTTTATTTTTGTGACGTTTGCCTAATCTGTATCTTTGCCAGAGCAGTTGTGGTACTAAGTACTTCTTTATGTGGTGATACTAGGAAGACACACACACACACTCTGTTAGTAAATATCTGGGCAAGCATCTGTTTTTCTGTATGATTTTTTACTATTTAAGAATCTGAATTAACCAAATTAATTTCTTGAGCCCATTCTTCTGTAGACAAGGTTTATTTTTGTCTGGAAGCAGTCTTAAGGGGCGACCTGTGGTTGGGATGGGTGGTGTCCTGCCATTTGTTACAGAAAGGTGTGGATAAATGATAAGGAAGTGATGTCAGAGATCTGAGGAACTCTTTCTTTATTAGTAACTTAATCGTTTGTGGTTTGTTTTGTTTTGTTTTGTTTTGTTTTGTTTTGTTTTTTCTCCACGTGGAGTGTAATGTGCATAAAAACAGACCCTGCAATTGATGCACGTCTGGGGCAGTAGAGTGAGGGTGGTTTGGTTACCTTAGTTCCCCTCATCCCTCCCCAGTAGAGTTGTTCTCACCTATTGTGTGCTGCTGGGAAAGCAGATGGCCTTCCTGAGCTTCCAAAAAATCAGGTCCCTGTAAGTCCTTATCACTGGGGAATAATTAACACTTACACTCCTCAAGAGGAGAGCTGTCACTACTACTTCCTGCAAAAATACACCAAGCCACAGCCCTTGCCCAAGAGCTGGGGCAGCTTGTTCCCAGTGAGATGCTCTTTGGTCCTGCCAGGTCTGCATGTCTGAGCAGACAAGCTTTGCACTGAAATGTCAGATATCTTTCTGTTTAAGGACACCTCATAAATAACCTATCATCGACATTCTAAAATCTTCCTCTGTTAATCTCATGGCAGGCACAGGGATCTTTTGTGGGGCTTGCTCTCGATAGAGAGGTGAGAGATGCCAGGGAGGTTAACGGAGCCTCTCGCCCAAAGTAGTGTTTGCAAAATGCTGCAGGGACATGTGTAGAAGCTCTTTTTTTATCAAACCACGTTTTTAAGTTGCTCTTAAATAAACTTACCTGTTCACTTGTAAGGAATGCAATAAAATGAGTGCTGGGGGAAGAACTTAATTCTGAAGTACTTTCCTGCCCTTCTGGATGTGTGTATTTGGTTGTTTGGTTTTCTGTTTTTAATCCTTTTGAAAAGGAGAAATTCCAAATTAAGCCAGCCTGTGGCAGTGTTTTTCAGCATTTCTTTTGCGTCTGCTGCTTTTAAAGCTTAAGCCTTGGTGCTAATTGGAAAGTGGAGAAGCTTCCTATGTGCTACATGCAGTAGTTAGTTTCAGATTTAATAATGTTTTAGCATTTTCACACAGCTGTTATTCAAATGAGGTGGTGATATAAATAATCATGGCTCACAGGTGCAGAATTACCGTTTCATTGTCTCTCAGGCTTATTTTAAGTGATGTCTTTCTATTGCCATTTTTCAAATGCATTTGATTTCTTTTCCTCATCCTCCTTTAGCATAACAATGTTTCTATTATTTGAAAGATTGATTAAAACACGTTTACAGCTGCTTCTCCTTTTTTTCAAGAAGTCTTTATGTTTCCTGACCTTTCTGTATTACATCATGTACCCTGGGATGATTCTCATCTGACTTCTTTCCCAAACAGAAGACTTCCTCTGTCTTTTCCACCAGAGTTTATTTTATCTTTTAAATGACATCCTGAAGTTATTTTTTTTCCCTTTACTGATTTTTCAGAATAGTAAGACTTTAAAAGGAAGGAAGTAAGTGACCCCAGAATTCTGGTATTCTCGTGAGCTCTCAAATTTACCTCTCCACATAAGAGGAATGGCGTCAGGAAAAATGCTAAACCTCCAAATCCCTTTTGAAGCACATTTTGCCTGCAGACAGCTGTCTTTTCTGCTGCTGTGCTGGTGGTGCTAGGTTCCAGCCTGCTTTGCCTATCAGCTCTTCAAGGGGATTATGGAAGTTGCCAGTCAGTGGCTGATGTCTTTAGTGATCTGCATAAGACTGTCACTGTGCTGTTTCATGCCAGGTGTGAAAGACCATTTACTTTTCTGGAAGTGCCTTCCATTGTTTCGTTACTACAAGGGAGGATAGTGGAAGGAAGGGGAAGGCGAAAGGGAAGGTGCTTTCCTAGCAATTAACCAACCTGCAAATACCCCTGTCCTGTGCAGTCAATAGGGGCAAACACTGCCACTGCTGAGCCAGAGGCAGCTACAGTGGAGTTGTATCTGGCACCTCCAGCTTCTGCTCGAGGCCTTTGGCTCTGGGCTGCAGGTTGTGTCACATGGACAGTGCCTTTGGTGCAATTCAGCTGCAGTGGGTACTGAGTCAGTGGCTTTGACTGAGTGGCCAAAGGCTGCCCTTGTACCTAGTTACATCCTCCTTGGGAGCCCTGGCTCCCTTTGGTCCATCCAGAGCAGAGCTTTTTGAATCAACTGTTGATTTTTCAGTAGCATAGGCCCTTCTTCTACCTTGATGAAACTCTGCAGGGCTTGATCACTCATCTCTCCTGCCATGTGCTTGCAGCACCACATAGTGGTGCTAATTATGATCCAGCAATGTCACACCTCACCAAGGCCATCCAGTTTCCAGTGGTGGTCAAAGAATCATAGTTCTGTCCAGCCTGTCTTGGGTTTGATAGTGTGTACTTCTTTCCCCATTCCAGCCCTGTTTTCTTCCATTCTCCTTTCAAAGTCCTCGTTCCTCTGAAAGCCAGAAAAACATTAAGCCCAAGAAAGCATAGTTTCTGTCCAAGCACTGTGTAACTACTGAATCTTTAAATTTGTGTAATACTTAGGTTCTAAGTTCCCCTTTTTGTTATGTGCTCCTGTATTTTATGTGATAGACACGCACAGTAGAGATTCTTGACTTCCTTAAGTCTGTTAGCAGAGTCACCAGCTATGGTAGCGTGGCCTTCAGCAGGAGAAACAAGGTAAATTAGGTCATGCAGAGCTCCTTTTTTCTGTGACTGCTGCCTCTGTTACCACACTGGGCTTGCCGGCTGTAGCTGAGGTGTTTCTGCAGAATGCTGGCTGACAGCACAGCTGTACCCTCTGTTTTTAGATTGAGTAGCTGTAGTAAAGGGCTTTATGATGTATGGCAGTACGCTACCCGTGCTTAACAAGTGATGGGAGAAATGAAATATTGGATGAGGAATGTTAAGCTGTATGGGACGGCTGCCAGTCCACAGTCCTGGCCTGGAAAGCCTTCCTCCTTAATGCACTTGAAGAAAGATGAACAGGTGGTGGTCAAGAAGATGCTGTGAAGCAGACACTGCGGCAAATCTGACTGTCGGAATGAAAGGGAAAATCTCCAGGAAGATTTACAACTCTGAGTCTGTGTTTGGAGGGATTGTACAGGCAAGCTGCCACTTGCTTAAAAAAATCTGAGTCATAATTTTCCATCTCCACTGCAAGTATTTTTGATGCATCAAAGCCAATTGCACATCTTTTCCTGTGCCTTAAAATAAAAGAACCAATACCCAAAAAACCCACAACAGCCCTTGCCCAAATCCAACCCTCTCAAATTGTATTATGTATCCTGCTGTGTTAATGGTCTTAGACCCTTTCTTTTTCCCCCATCTACTTGCACCAGACTTCACAGGCAGGGCCACACACCAAGAAATGTGCAGCAGCTGCAGAGCATGCTGGAGGTGTTCTGCCTAGGTTTTGGACCAGTTCTACTATATTGCTGTTAACTCTGAAATTACGACTAAGCTTTGTTAAGAGTCAAATTGCTATCATCTGGCCTAATCACTTCCTAATTTTGCAGAGTATTCCACGGGTTTTATATCCCATAATTTTCTTTAAGTATATTATGAGCAGCAAAGGTTAAGGCAATGGCAAATTGTACAGTTTCATTTTGGCAAGCAGTGCCTTTGAATGTTTTTGTATTAGTTTTGTATATGCGTTCCTCTGGCCCTTTATTTTACCCACAATTTTTAGGTGAGTAGTTACCATTCCTTCACCTTTTTCCATTCTCCAAACTGTAGCTAAGACAGCTCTCTGTGAGATAGGAAGACATCAGGATGCTCTTGAAGCTCAGAGGGCAAAGAGGGGCTGTGGGCCATGACCAGGAAGTCTGGTCCCAAGTCTCAGAAGGGGCTGTGCTGGGAATGTGAGCAGGATGTGGCATCAGGATGGGGATCAGATGCATTAGTTGCAGTCTTGCTTTGTAGAACTGGTCAGACCAGTGTCACCTGGCCTCAACTCCAGATAAAAGACAAACTTCATTCTCAAATAGTGAAAGCCCCAGTGAAGTCTTCATACCCTGAGGTTGATACAATACGGATGAAGGGTGAAAAAGGCACTTAAAAAGGCTGTGATAACAGGAGCTACAGCTTCATCTGCAGATAAGTACACATTGTTTTGCGGGGATTTTTGCCTGCTGGGCAGAGAATATGCTCACAGACCTCTGTGAGAAGTACACAGGTGAAAGGACTGGTAAATCACGTCTAGCTGCCCGGAATTCCTGTGTACCATGTACAGAATGACTTACCCAAAAAATGCTACTGAGGAGGTACAGAGAATTGTGATGAACACTGAAAATGTCGTGTCTGTGGCACACTGCCAGCAGCAGCCATTTTACCCACATTTGAACTTTCACTTCATTACATGCCCTGCTGTGGATGCTTTCCTGTGTTGCCACTGAAAGGGCTGATACCTGGGAGACAGATCCCAAAGCATCTGCCCTAGAAGAGGATTTGTGTTTGGGGTTCCTTATAAAGCTTTTTGCCTCTGATGTGCAGTGGTGTGAAGCTGAGAGTGATGAAAAGATACTGTGCAAGAGGATATTGGAATAATTTGCACATGGAGCTGGAGTTGACTTTCGAGGCTTGTAGTAGCATCAGTACCCTTGATAACAACAAAGCCAAATATTTTTAAACAAAACATTGTAGGCAAGTAGCTGGAGAGAAAAAGTTCACTGTGAACTTTCAGGCTTATTTTTCCAGTACCTAACAATGTGCACTTCACTCTGAGAGTTTTTGGACCTGATACCCTTTACAGCCTGGTTTCTTAGTTATTTTGTTGGTGCCTATTCTCTTAATTATGCTTGAAATTCCAACGACCTTGCTGGCATTTACATCTGTAGCTGTGTGGATGGTTTCAGACTTCCCTTTTCTTTTGGAAAGAAAAAGTGATCTTGAAGTGTGACATAACTCTAAAGCATTTCTGCTGTGCAGAGGAATTTGTAATTTTACTGAGCTAGGGAATACCTTGTAGAGAGGGGTCTTTTGTGTGCTATACTGTTACTGTTCTCAGGCTCAGATTTCACTCATCTTAAAAGGTTAGGTTTCAGATGTAATCATCTAATATTTTTGTGGTTTTTTTCCACTCACTTTCGTAACGTTTGAGATTTTTTCTGAAATGCAAAACTAATGCAGTGTCTCTGATAATAATAACACTAATAATGTAAAATAATTCAGAAATCTCAACATGTGCAGTCCAGAACTGAAAAACTTTATTAAGTCTGATGGTCACCTATTCATGCTTTTTGCTGTCTGGATTGTAAGGACTCTGTGGGTTTTGTTTTCATAAGCAGCAGGTGTCCTACTGGACAATGCTGAAGAGATTATTCAAATGGAGACTGGGAAGCACTGGAAGTGGTGAGCTTGGCTGGCCTGTCCCGCTTTTGTCCCCTGCAGTGTCCTCCAGTTCTGCAGGGGAAAGGCGATGAACAATGCAACGGGGCTCTTGAGCTGTTTGCACTCTCTGAGCTTGGAAGGACGATGCATTTGACATTGAGGGTAAAAAGTAACTTGCAGGTAAAGTGAGAAATTGTGGAGGGTAAAGTTAGTGAAATGAAGGAAATGGAACTTTGAAATAAAGTAGTATATTGTTGTTCCAGAAATTAAGGGAAACCTAAAAAGAAAACCAAAAAATAAACCCAGGAAGAAAATTAGGTGAAAAATAGCATGGTCATAAAAAAAATTGGATTAAAGACACCAACCATTAGTCATATAATCATTGTGGCAACAGCAATAGTACTGTTTGCTAAGTAAATGGTGTAAAAAATATTAAGTTTTGTTACTCTAGGGTGCCTATTGTGCTTTAGGAATATTATTCTCCAGTTTGGAACTCCCACTAACATCATGCTGTTGCTGGTCACTTCCTCCTCCCCCTCCTATTGGAAGCACAAAAAGCAAAAATCACAGATTGAGACGAGCAATTTACTGGAAACAGAAATGAGACAACAAAAACAAACAGAAACAATATTAATAATAAGAGGTATAAGACAAAGAAACTATTTACACTGAAAAAAACCCTGAGCAACAAACAAATACAGCACTTGTCTGGTCTCCAGGTTTCTCCCTTCTCCTAAGCAGTGAGAGTGTGTCCCTTCCCCCTCCACCCAGCAATGACCTGGGGAGGTATCCAATAACGTTAGGGTCCTGGCCATGCTCCCTTCCAGTTCTTGCAAAAAATTAACCTTGTCCTGGCCAAAACCAGGACAGTGCCTAAAAATGTTAAATTTTTTTCATCAGATAATTGTTTTTCCACTTTAGGCCCACTCCCCCCTGCCTCCCAAGAAAACCAGAACAAAGCAGCAGTTCTTATCTCTCTACTTGTGAGATCATAGGTTTTCATAATCATCATCCTTCCCCAATAAATACTTGGTAGAAAGTAAAGAGTCCCCATCAGGATGCTACACTTGAAATTGTTGGCTATGAGTTTAAAAAGTCAGTGGGAAATCATTTTAGAAACTATTAAAATTTAGATGCAGAAAAGGGAAAGAAGGAGACAATGAATGCAAACTGTACCAAAGGGGTGCTACTTCTGGTTGGTAAACCCATGGCCTGGGTTTATTTGCTAAGGATGTATAGTGTTGCTAGAAATGTACAACTGATTGCATGGAAGTGTAAAACTGACTTCCTAGCAACTAGCCACAACAAAAATAAGAGAAAAAAAATACTCTAAAGTAATAAGAAAAAAGCAGTGTAATACAAACCAGAAACATCTTGCTCATGAGCATATGAAGGCAGGACTTCTTGGGGCACCTGGGACTTGCTTTCCATGTGCTCCTGGATTGTGGTGTGGGACAGCATTACTCTTCTTTCCCCCTTGTGTAGCTGAAGAAAACCTCTGTGGGACAGGGTGTGCTGTCTGACTGACAAACCATCTATATCAGCCAGCCTCAAGAGCTGTGCTGGGTTTCTGCGCTGTTGAAAACCTCAAACCTCAGCCAAAACCACTCACCATCAATTCTAAAACTAGCTGGAGAGAAAGCAGGGATATTAGTTGATTGTGTGCTTTCTACCCTCAGTATCACCTTCTTGCCTGCTAACTTAGCCCATCCTGTGGTGCTGAGTGCTCCAGTCTAGTCCTTGATCTTGTCTTTCTCTGAATTATTGGGGAGCTCATGTAGGAGCCCCTCAAAACATCTAACAACATGTAAAGCAAGAGGAGCTTTGCAAATGAGAAGCTGTATCTCCTATCAAAACAGCATAACTTTTTCTTCCCAGTATCTCATTGTGGCACATGGCCTTGTGGTGTAAGAAAACCTGAGAGAGTTTGAAGGAATGCCTCTCGCCTCATGCCCATGATGCCACCACACCTCTGAGTGGCAGAACTGGATCAGAAAGCAGGGGAACTGTTGGACAGCATGTGGAGTATAAAAAATTGACCCACAGGCAACTAGCACAGGGAGGGGGCATGGCTTGGCTAAGACAAATCCTTCTCTGAAAAACAGATACCAGGTCTCTTTGCACAGCCTGAGCTACACTCAGAAGATAAACCTGCTGCTGAGGAGTGTCATGGGCTCACTGTTGAATGCTGCAAGAGTCCTTTCTTAAGTGTGTCTGGAATTAATATGAAAGGAAGGCTAGTTTTCTGGCATGTCTGTGAAGCAGTTACAATGTGTGGATACTGGCTAATGCGGGGTTTTGCTTTGCTGTGCTGGTAGAGCGAAGGGGAGAAGTAACTCATTCTTTCTGCCTCCCCATGAAAAAGATGGATTTTTATGTGTTGATAGTCCATGTTTTTGGCTATACAGGTTTTTATGTATTATCTTTTTTTTTTTCTTTCTATTAATCATGAGATTTTCTGCATGCAAGTGTGTTTGATTGTTGTTGATAGACTCCAGTGCTCAGGATGACATAATTCTTCTGGAGCTTGAACTCCTGGGGAGGCTGCAGACGTTGGCCTGTTACCCTTCTGTCTTCCCTCAGCCATGTGGGGAAACTCTTTGTCTTTATTTTCTGGTGGGTTACTTTTCCGTGGCAGTTCTCTGAACAGCTCCTGGCTTACCTATATTTGCAGATCTGCACAGATATTCTAGGGGCATGGACTGTTTGTGCTGAACCTTCCTTTCACAGAATAAACGACCTGATTTTCTGCTGCAAAACTGCTTTTTTTGCCTTTTTTCCCCTGCTGGGTCCCATTGTATTATGCTTACTGTGGGCTTTTGCATAGTGCCCATATTATGGTGCGTATATATTTATATAGATGTATTTTTTTTGTATGTTTTTCATATATTTTGTGTATTCAAAACCCAGTGTGACCAGCATGGCCCTTGTGTCTTCTTCAGAGGGATAGTTTTATTTTTGTTTTTATAACATGTACTTTTATTTCTGAAAGGTAAGCTGCAGAACTTAATCTAGTACACTTGTATTTAACATGCTGTTTATGGAACCATCAGTTATTTTCAACATTGCTTCTTCCCAGATTTTGCCTTCCCACTGCATGGATTTTTTTTGGATCATTTCCCTTCACTTGTCTTAGTCTGCTTTTCTTCCCCAGAATGAATCTCAATTGATTATTTTCATACTGCATTTCTATTCTCTCGGAGTCCCTGTGCATTATTTCCGTGTCCCCATTATTTTTGCAGCTCCTCCAAATGTGATATTTCCTGGAGATTTAAGTTAGCATGCTGTCTAGAATCTCTTCTGGAACATTAAAGAAAATACCAAGTGAAATAGGACCTAATACAGGTCTTTGCAATATTGCACCTTCTTCCCTTGTTATCCTTTGCTTTTATCATGATTTATTTGCAGTCTGTTTTCAAATCAAGCCACAGTATTCATCTCAAAGTGCAAATCACTATCAAATGTTTACTGAAAATCAAACACACCACATCTGCTCCTTTTCCTTATACTCCTAGTGCTGTAATACTAGCCAGAAAAGGGGCCAATTTCTACCCAGTTCTGCTCTTCTGAATAGAAATCACGATTTCATTGTCCTCAGCCTTGTAGCCTGGTTTACTTTACAGGAAGGCTCATGAATTAAAACAGCTGTGCAGCCCATTCTGAAATTTGGTTTTGTGGAGAAGCAGTGCTGGGAAGAAAACAAGTGGAGTTTATGCATGTGAGGTGGAGAAAGAGAGAAGAGGGATGTGTGTGTGTGGGGAGGAGGAGAGTTGCTTTTTTCTGTGTGTGTGAGTAACTGGGTGATGGTATTAGATGTATTTCTGAGGAACTGCACAAATCCCTGTATATTCTTGTGTTTATAGACCATGGTTTTCATACAGTTAAGTGTTTTGCACTCTCCTGCTTTGCTTTCCCTGTGGCCTGTGGTGCTGTTGATACTTGAAACAGCAGCCAAGCTGAAGTCCTGAGATGGTATGAGCAGCCACCTCCTAGCTAGGCACCTTGGAAAATTCCTCTGCTTTAGCTGTTGCCCAGGTATCTGTGGTACAGAAAAACTGTAACACTTCAGGGTTGTAGTAAAAGGACCTTTCTCACTCTAAAGTACAACATATAAAAGCAGTTTTTTGGGGTAAGAAACAAAGGAATTGAGACAAAATATAAGGAGATGATAGAGACTGTAGAATAAAAGTGAGACTACGCTTAGCCAAAAACTCTTTCAATGGGGAGTATAAATTATAGTCCCTGGAGATCAAGCAGAAGGCATCTCATTCATGGCTTTTTGCTTTGACCTGGCCATAATAAAATTTCAAAAGTTTCTGGTGACAGTAATGCCTGCATTGGGCTATTTAGAACAATATTTTATACCAGTGATTTAAGAGAATTATTAGTACCCTTTTTCAGCTGGGGCAAGTAGCTGGGAGCAGGCAGAAATAAATTTAATCTGTTTTTCTAAAAAGACTTTACCCATATTTTTGAGTATGCTTACTATCTTCTCATGCTCTTGCCTGCATCCCCTCTTCCACCTGGCTTTTGTTACCTGCTCACTGTCCAGCCTGGACCACCTGTCATGATTGGAAGGATGGCACGAGGCAGTCTGGGTGTTGAGATCCATAGTATTGGGTCCCTGTTGGAGGGCAGGATGGGATTAGGGAAGAGCATAGGCTGTGCTTTTTACTGATAAAGAAGTCTTGAGTTGGCCTGTAGGTGAAAATTTTTTCTGTCCAGATGTTGGGAAGTAGGGGTAGGTATGTGGGGGTTTTTTGTTTGTTTGGGTTTTTGCTTGTTTGTTCAGTTGTTGTTGTTGTGTTGTCTTTTTTTTTAAAAGTACAGCTTGGGCAATTAGCACAAATACTGCTATTGAGCCTCCTGATCTAAGCTTTAAAATTATTCCTAGTGTATTCATTACTGCTCTTGTGAAGCATCAGAGGAATTGAATCTAGCAAGACACTATGAAGAGATGTTAGAAGCTTATAGTTGTATTTTGTAATAGCCTTACAAATTTTCATTTTCGTCATTTTAATGTAGTGAGTGCAGTGGGGCAACTACAGGCCTATACACCTCAGAAATGCCTTCATCATTTTCCTGCTCTGTGTTACATTTTCCACCTGAAAAAATCCTTTTTTCATAGATGGGTGCACTAGGAAATAGGGCAAAAAGGACTGCAGCCACCTCAAAATTTGCAGTCCTGGACTTTATGGGGGCACATGAGACTGTGGGCTGTCTCTGCTTTCTCCTCCCCCTCCTCTCCCCTCCCCAAGTACAGACCTAAACTGAACAGTCCAGACCCAAAGACCAAGCCCAGATCTGGCATGTGCCACTTCTCACAGTCTGACCTTGTTCTCCTTGCTGAAACAGCTTGGGGCATAGATTTTGACCAAGCAAGAAAGTATGCAGGAATGTCTGTGCCACACAGAGCAACCTGGGAGTTCCAGGCATCTGCTGATGCCCCTCTTCATCACAGCTGCACAGGTGGACCAAGTGCCTCCCAGTTCTGTTGTCCCTGGAATGGGGCTGGCAGTGGTCTCCCACCTCCCTCCTCTGCCCAGTACAGCCAGCAGGTTGGTTCTCTCACTACTGAGTACTGCTGCAACCAAAGGATTTGTTTTTGCTTTGCTTTATTATTTACTACAATGATCAAAGCAGCCACTCCTTGTGATCAGAAAGAGAAGTCTTAAAATTTTATTTAAGAGCACAAGTATTTTGGGCTTTGACAGATATGCTTTGAAAACAACACAGATGTGGAGTGTCAGATTTCACTGCTGCATGCAGTGTCTTTGTTTCAAACTCTAAATTTGGCTAGTAGTGCTGGGCATGTGTTTTCCCAAAACCTTGTCATCTGCAACACTGGAAAAACAAGTTTCTGGGTTGTGGGGATTTTTTTTCCCCTTGAATATACCCCCTTGGAGAGTATGAAAGGAAAATGATCTTAGCAGAGTGAGCATTCAGCCCTGCGAGGCTGCAAACCTATGGGTTATTTTTAACCTAATTACCTCAAATTAAACAACAGCTTAAGAATGTTTTTGCTTGAATTGAAGGTGAGGCTAAGTAGACTTAATGTGCAGAGCAGCTCCAGCCAGCAGTGTGGTTCTTCCATTGCGCCATGCAGAATAATGCCTGTGGCAGTGCCCTGCACTAAAGAACAGTGCTTGATTTTCTGAAGGGCTGGCTTTTCTGAGCTGATGTGAGAGGATTTGCAGCTCTAGAGCAGTTCACTCCTTTCCCCTTGTCACCCCTCCTGTGGATGCCATGATCACTTCGGACTGGTGATGTTTTAGATGGAGCATGGTCTCCCTACACTTGCCTGGCAGTGGCTCATTAACTGCGTGTTAATTGAAACTGAAAGTTTGTCAGATGATTCAATTCAGTTACATGCTAAATGGATTCAGTGCAGTAGGCATTACTGCTGTGATGAAAATCTCTGTGGAATTGATCTCTGAACTGATTTAAAGGGATTCATTGGCTTCATCAGTGGCTCTCAGAGGTCAGCATCAGGAGAGCAGGCAGATGTAGCAATGCTCCCAGCAAAACAAATCCTGCTCTTCTCTTTCACCCTAAACAGTTTTAATTACTGGCCAGTATGTTCCCTTTCCAGGACATATGTTAGGTGGATAAATTTACTTTGCAGAGCTGAGAAGTGAAAAAGAGGATGAGGAAAATTAAAAGTGTGTTTTGAATTCTGTAATCTAAATGGCTGAAATGTTGAATTCTTATCTTCCTATGAATTGAACAGTCACAAAATTTTCCTAAAGTTTGACTCAAACATAAACGTATTTTGCAAAGAAAAAAAAATATTAAAGAAACCAAAAGAAAAATATCTGCTTTAAACTAAAGGATGGAAATTTCAAACTTTACACCCTCTATAACTCATCTTTTATACTTGGCCACTGCAAAAATTCCCCTTAAGTGGGCAATTTATTCTGTATGCTCTACCTGCTTGTATGGTTGGTTTCTATGTGGAGCCAATTTTTATTGCTGAGTTATAAACCCTTTTAAAAATAGGGGCTTGTAATAGAAGCGCTGACAGACCTTTAACTAAGTCAGTTTTATCTGGCTCCATTATCTTTGCTTTTGTTAAACCATTAAACGGTTGCAGATTTGTTTATTTTTCTCGCAGTCCCAGAATTTTAACATGGGTATGTTATTGAATTGTTTTTTCTTCAAAATGTCATGAACATGCAGTATTAGAGAGTTTATCCAGACTCCACAGTCATCTTTAAAAGTAAATTGAACTGTTGTATCTTATTTCAAGATTTTCTTGCTCATACAGTACATTTGGTCTGTAACATATCATTAGCATAATAATGTGAAAGTTTCCTTTTTCTCCTGCTATCCGTTCTAATCTTGAATTCTGCTTTGTCTTTTGAGCTTCTTTCTGTGTAAAATGACAATGATGGTTTTTTTTTGTTTGTCCCATTCAGATGGAAAGCCATACCACTGCAACTTCCCCAAAGAGGAAACCCCAATGATAACATCTCAGTTGGATGAACTTCCAAAACTGGGCGGCCGCAATGCCAGAGAAAATGAGGCCAGGGAATCTAAACCAGAGATTCCTGCTCTGGTGTCAGCGCTGGAGAGTGTCATCAAGGAACCCTTTTCAAGATACCATGGTTCTGCAGACATAAAGATGCCAGTATTTCATCACAGCCAAGGGTTTCCTTGCTCCAGTCACATTGCTAGCTTTGCTTCGGGTATGGGCCAGACATCTTCAGACATGGTCATGGACTTGAAAACGTCACTTGAAGTGCAGGCTAGTCGTGCTAGAGAAAATTTGCTAGACTTGCACAGGGAGCATCCTCTGATAGAAAAAGGTGCTGAAGCTCTAGAGGTAGCTCCACTCGATTTGAGTGAAAAATCTACAAGGGATAATTCATGCAATAAATATCTGAATACATCCTTGCAGGCTGCTTTAATTGTCTACCCGTGTCCTTTCTGCAGTCACAAGACCTACTACCCTGAAGTCCTGTGGATGCACAAAAGAATTTTGCACAAAATCAGCTGTAACTCGATGGTACCCCCGTGGGTTCAACAAAATGGATTCAAGAGTATTAAAAACAACCTGGTCTTTCTGGCGAGGAGTGGGCGCACTGGCCCCCCTCCTGTTCTCGGTGGTAAGGAGTGCCAGCCTTTGCCCATTGCCAGATTTACACGTACTCAAGTGCCAAGTGCATTGCCAGGCTCCAAACCCAGCTCTCTTTCTGTTGGAATGGCTGCAAAGTCTGGGAGTACGCATCCGTCAAAGGACAGTCATGCGCTCGGCCACTGCGGTTCCCGCGGGTCAGGGCTGGATGGGTACAGGCAGCCCAAGTTAAACCATTCCCAGGAGCAATACAGCATAGCAGCACAACAAAAAAGCAAATATGAAGCAAATTCCAAACTTATGCAAATGGGAACCTATGGCAGAAGCGTTACACCTACTCAAACAGTCATATCCAGGCCTAGCATGCAGCCCACCAACAGTAAGCAAGTGGAAAAGTATGTGGTTCCCCAGGGAAGTACTGGTTTTGCCTCTCCAGGTAAGCACTGTGCATCCGACCCTATGAAGGCCAAATACACCCCCCCGCTGCAGTACCGCCCTCTGTGTAAAGGTGAGCAGTACACTAAACACGAGGAGCCAGCGGTGCCTCAGAGGGAGCCTCACGGGAAGGCTGGAAGTGAGATGAGGACATTGGCAAACTGCACGGCGGTAGCACGAGCCAGTCCAGTGCTGCAGCCTCAGCCTGGTGCCGTGGGAGTTCCTCCGGCTTTACACTCCAGCAAACAGGACCTGGGATCAGATGGGCATGAGAAACATTTGGACATTTTAAATATCTTTAAAACATACATTCCAAAGGACCTTGCTTCACTGTACCAAACCTGTGGTGCCAATAGCCCTGTCCTAGATCACACAGGTAAGATTTTCACAAGCTCTTCCATAGCTGAGGATGTAGTTTATTTGTTCCTTCATTGTTCAGAGCCTTGACATGCTGTTTCCCAGTTTTTTCCTTCTCTGCCTTTAACAGTTAGGATTACAAGTTCACTGTTTTTATCATTGCTGGATAGGCTTGAATGGGTTTGTTTACTGCTCTCTTAACATTGCAGCATCCCGCCTTGTGCACTGTGTGACATTTCTGTCGCAAGTTAAATGTGTCTGGTTCCACCTGGAGTACTGCTGTTCCTTTGTCCTCTTGCTTCAAGCAGGCTAGAGTTACACAGATGTGCTGTCACAGGAAGATCCCCCTGATATGCTGGTGCTGGCACACATCATCATCTTTTTGCTTCAGGCAAAATAAACATCCTCTGGGGCTTATCTGTGATGTTATTTTGGAGGTTTTGTTCAATTTTGTCTGCAAACAAGTCTTCCAACAACACAGAGGGATAATCGCTTGTCAGTGTCCTTTGTCTTTCTTGACAGAAGTCTTAAGATCTTGCTTGTCCATATCAAAGCTACTAGGTATTTTTCAAATGAGTCTTTTGATCTGTTTGTGTTTATATAATTAAAAAGGGGTAGAGCTGAACATGTGCCTGCTAATACATATATGCAGAAAAATCACTTGTGCAAATAGCCAGTTTAAAAGTTCAGGGACTAAAAAGTCCAATGGCCATATAAATAAAAATACACCGATATATTTGCATTTGAAATGGTACTCTTCTGATGATCTGCCAGAATTAGTTTGTCTCAGTGGAAACTGAAAATCACACTGATTGATTACACATGAGATATGTGTGTCTCTAGGGGAGGAGAATTGGAGCCATAGTCTCACCTCTCACCACTTGTAAACCTTGATATTTTTTATACCCTTCTTCTCTTTGTAGAAGTTGTGCAAATCAACTCCACGTGAAAAGAGCACACATTTCAGGCCGGTGTTCCGGTGTCCTCACTTGACATAATAGGCTCTGTTTTATCAAAAGCATGTGTGAAATGGTAAAAAATCTACCACTTTTGCAAGTGGTAGAAAATCCAGGACACTTGGAAGCTGGTAGTTTTAAGGACAGCTGTGGTCTAGTGCCCAGAAGGTGTGTTCAAGTTGAGGCAAGGAAGAAGCCCAGTGTTAGGTCAGGTCTTGGTGGAAGGGCCTTTTGGAGGAGACAGGAAGGCAGAATCTGTCTGACCTAGTCCATGAGTGAGTTGCACCTTTGAGCCACCTCATTGTCAGTTCTGCTTGGTCACTTCAGAGGTGGTGCTATGTAGGGGCCTGTTATTTATTGAGCAAATAATTTCACAGGAGCTTAGGGGCTGTGTGATGGTTACAACCAACATCAGGCTCCTGGCTTTTGTTAAGGAAGCAGAGGAAGACATGCTTAGTTTCTAAAACTACAATTTTAGTGTTTCTTAGGGTTTTTTTGTCCAGCCAGCTTTGCTTTCACCATCCCAGTGGATTGTTTTCTGAAGTTTCTCCCTGTCCACTTCCTGCTCTTAAGTATCAGTTAATTGTTCCACCCCCACCTTGGGGTACCTTCACGTGGGTACCCTCCTTGATGTTATTTAATAGTACATTGTGTCAGTCTGCTCAGAGGAATCTTACTGATCCAGTGAGCTCCCAGCCGTGTTGGGAGGGATAAGAGAAAAACAGTAAAAGCTAGGAAATAGAAGATGACTTAGTGAAGGCAAGGACTAGAAAATTCATGATGACTTTTGGAACAAAGTAAAACAAGGGCAGGGTTTTTAAAGAGGTCTCTATTTACCTGCATTTTAAAAGAGGGATTTTATTGCCAAAATGTTTTTGCTGGGATGTGATTTCTAGAGATACTTTAACTAGTGTCCTGTTTTAGGGCAAATATGAGAGGGAACTTCCAAAGGGGTGGGGTCCCTCTATAAAGCAGATTCAAGTGGCCTCCCTCTACTGCTCCAGGAAAAGATTTCCTTGGAGAAAAGAGGAAAAAACCTGTTTATTTAACAAGCAAAGTTTCCACAAGCATAAAAAAATGAATAATACTAAACAATAAAACCTCTTGCTGTTCTGAAGAGATAGCAAATTCAGAATGTCCTTGTAATGGGGCATAGCTCAGCTCACTCAGTCTCTTATCAGTCCCTCCTGCACTGGAAAATGCCATGTCCTGGCCCTGGTGGGCTACAGGTGTGAGCTTCTGGTGTTCCTCTGGGTTTTCAGGCCAGGGCAGGGCTGAACAGCTCCAAGAAAAAGAAAAACCACAGTCAGGGCAAGTGCTCTACCTCAGCTAGCTAAAAAAAAAAACTAACTAAAAAGCAAAGGAGAGCTCTCTCCTGCTGTCCATGCTGTAGACAACACAGTCCAGGAGCAGAATGCAGGAGAGCAAGTGCAGTTTCTGAAAACAAACTCTGTGCTTCTTGTCCCCTGTTTGTTTTTGGAACCAGTCTTAAAGGTGCAGAATTTATATCCAGCATAAACAGAACAGAGTGTTGGGGATACAAGCATCACAAAGTCATCCTAGGACAACTGGAAGTTATTTAGTGCCTATCTCTGCTTTGAAACCTCTTCTTTCATTCCAAGTGTTTTACAGCAATCAAGTTTTCAGAATTTGAAACCTCTTTTTTTTTTAGCTTGTCTTCATTTTATATACAACTTCCAGGTTGCTGATGTTTCTCCAAACCAATTGGCATGATGGCAGTTTTTCATAGCACTCAAATAAAAAGCTGTTTCAGGCAAAAGGAGAATCCTGCCAACTGCAAACAGAGGAGGGTAATTGAACTTCATCTGAAATAACATGGCTCTAGATAGGCTGAGTCCTCTGAGTCAGTATGCATCATCCCATTTAGCCTTAATACTGTAATATGAATATGGCAATCGCGACATAGGGGGCATGCAAAAATCCTGCTTAGGTGTACTGTTTGTCATGTTTTTCCTCTCAGTTGAATATTCCCAGTAGACTTTCCTTGGGGTTTTCTGGTATATGATATCATCTTGGATCACACTAGATTATTTTGGTATGTGGTAGTACAGTGTTCGTTCACCTTTTTTTGAGTGGCTGCGTTTGTTCTTGGGATCCTTCCTTTTACGTTTGTGTTTGTTCCAGTGTGTCTTTGGAAGAGAGTTGGTGTGTGTACTGTTGTGATACAGCTGCAGACATGAAGCTTGCTGTGCCTAGGCTAGGTTTCTTTCACACTGCCCAGTCTTCCCAAATGCCTGTAGAGAGACTCTTACCGTTATGTTTAATACAGGTTATTTATTTTATTCATGCCACTTACATATTAGGAAAGGGTGGGTTATGGCAGCAGATGCACTCTTTCTTGAGGACTCCTTTGAGACAAGCTTTGAGTATGGATTTCACAGGAACTCCCATTCATACAGTGGTGTTCATTTGCCTTAATTTGTGAACACCTGTAGTCATCCACCCCCTTTTGTTCACCTAGGGGATAACCTGAGTGATGACTCATGGGGGTATGGCCTTGTGGCAGACACGCCCATGGCTTATCCTTATGGTGGCACCTGGGAAATGCAGCAATGGCAAATACACCTGGAAACACTCCATTTTTTTGTACCTGCTTTTTGAATAACTCCCGTAAAATGAGTGCTCGAGAGGGGTTAGGTGGAAATCTTAACCCACTCACTCTTGGTGTTTATACATTGGTTTACAATCAGCATCCTCAACCTTCCCTCATGGGTGGGAGCGGTGCTTCCATGTTGGATTGGGTTGGTGATGGCTGCTGACATAAGTGTATTCCCCTTCAACAGAAGGAGATGTGGGTTGTAGAGGGATTAAATGTCTTTCCAGAGGTTTCAGAGCCATGACCTGAGGCACCCAGCTCTCCTGGGCTTCACAAAGCTGCTCTGCCAGTCCCTGCCTGTCCAGCAGTCAACATGGCACTGCAAAGGCCACAGCTGGTTCCTCCGCACACTACCCTCAGCTTTGCTTTCTAGCTTGCAGCTACAGTTCTGAACAGTGAGGGGAAAAGTGCTTCTAACAGCTCAGAAATCCTGCTTTAATCTTGACTGCCTTACAGGGCAAACCTGTCCCATTACAGTTCAGTAAGGTTCTCACTGATATTTAGAACACTTACATGATTTTTTAAATTTTATTTTGTTGGGGATTTTTTTTCTTGGGTTTGTTTGTTTGGGGTTTTGTGTGTGTGTGTGTGTATACCTGATCTGGATTTTTCTCCAAATCATGATCTTACATTTGACTGTCAGAAACTAAATTTTGTGAATGAGAATTCAGGTGCATTATGCAGACTGTGCTGCCATCTGCAGGAGGTGCTATTATAAAAGGAGAAAACAATCTGTGAGTGCGGCATTTGAAGGTTTTTTTGCAGCAAGACGTTTTTTTGCAGTATATGGTCTGGTGAAAACCATCCCAGGATGCTTGCTATCATACCAGCAGAGTAAGATGATAGCTGTCTTCTTCTCCATTCATTTTCAGATGCAGCATCTATAGTTTGGATGACTCTTGTGGCATCATGCAGTTGATTTTTCAGTTGTGTGGAGGTTTTTTGTTGCCACTTTTTTGGTCACAATTTTCTTATTTTTAAAAGCTGCAACTGGGGAGAGGGGATATGAAAGAAAAGCTGAAACTTCACTTCTGTTGACATCCCTCTCTGAATTTCTTTAAAAGCCAAAGCATTCCAGTGGCAAATGGAAACATCAGCTCTTTCCTTCCAAAGAGGGTGTTTTACCAAAATAGAAAAGATGATGTTCAGACTTTTTTTTTTAAATAATAAAAAAGCCCAATAAAAGTCAAATGTGTCTTTTTTGATCAGCAGCAAAAAGACAAAGACCAGCCCTTTAAGTCAGATGCTGTAAACTGACCTTTGGAGAAAAAGGAGAGGTTTGAGCGGTTTTCCACAAATGCTAATGGCCTAGAAAACATGTTTACCCAGGGCTGGGGGAAGGCTGCTGTGCTGCTACCAGCTCAAAATGTCCGGAATGACACTTTCATTCACAGATGTCTTTCGTCTGTGCCTCAGAGGTCCGGGGTCAAAGCAGCACCGGCAGGCAGGTAGGCAGGGGCGAAAGGTTTGATCAGTCTGCGATGGCTCCGCTCGCTCTGCATTTGTCTCTGAGGTATTGCCGCCTGGGGGGGACAGTCGGGCTCTGGTCCTACTCACTTCCTATTATCCATGTGACTTGTCTCCGCCACGCTGGAGTCACTTTGATTTGCCTGATGTACTGCTTGACAAAGCTGGGTGATGGCTGAGAAGTGGATCCAGCTGCTCTGAAAAGCGCACACCTGACATGCCAGTCCTGGTGCGGGCACATCATGGGGAGCATTTTTTAATTCAATGTAATTTATGCATTCTTGCAGTCCTGTGTGTGCCTAGCCTGTCAGCCAGTGCCTAGATGAAGGCTGACAGTTGTCATCCAGGGCCTGAAGGTAGCCTCACATAATGACACATTAGACATACTAATGATGTTTTCTTCTGGCATAATGTTTTCTTCTCAACTTTCCTCTCTCCTCTCCCCCCCACCCCCCTCCTCCCTCTCTCCTGACTACAGGGATGCTCAGGACACAAACACGCCAAGGAGACTGTGTCTGCAGAGAATGTGGAAAATGCTTTACCCAACCCAGCCACCTCAGGACTCATCAGAGGTCCCATGCAGGTATCCTTTTCACACTCGCTCTTGCTTTCTCCCTTTTCCCACTTGCCTGCTTTCAGATTCAGCTAACAAAATGCCAAGAATTACATTTCACATACCATGTTAACCTAAGTAATTCCAGTACCTAAATCTAATAGACAGGTTTTTTATTTTTATGACTATTGCTCTTGTTCTCCAAATATTGCTTACCTGATCCCTGCCCGAACTCCATAATATTGCAATGCATCTAAGATAAGTCTGTTTGCAAATGGTTTATTTTAATTAGAGAGTAGGGTACTCAGAGATGAATATGCTAATGAATTCTGTTGCCACCAGCACAAATTGAAATCAAAGTACCCCTTTCAGCACAACATAAGGCTTTGTTTTGCCTCATCGTTGCTGTTGACAGGAACGTTTTTGTAGGAAACGAGATTTTTCCTCAGACTGGTCAGTCCTAAAATGGGAAATCCCTACCAGCCTTTTTTAACCTGACACGATCTGTAGCTGAGGCTGGAGGAGGCTGAAACCACCAGTGTCGTGAGCCCTCCTGAGCATTGCATGAGACAGTGAGAGTAGCAGGTTCCTCCTCAAAAGTGTGAATGATGCATACATAAGCCAGTCTGATGCAAAATGACAGAAGCCAAATGGTAAGTAATGCAAGAAGAGGGTCCCTTTACACATACACTGATAATTAATGTTGTCAGTGATTGCTTTCTTCAGCGCTGAAGTCTGAATTAAAAAGGGCAGTGGCCCTAGGCTGCCATTAGCACACTCTCTTACAGTAAGTGTTACGGTAAATTGGTATTTTCCGGCCACAGGCTAGTAGCTGGTGTCTTTTTTTGAACGTGGTTAATCTGTAATGGTCTCAAATAATGTACACACACTAACGAAGCTTGAATGTTCATCTGTTAACAAGCCTCCTTGTTCCCACAGTGGTATTTGAGTCTAATGGACTCCGAGGTACTGAAGTTCACACCACCTCCGCAGATGCTCCAAAACAAGTATGTTTTACAATTAATTGGGTGTTTGGTTTTTAATGTGGTAGCTAGGAAAAAAATTGCATAGTGATACTCATCACTAAAGCACTGACTGTTTTATAAGATTTATAAATAATAATGGTATTGCTTAATTTTTAGCTGTTAAATTTTTAGAGCATTTTATCAGAATCTGATATATAGAGAGTCAGTTAATTGTAAAGCAGGTAGTGTTTAAATAAACATGTCACTGGCTTACTGGACTGAGTGGGACTGGTAGCTCTGTAATGTGCACTGAGGTGTAATAGTGGGATAGTACATAAAGAATTCCTGGAAATCTGCTTTAACAATTATCACGTTTTCTGCTGCAACAAGACAACTAATGTTTAGTCTGTAGTTTTCTGAAGAATATTTGTACCCTGATACCCAGTATCTGGCCTTTGAAAAGCTCTCATCCACTGGTTTCCATGGACTCTGTTAGTGTGCTTTCCTGTTTGTAGTATACAGTTTCCTGTCTTAACAAACTCTTTTCAGAGCTCTGAATTATACATGACAAAGCTGTTATATAGAAAATCATTAAACTGAACTTGTTTATTGTATCTTATGTTGTTGGAGAATAGTGTCATAGCCTGGACCTTCCCATTCCATTTTGTGGCTTTGTTTCAGAGTACACCTTCTCATGGGCACTTCTCTTCCATTGTAAAACTGCCTCCAGCATCACTCACTTTTCCTTTCATCCTCATTTTTAGTTTAATTTTCAATATAGCAGCCCCTGTCATCCTGTCCTCTTACTAAAGTACTGCAGATGTTTTTAGCCATGCTTAGAGAATGCATCTCCATGCTACTCCCAGCATTATGAAGTTTAGGAATTGGTTTCTACTTGCTCAGTAAACGTTCTCACTGGGCACCACTGCACTGCCTAGTTCATAGACTGCACCCTTCATGAAGACTCTTGGCACCTTCTCTGTGTCTGTGCATCTTTCTGGCCCAGCGGCTGCATGGAGAACCCAGCCTTTGTCACAGGAGTGTCTGAACTGTGACACCAAGCCATAGGAGTGCCTAACAATTCTCATAAAGTTTTCAAGATGACATAGCACTTGAGTTGTTGTTGTGGACAATGTTTGCTTTGCTTTTGTGGGACAGTAGCTGCAAAGTTATGCTGCAGTATCTCTCTTATGTTGCTTATCTGATACAATTGTGCAAGAACACATGTCTGAGTAAGGCATCTCTGAGTAACAGAGTAAATGACAGAGACACACACAGTCAATGTGACAGTGAAACACTGCAGCTCTGCCAACTCACTCAACTAGTCTTTGGTTCTCATCAGTTTAGTAACATAGATTTAGTAAACCTAAGCATCTTCTAATATTTTTGCTTTTTCATCTTTTTCATGTTCATGGTTTTCTCTCATGTAGTTGAGATCACATTCTGAAGGCATCTGGGCTTTCTTCTAGAAGACAATATAAGGTCAAAGTTGGAAATACATTTCCAAAAAATTTTGGAATGGCCATATATATCCAAAAAGAAATGTGGCAAAGAGTCCACATCTGGACTGTTTCTGTCATTTGGGTTATATTACTGCACAATAAATCGACTCATAATCTTGTCTTTGTAAACTGTTGGCATGTCAGAATTTATTGACTAACTTCTTCCATGGAAATGGTAGCTTGCTCTCTATATCTGCCAGTCTGCCTTTGAAGCATTTGGCTAAATTGCAGCATCTCTCCATATAGCAGAACACTGAGTAGGGGTTAGATTCTTGAATGGCTTCATCTCGTGCCAGTCAGTATTTCTTCCACAGAAGATGCGGTGTGATCACTTCTGCAGGAGATCGTTCCCTTTCTTTTGTCTTGTTTGCTCCTCAGTACCAGCCTTTGTCTCAATTTGTCAGTGTCTGTGTCGGGTGGGATTATTCAGTTGTCTGGTGTTTCACTGGCTGTCATGGCAGGCAGACATTGTGCTGCCCCAGAAGACTCCACCTGCACAGTCCCTGGGTGTTACAGAGGGAATTCTCTCATTTCCACAGGCAGCTGTAGGGGCCTTCAGAAGCGCAGAAATGAGCTCTCAGTGAGAACGGTGCCTGCAGCATTCCGTTAACATTACCATTTCCCACTTTAAACGTTGTCATTCCATGTCTTCATTTCATTTCTTAATTGGGGACAGATCTATTCATGAGAGTTTATGGTGTAAAGTCAGTTCAAGTTACAGAAGTGCCATGCACATGCTTCGAGCAAAAAACAATAGTTACCATGTACAATAGTTTGAGAAGGAAAGAGGGGGTTTTTTTGATGTCAAGTGGAAATGATTCACTTTACATAATGTTTTCACCTTACAGGTAAAATATCTTCCCCTGAGTAGTCTGCTAAAGAGTAAAAATATTAACATTTGTATTTCACGGTTCCTCCATTCCCTTCTCTAGTCAGCCAGAAGATCATCTCTAAAGGTTTCCTTTAGGAAACAATGTTAGGTAGGGCTTTTAAAATCCCCCAGAATGGTAGCTTAGAACAGTGCTGTATTGAATAGCAGTTTTATCACAGAATAATTCTAATTCTGCATGTTAAAAATAGGGTCTACAGCCAGGCTTTTTCAAAAATGAACCAGCTAAATCTATATTTAGGTGTCTAAATAAGAGCCCTATTTTGGGGTAATGAACCACCAACAGGAGGTGCAGGTGTTCAGCATCCCTGAAAAGGAGGTCACCTATAGGAGTGTGTAAAAAAGATCAAACACACACAGTTTTGTTACTGTTAGCACTGGGCTGTGTTTCATGCTTTGTTATCAGCACCAATGAAATACAAATAAAATGTAGGAAATAAGATGTTCATTCATAACATTATTTATTGTGGCTTCTTATTTCTACCTGAATGCTTTAAAAAAACCCAACAAAAGGACATTTTTACATAAAATTAATATCCCATGAACTTTGAAATATTTCCTACTCTTCTTTATCTAAAGGACAAAAAATGCTCATTATGTACACCAAGTCAATACAATCTGTGCTAAGTCATGTAGAGTCTCTTGAAAAGCTGCCATATAAAACATATTGAATATTCTGAATATTTTTATAAATGCTAAATATCTCAGTATATACATAATTAAACTTGCTTATCCACAATGAATATGTATCTTAATCTGGAATACTCTTAAGCGACATCCAGAGACACGATTTAGCGGGCACAAATTTGGGGAGCACACTCCAACTGCATATACATGGCAAGACAAAAGCTGGCTCCCCTTCAGAAGGGGCCTTTTGAGCACGTGTGTCTCAAAGCAAGGCTCTCCTAGAGCGTGGGGTCATTCCAGAGGCACTGCCTGATGCTGCAGCCAGCAGCCCCATTCCCAGTGGTACAGGAGTCAGTCTGGAGCCTGCTCTTTCGCAATGGTGACAGCAGTGGTGGCAGTTTCTAATGCATACGCCGCGCGTTTGACTTCTCCTTCTGCCTTTTTAAAGGCATATAAAAACTCGTCCCACTTTAGGGATATAGTTTATGCTCTATCAGTGTCAATCAATAGGCTCTAAAAATTTTAAGGGACAAGAAACTGGGTGTTCAAAAGGCATGATTTCCTGGTTAGCAATGAGGGAGAGCTCTCTTTAATTGAGTATATATGTATGTGAGCCATATTTGCAGCACTGGAGCCAGAGACGGCAAGTTCTCCATCTTCTATGTGAGTGAAACAAGGAAAACTCCCCAAACTCCAGCTTTTATCCTTTCCAGAAAAAACAGCCTTTTGTTTACAGAAAATCAATTAGAAGCTGCAGCCCAGGGAAAAACCCAAACTGTTGGTACTCTAAATTCTCTGGCTGAAGCTTTCCCCATGCCAGAAGGCAGTGATTGGCTTTTTTGTGAAACAGCTCTGGACACCACATTTTTTAGGTCTCATTCACTGAAAAGACAGGTGTGCAGTAGGTCCTGTACCTACTGTGTGACCCTTCATTAAGGGGACCATAAACCTTTATTTTCTCCACTATAAGTATTTTAAAATATCTGTTGCAGCATTCAATACATGAAATAGCATAAATGTTAGTAGCCCGAACTTGAGGGATAGAAAGATTGGAAAGAACCATCAAAAAAACACTATATACATGTCTATATGTGTATTGTAAAGGAGCTTGGGAGAAAAGCTGGGGACATCTGTTACCTATAATGTTTTTATAGTCTAGCAGCACCATAGCTCTGCTTGTCCTAAAGCAACTTTACAGAGAAGGGGAGGAGGCATAAAAACATAACCCAGATTAAAACGTTATTTAAACTGTTGGTTTCTGAGTTCGGCTGGTTTGGGTTTTCCTGCTCTCAGAATTCTCGTACTGTCTGTTAGAAGTGCTATTTATGACATTTGTTCATATGAAATGTCTTGCCTCAGCTCCTTGTAGAGTTTCTTCCAAAGATCATGATTAATAGTTCAGTCCTCATTATTGCAAATGTTATTTTTAAATAGTTATTCTGAGAACAAGAATTCCATTAATCAAAATAATAGATAATGAACAAATAAATGGCAACCTAATTTGTCTCGTTCATACATATGGAGATTATAATGCAAACAATCAAGGAACCATGGAGGCTGCTGTACTGGCATCTCAGTAATATGCATGTACTGTATGTCTGTTACTTTATGAGCATTAGAGACAGGATTAGGAGCTGTAGTTCTTGTCCCAGTACTTGTCCCTTGCTAGGAAACTGCAGTGGTATTTGTGCTTCTTGCAGTTTACTTCAGTGTCATGCAGCGATCTGTCTCCAGCATATTAACATGCACACAAACTGAGTTTTTCCTGTTAACTCGGAAAAACTCTGGAAGTTGCCATGAGAGCAGCTTTTGGCATGGAAACTGTAGGTTTCATGTAAAGATCTGCTGCTTTTCAATGAAAGTGAAGAAAGCCTACTTCTTAAAAGGGAAAAAAAAATTTCTTAGTACAGGAAAAATTCAATCCAGCTCTGTATCAGCTGGTTCAAAATTTGACCATACCTCGGTGTGAGTACAGGGGGGGTGAGCCCCTGAGTGAGTTTTGGCACATGTGAAGCTCAGGTCCTGTTCGCCAGTGAAACTGGGAGCACAGCTGTGCCTGAGAGGCACCCAGCCACCCACCACCTCCAGCCAGCCCCTCTGCGCTGTCCTTGTGGGTGTGGGGAGGATGGATTGTCCTTTTCCTGGATCCCTTGTGCTGTGTGGTCCATGACATGCAGGGCGTGCTTTCACTACCTCGCACGCAGTCCATCCCAAAAGAGAGCCCCTAATTACACCCCTTTTTTCAGATTCTGCCCAGGCAAAGTGGGGCAAGGTGCCTGCCAGCCCCTCCCCAACCCTTCCCTCCCTCCTCCCAGCCCGGCGAAGCTGTGCCGCACTCCCCCGTGTGCGTGGAGCCGGTTCGATACGAGGCGTTGTGGTGATAAATGCCTCCTCCTGGAATTGTGGCTGTGTCTCTCAGGCATGATGCAGCCGTGCAAAAATGTAAAGCATCTTTCTTAGTTTACTGCGGGAAATTCAGCATCCAACTAAGGAAGTTTTATCACATCTCTCATTCAGTTACTGTTTCCTACATTTCAAATATACTGCGGTCTGTACAGCAGCTTTTTTTTTCTTTAATTTTGTTGCAAATCTTTCCGACTTAAAACCAAACTTTGACTGGTAAATGTCATGAATCTCGGGCCAGGTTTAATTAGGAATTTTCTAAATCTATTAACAAAAGAGATGCACTTAATACATTATGTCAACCAGAGCTGGGCTTTCTTTAGCTATTTCGAGGGCTGCCATAGGCACAGCTTGAAACTTGCTTGGATTTTACATGGGTGCCGTATTTTATGTTGCATTAATTTAAAATGGTCTGTTTCACTTCATCAAGACTTTAGCTTAAGGATAATGCATTTATGTAAGATTAATCTTGCCATGTTGTTTTAGGATCAGGATTGTAAACTGCATTGTTCCGACAGTGATGTTCTAAATGTCATTTTAAAGCTTTTCTTGGGAGCTGCAGGCTCCCACTTATTCATGATGTTATCTTTAATTTCACTTGATTTTAGAATATCCCTGCTATTTTTTTTCAACGTGGTAATTATTCATGAAAATTGTCTAAGAAAAGAAAAGGAAGATGACAAGGGGGGGAAAAAGCCGCCTTAGCATTTGACAGACCTGCACAAGAATTCAGTTTTTCATTTAGCTGCCTCTGTGACCTCAAACTTCAGCCTTTTTAAAGCACTGATCTAGTTGTGAATCCCTTTTGGCTAGCACATAATTTCCACTTTTTGGAGGCCTCTTCTTCCCCTCCTTGTTCTCAGCCTTCTCTGAACTGCTCTGCCAGATCCTGTTACTTCTTGTTATAGTCCATCAGGGACTTTCTATGGGCCTGACATGCTTTGCTCTTGGTGGAGATGCTTTAAAAAAAAACAAACCTAAATTGTTCTCACGTGGTGGGTCAAGATGAATGTCCATGATGCTAATAAAGAGTAACAAATGCCGGCAGAACTTGCTGGAGGGTCGTGCCTGGGAGCAGGGGCGAGAATGAGCTTTTCCTTTTCTTGTCCTTCTTGCAGGGGAGAGACCACGGCAGCGCAGAGGTCACCCACACGCTGCATCTCCGGAAGGGAATCTAGATCCTGGGCGGAGGAGCCCCGACAGCGCTCCAGAGCATCCATCCATCCATCCCCCTGCCAGCCATGGCCGCACCCGGAGCTGCTGCGTGAGGCCGGGAGCAGCAGCGCTCTGCCAGGAGGGGGGGGTGCCTCCGCGCTGTTAATCATCTTAAAATAAATGAAGATGCTTCACAAGATATATATAAATTGACGTACTAATCAGTCCCATGGTTCCTTATTTCCTTTATAATAAACAGTGGAGTTGGCAAGCACTGTGGCGGCACAAGGCATCTATATTAATCAAGAGAAGTTTGAGACACTGGAAAAATTAAACTTTATGTGATTTGGACAGCATGAAGAAGTTAAGCACTGTAACAAAAACCTCCCTGATGCTCACAATGACTATTTGATACATTTGAAAAACAGCGGTGGATTTGAGGGCTGGAGAAGTATTAATTAATGAAACTGCCACTGCCTGTCATGCTGAAAAGCAAATTAAGAAAAAAACAGCAACAGAAAGAGGAAGAATGGGGGGTGCAGGGAGAAGGTGGCATTCGGTGCTGAGAAAGCAATGCTTGATGAAGGATTAAAGGGACTAAAGAGAAAGACCGTCATTCTGCAATGGTTTGTTTCATTACAGTTTGGGGACCACTTGCATTTCGAGTGCTCTTGCTCTTGACTGCGCACCATTAATAGTGTGTGAATATGGAAACTGAAACACTTCCATAGAAAAGCTTCTATTCTGCTTTGGAAAAGAAAAGCTAGTTGAACACTAAGAAAAAACCCAGGCTTCTGTGTTTTACTCTCAGGACCTTTTTTTTTTGTAACAGGGCTACTTTCTTCAACCTGGTCACAAAGGAAGTCTTCACTTAATGAAAAATAAAAAGGAAAAAATAAGACATTCAGCTGTCTAACACCACTGATCTGTCTGTTTAGAAGAGAAAAGGTGTCACTGAAGGGATTCAGGCAGCCCTGGGGCAATAAGGTGCTCTTCGCTCCTGCCTTTGGTTCAGCAGACCAGCTGCGGCTCCTCCTTGGGCCCGCTGACATTCTGGAAAGATGAGGAACTTCTTTTGTGGTGGCGGGTTAATGTTCATATAAATGTGTCATGTCTTGTACTTGGTGATCACTGGTGGTGTTAGAAAACAAGAAAACAACAAAAAAAAGCTTTATATACCTCTTCTACAGTAACTCTTTAACTGCAAGTTTTCAAGGTGGGGTTGTGGCACATAACAGGTTGTTAAACCATGCAGTGTAAGCAATTAAAAATGTATTCCACAGATATAAATATTTTCTTTTCTTATTGCTGTGACACTATGTGTGATGGTAATATTTCTGAAAGTTTCAGATTTTGCACATATAATTTTATGCATTATCAAAAGTTACTGCTGCCTTGAAAGAAAATGTTCTGTGAAAATTTTTGCAAAAGCTTTACTAGTTTTTTTTTTTAATTGTAACATTTTGTAAAGGCAGAAAATGGAGTTAAAAAACAACTAGCATGCTAAATATATTTTTCAAAAAAGCAATAATTTTACATGTACAGAAATGATGCTAACCTTTAATACAGGTGAGACCACAGTTTACTTAATACAGTAATGGAATAGTGCTGTTTTTGTAGAAATGGACTTCTGACAAAAGATTTGTTTAAAAAAAAAAAAAGGCAGAAAAAACCTTAAAACGTGATGTTTCTGTTCTAACAGTTCTGTTCTAAGAGATGGGCGGGGGGGGTTTCTTTTTTTTGAAAAAAATCTAGTCAATAATTTGGGCTGGATACTACTTGTTACTTGTTTTAAATTACTTGACAGATTTTGTTACTTTGCAACACTTGCAACAATGCAAATTAACTTTCTTACTTTTTTTTCCAAACTAGATTTTCCTTATGCTATTACAGGAGATGTAAAGCAGAAATCTCTGTAAGTCTCGGTGTAGTTAGGAATGTCTGTGCAAATACTTAAAAGTGACTGTAATTAACTGTTCTGTGAAGTTATTTTGAGGGAGGTCGCATAGACACATTCCATTGTACACCAAAAAGAAAAAAAGAAAAAAAAAGAAAAAATTAAATATTTTGCTGTGTTGCTTAATGATTATCATTTTGGGTTTGCACTAGCTTTCTTTTTTCTTTTTTTTTTTTTTCTTTTGTTTTGTTGCTTTTCTGAGTCATATTTTCCATGAGAGAAAGTAATGGTGACAGTTCAGGAATGCACAAAAGCTAGTTGCTTAACCTATTTGTTTGTGGTTTAGTTATTAAAATCTCCTCTATACCCAAAATGGCACAAAAGTGTAGTGTACATTTGTAATTTCTCCCTTTTTTTAATTGTATTTTTTTGGCAAGCTGAACTAGAAAATCTGAGTTAATATTTAGAGCCAAAACCTTCTTTCTGGAATTTTCTTCCTGAATCCTTGCCAGAGAAGCTAGTGCTGTCACTGCCATTACCAGAGTACTAATCAGCAAAGTTTACAATCATAATTTTGCTTCATGAAGAACAACAGTAGGGGAAATCAGTTTAAATAATTATATGCTGTGTATAGCACAGAAGTGAGATTTTCACTAATTAAACAAGAAATAAGAGTGGGTGTGGAAAAACCAACCTTAAGGACCATCTGTTTTTGAAAGTGAATCCCACGATTTCTGGTTTTTTTCTTTATCATTGTATTGTATTGATTTGTTATTTTAGTTAGACCATAGTATTTAAAATGAGTTGTGTTCTTATTTATTTAGTCAAATGGGCTTTGATCAGCTCTTTTAAGCGTGATAAGTTTTTTTGGCATGACACACTCCTGTAAAGCCCTTTTAAGACTGTTACAGGGACTTTCTACTACCTCTACCAATCTACTGTTTCTTCTACTTAACAGGTTTTTATGGTGTTGCGAGTCTAATGTAACTTAGACAATAAAGGGTTTGATTATCTACGCTGCAGATTCTCAGTGTATCTGCCATCTCTCTCTCTCCCCTTCTCCCTCTCCCTTTCTCTCTGGTTTGTGTGTGGTTTATTTCAGCTAAAGTGTAGGAGATCTCTTTTATTACGGCTGAAGTGAAGGGCCACCAGAGTATTTATGCATCCTGAATCTTGTACATTGAGCAAAAGTCCAACTTGGAGAAACTTCCTCCACAGGGCTAATCAGCTACTACATTGCCACCATGCTGCATTCTTGAAATTCCTTCTGTCAGAAATGCTGTATATAAACGGGTGCCTTCTACAAAAAGTTAAGCCAGTTGGAAAGCCAAGACAGTTTTTAGGTTTGTATTTTAAAACCTCTTTAAAGTCCTTAGTGATAAACCTTAGCATAAATTGCTACCTCTGTCCTATCAAAAACTGAGCTTTAATGAAATCAGCTGGGTATTATCCTTTAGAAAACAGCATCTGCTGGTAGGTGCAAAAAGTGGTTTGCTGTTGACTGTAGGATACAAATCTCTCACTAGGGGGATTTCCTGATATCCTGCAGGTTTCATGGAAATCCCTGAAAATGTGTTGCTGTATTCTTGTGCTTTGGGGAGCTTTGTGGTGTCTTCGTTTATCCTACTGGAGGCATCAGAACATGTATGATATTTGGAGTTACCTTACCTGTTATTCTCATGGGAGTGCATCCCCCCTGTTCACTCCTCATGCCCAAAGACTTTCTGACCAGGCCTGTGCTTGGTTTTGTTCTTCCTTGCCATATTCCCATGCTGGGCTACCTCAAGTGTATCTCAAAAGCTCCACCAGGAATGCTGGAATTCATTGGGGATTTGTCCTTGAAGAACCAATCCGTCACAAGACCTGGAACAAAGCAAGAGGTAACTTCTTCATTAGGTTCTTACTACATAAAATGCATTGGATTACTGGGAGAAAGGTTGCATTTTATGACAAGTCAAATTTCCTGGCCTCCGTGCAAGCCACTATTTTTAAGCCAGCAGTTCTGTGCAAAGCACAGAATTGCACAATCTTCTCCACTTGTGCTCTGTCCTTTCTCTTTTGCTGTATTTGAGAGCCCCATACTTGAGGACAGTCCAGTGTTCAGAGTCAGAGCATGGGTGGATTCACTGGGAGCTCGCAGGTAAGGAACACCGGCCTGGTCCCAATATTTAGAGGGTAACATCCATATACTGGAGTGGTGTTGATGCATAAAACCCCTTCCACTTCATTTTTTTTATTACAAATTATGAAGTTATTGTTTCTGGAGCAGCAAGTGGTGTAAAGCAGTTGAAGATAATTGAAAGCATAGACATGGTCCCCTATTAGCTGCTTTCCATGGGACTCTGGGAATGCTGAGAGAGAGACTGTACCCATGTGATGACATCATTAACTATCTCCAAGTATACAGTAGCTGTTAAAAGGTACTTTTGCTTGGATTTTTTTCCCCCTGGATTTATTAATACTGCGAGGAAGAAAACCATAACTACCCCAAAACACTGGGAAAAAAATGCCCTTTTGTTCAAGGCTAGTAGTCACAGTGTAAATAATACATGGGGGAAAAAAAAATCCATATACGTTTGGTATAAGCAAGTCTTTCCAAACTGACCACCAGCTACTGGTCAAAGCAAGGGATGCTTTTGCTAGTGAGAGAGGAAGGATTGTGTTGTGACTAGGAAGCAAGCACAGACCAGGGGTTTGTTTTGTTCCCAGTTCTGTTGGTTAGAATACTGCAGTGGATGTTGCTCACAGGGCCGTAAGAAAGAGGAAGAAAGCCCATGAAAGGTCAGTAAGGGACTAAGTTTTGACCCTCTGAAATTGACGTAGATGGAACACAGTCTCTGAGGAAGGTCAAAGCTGAGAACAGGGCCACGGAGAGGCCAGAAGCGGAGCGAGAAGTTCAGAGGAGAATCATCATTGAGTGAAAAAGTTGCCAAAAAGGGCAAAGTCAACAATTTGAGAGATCAAAAGAATTTCGAGATGCAGCAGAAACTCTGAAACCTAACCAGAAGAGTTGTGTGCCCCTTGCTTCTGTTCAAATGAAAGAGAGGAGGAATGTGCAGACAGCTTCTGGGAAGATGGATTGGAAACTTCTGAAAATAAGCATATAATTTAATCTCGGTGAATCATTTTATTCTGCAAAAATGTTCTTAGGCTGAATGATGTTCTGACAGAAAGTAAGGGAAAGCCTTTTTTGATTTCTGCTTTCTTGACTGATGAGTGAACCAGAGGTAGTACTATAATTATGAGTAGTTGAGGGTGGACTGAAGGGTCTCTCCAATACCTAAGGCATTCTGAGAAGCATGTTGCTCTTCTGGAGAAACAAGTAGACCGATTAGCCCCAAGCAGGAAAGGGAAAAAAAAAGGCAGGCAAGAAGGCTCGGTATTTCAAGCAGATGCTGAACTGGAGCAATCCTTTGAGGATGCTAGAGGCTAGGATGCAGATAGCATTCTTTAATACAGAATGTTTTAAGATGCCTTGTAGTATGTTGGATAAAAGAGCTGGAGATGCTTAAAGCTGTTAAGAAAAAATGTGCAATATTAAAATGGTTTCAGACACTTGGCTCTTTCCTTTGTGAAATCCTTTGTATCTCATATTTGAGTTGTTCATGTGAGATTGGTACAGATGGCTTGATTTGTTTGTTCCTGTGTCATCAGGTGAGTTACTTGTCAGGAGTTTAGAAAATGTGAGTTACCCATGTTCCCTTTGTCTAAGTGAAAAGCTATGCATGTCATCTTTCATCACTATCAACCCAAAGTACCACAGGAACCTCAGAAGGTTTTTCTGAGCAGAGAAAAATGATTTATTTATCTCCTAAATATTCATTGTTATGATATGACATTAAAAAAAAAGGGACACTGACCTTCCAGTTCATCTTACTCCCAGAATTCAGCTTATTTTTCTGGGACAGGGCAGTGTTGTGCTTTGCCTGGGACAATTCATGAGCCTGTTGTGGTTTCTGAGGTCTACAGCTTGTCACAGAGTGCTGGAACAGTGTTCCTATAAACATGGTTCTTCTGTGAAGGACTTCTCTTTGTGAAGGTAGGTCACAAACCAAACCATTTCTTGCTCTTACCACGAGTTTTCACGAGAGTCATGCTTCTGCTGCAGGGTCACTGGGTCTGTTCTTTTCCGTGGCAGCCAGCAGTGGGAGGTCACTGCAGTCACCTCACCCACAGAACACATGGATTTAAAATGGTAACCAGTTTTCTGGCTACTGCTTTTCCAAATTTTTCTTCCTTGTGTCCCTCTTTTCCTTCAGAGAACACAGATATGGGTGGTTGCTTGCACCACAGAGGAGGTGACATTTCTAAAGCAGCGGTGGGGACAGGCAGCTGGGAAGAGTTTTCTGTTTTTAAGTTCACATCAGGAGCTTGCCTAGTCCTGTCTCTTGTGGTGGGGTTTCCCACCTACTTGTCCTGATGAATGGCAAATCAGTTGTGTGAGCGTGCTCCTGATGCTGTGCAAAAGCCTGCTATGGATATGGGAATGATTGATTTTTCCCAAGATTTTGGGCCCCCTGCCCCCAGATATTGACTAGAGTAGAGTGTCCTTGTTAGGGAGTGTTTGACTGCATTGTTAGAGGGACAGGAAGATGCTTAGTGCAGGTGTAACATGAAACACATTTTAATCTCCAGAAACTGTAGGTCTAGTGGTAGGTTCTAGGGGCTCTTCACAAGGTCAAATTTTTGGCTCTCTCACAACAAGAAGGTGGAATTATGTGGAAATTTGCTCAGGTCCTCAGTCTGGTTGCTCACCATGCCTGTACCTTGAGAGGACAAGGCTGCCTGCTGCCACCAGCCCTGAGCTGGCATTCAGGTGGTGAAGGGGACCTGTACTTGCTGTGTCCCCAGTAGTGACACACGTGCACAGCTCTTCTTGGGCTCCCTCCCTTGACCTGCTTGCTTCCCAGCTCACAGCTGCAAATGGGGAAACTGCTCTCTCACATCCCTAGAGCTACATCTGCCAGGACAGAGGTGTGAAGGGAATTCGGGCTGGTCTCAACCCTGCCATTGAGGAGGGTATCTTGGCACAGCTGTGTTCTGGGATTTTTTGTTTAGCAGCAGTCATGCAGTGGGAACAGCCCAGGATCCAGAAGCACTGTGCTCCTTTAGCTGGAGAGGTGTTCAAGCCTCTCTGGGGGACCCTGAATGTGATGAAAGTCTAGGCAGTACCTTCTGAAGAGGTTCAGTCAACTCTGTGTTTATCCTCCTCAAATTAAGCTATCCTTGAAATGCAAGGCCAGGGGTCATGTCTGGTGGAATGGGAACTGCAGGAACTTCTGAGCTAAGTTGAGTGCAAGTGCTAGAATTAAATCCAGGCAGACCCAAGTGAAATTCCAGGGGGGGGAAGGACAGGCAAGTGTCAAAAATGACATGGGCCTTTTACTTGCTGCTGGTGAGGCTGCTGATTTACTTCTCAGCACCATTTCCTGCACTATCCCTTAAAGTACTAGTGCTTTCAGGGTTAGAAGCATGGAGTTCCCTACAAAGCTACGTAAGTTATTTTCATTTTGTCTCCTCTGACAGCATCTAATATGAGAAATCCCATGGCTTTTAAGGTGAGGAAAGTAGAAGGGGAATAGTCCAAGTGGCAGCAGTGTTACTCTCCTGAACTGCTACTTTTTTAGACCATGACATTTAAAGTATTTGATAACTTGAGCTAATTCTCTTTTGCATTGATTCTGTTGAATAAACAGTGACTTTAAAATGAGGCACAGCTGGAGACACCATTAAACCCACCTGAATTTTGCTTCTCAAGCTGTGTTTTTTGAGTATTTTGCAGAAAATGAGTTTTTGAGAGTTTTTAGAAAAAAAAATAAGCTTCTAAGTTTAGAGAAATCATTTTGACTGTAGCCAGAATTGAAATGCTTCAGAGAGCTGAACTTGCAAGAAACAGGTGAGTGGCTGAGGAGGCACAGAGAGAAGCACCAGAGCTGTAAACCTAGCTAGATAGTGTTGTTACTGAGACTGGTTTGGTAAATGTGATTCCAGGGAATCCAGGTGCCTTGTAGGGCCTCCTGATAATTTTTCATGCCACTTTTGGCAGAACAATTTGTAAGATTACAGTTCCCTTCATTATATAAAGGGCCTCTTAGGTAGGTGTCCATCCCTGCTGGGCACTGTATGGTAAGAGACATTTCCTGATGCTAAAGCTGTGTGCGTGCTGCCATGCAGAAGTGATGCTGCACCAGCCTCGGGGGCAAATCCCCCCTCTGACCACGGCACTTACCTGCTTGAATGCCTTTAAGCTGCCTGTGAGGCAAACGAGTTGCAGCTTGGGCCTACTGTGGGGATGTGCCCCGGCACTTGCGGATTTGACCAGTGTGCCCAAACCTCTGCTCTTACTGCAGCCAAGAGACGGCACAGATAATGGTGGCTGGGTGGTGGACGCTGCCTGCCACAAGGGCAGGTGCCACGTGTAGGCAGTCTGGCTGCAGGCTGAGCCCAGGCTGCCTCCCAGGGCAAGTTAGATGAGATGAGAGCAGGGTTTCACAGCTCAGATAAATGCACAGGTAGGGAGGAAGGCTGCAGAGGAGCCTCACCTCGCACAGCTCCCTGCACAGCACAGTGTGCTGATCCACTCTGCAGGGACTCTATGAAGGGTGTGGTGACAGTCTCTCTTCTGGGAGTGTAGCTGCTCGCTGCCCTACAGCCATCTGTAAAGGAAGATGTGTCCTTTTTTAGGCTTCCAAAGAATGCTCCAATGAGAGGACATTGCACTGAGTGTCTGTGGAGACATGAGAACTTGACAGTCTTGGCCCACTCAGGTAATGATGAGGAAAGGTTGATACTTGGCTGTTTCTTGGAGCATTTAATTGTTTTTAATTATTCTGTGGGCCTGTGTCACTTTTGCACCAATGGAAGGAGCCAATCCGTTTCTGAGAGGAGACTGAAAAACCATTGAAGTTCTCTGTATCCATCACTAACATGGAAAATGGGCAAACTATCTTCTCCTTCCCATCTGTGTGTATTTGAAGGAACTGCATTAACATCAGTGGGATTTTTGCATAGATGCATGGCTGACAATGAGGACTAATTTGACCTCCAGTCAGAGATGCATGGGAACATGATACTTGCCTGTTACTTTACACAGGAAAGGGGTTAGAACAGAGTTTGTAGGATGATGGCAAAATGGTTCTACTCCAGACTTGCATCTGGGGAAACTGACACTAGTCCTAAAGCAAAGCTCTAGTTAAGAGATTAGTGTGAAGCTGATGTCATACATTAGTGCATGATGTTTTAACTGAAGTTTCTTCTTTTGGCAAGTAACCCACTTCAAAAAAAAAACAAACCAGTAAAACCCAACAAAAAACTTGCAGTAAGATAGTCTCAGAAGATGGAGGTAAACAGATGTAGTTGTGCCAGTGAATAAATTGTGAATAAGCTATGAAAATGATACTTAATGTACTTTAAAAGATTTGGCTTTAGTATGGAAATGATACCAGCTGAAGTGAAAGCAATACTATCTACGTGGGAAAGTGGCATTGAAATATTCTTTCTTTCTTTCTGCCGCCTTTTGTCAATAAGAGAAGCTTGAATTATGCATTAGCAAGCTATAGAGTTATGGAAGATAATACAGCAAGGTTATGAACCCAGAACAAAAGAAGGGGAATCTAGGTTCAACTCAGTAATATATCACTTGGAACATATATAAATGGTTATAATGCTTTCCACATTATAAAGAGAGTATTCACATATTTAAATGAGAACAGAACCATTGCTTCAAGATTTTATTGAAATATTAATTTGGGCATTGTAATTAGTTCTTCTTGGGAAGCCTTGCAGTGTTCAGTATGTTTAGAGTTTTGTGGAATATTCTGGAAAATTACTCTAGCAGATGTACTTTAGATGTAGGATTTTTCATAAATATCAATTTGTATTCACATAAACGAAATTCTGAATCTCTGACTGTGAACAGTCATCTTTTGAAATGGGAGTGATCTTCGGACAAAGATGGTCAAAGCAATACTAATTCTAAATATTTGGAGGAGGAACCATAAGCGAAGAATTATTCACAGCATTTTTTTTCATTATTAATATTATTATAATGTGCTTCTCTCCCTAAATTGACAAAAAGAAAGGGAAGCAAAATCCATCGGCTGCTCTATTTGCTGTCTGCTGATAGTTCTGAAATGGCTTGTTCCTTTGAGGCCTTTTTCCTGAGTGACATCTCAGCGCTGTCACCTGCTGGGTGCCGGTGCTTCTGCTGACCTTGGTGTCCACCCCAGCCCACCAGGCTGTGCCCACCTCTGCCAGTGCAGCAGGGGAAAAGTGAGCAGCCCGCCCCTAAGCCTGCCCTTAGCAGCCCCAGGTTTATTTAAATTGCCCTGTACCCAGGTCAGTTTTGTTTGGAGCTGGAGCACTCTATAGTTCTCAAAGATGGAGCAGCACAGGGTGGGGATTGTATCATGGGACAGAGCTGTTGCTGGAACATCGAGTTTCCCAGTGATCATTGGGATCATTCAGTCTTTCTCTGGCCCCAGGGGCACGGGATGACCCTGGGAGTTACTGCCATATTGGCTCTGAGGTCCTTGGCTGCCCCACCAGCTTTTACCTGGGCAAGTGTTGGAGCCAGGTCCACTCAAGTCCTCCTTTGTCTGCAGATTTGCTCCACAGCCGATGCGGAGCCAGATGCTCCTGTTGACACACGGTCTGATCTCTCCCTTGTTTGCTCGGCTCTGGAGGCAGCCTGGCTCCTTTGCTCCTCTGTGCTGGGCTGTGGACATCACCCCTCCTGCTCCCAGAGCTTGTGTTCCCTCCTTCTGCAGTGTCAGGGAGAAGAATCCATGTTTTTGTTGCTCTTGCAAATAATGATGATAAGATTTTTTTTTTTTT
>VXBB01012047.1:388704-416229 GCA_013399915.1 Illadopsis cleaveri
CCTAATAGGATTTTGGGCAGTGATCAAGTAGAGAAAAGTTAACTACAACAGGCTGGGATTTATTTTTTTTTCTGGAAATAAATTATGGACTTTAAAAACAAGGTCTTCTCGTGGCTGAAGCTGTTCACTAAATCAATGAAGCATCTGAGGTGCACTTGCAGTTCCCTGAGCTATATCATTAAACAAGTGTAAGTTAACCAACCTTCAGACCACTGTTATTTACTTTTAATCACAGCTGAGGAGCTACTTAATAAAACTCTTGGGAAAAGCAAACCATTTCTTGAAGAGAGAAATAGGGAGTCCAAGGTAAGCATTTACCAGTCGCCAAGAATCTTTAGATCCATTTAGTGTCTCATTATTTGGTGAATAAACCACCTGGCATTGCTTAGAAAAACATCGGTATAATTTCTTTCCAAGACAGACCTAATTGTATAGCAGTGTGTGGCCATTATGTTCTTCCACTCCTGATGTGAGAGTGGGAGTGCATACCATGTAGTTTCATTCTCTTTTTGTTTCAAAAAAAGTGTCCTTAAAAAATGAATAACTGTGGAGAAAGGATGCTGTGTTGGGCTGCTCATGCTAACTGCCTTACTTAAGAGGTGCCACCTGAATCTTTATAAAAGAAGTAAAAATACACACAGTTGCTCCAACATTATTGTGCTCTGCAGTGAATTGTTATGATGAGGGCAGCACAAGAAACTTTGTGTTTGTCCTTTATGTGGTAACCCTTTGGGCTCAGAGATGAGGGCTCCATTGTCTTCAATCAGCCATCAGAAGCCTCTCATTTTCTTCCTCCTACACAGTTCCAGTCTCCCATGCACATAATTACGGAGATTGTGGCTTTTGGTTATGAGAGGAGGGGTAATTCCTGATGTTTGGTTGTTCTCACTACTTGTGAATTTTGAAAACTGATTCTGACAAGTGTTCAGTGGGAATGGGTTGGGGTGTTGCAGGGATATATGTACAGCTCTCCTTAATTTCATTTAGCCACCCCTTAATTTGGTTTCGTCAAGGGACTGCTGCATATTGCACGAGGCATGGAGGCTTTTTGAATTTGGGTTTCATTCCTGAGAACATGGTGCACTGCCTAAGATTAAGACAGACAGTCTTGGATGCACAGATCACTTTGAGTGAGCGATTTCCTCTTGGAAGAAATGACGTCTCAGGGCCACCTAGAGGAAGAGGTAAATGCAAAGTAATTATCTGTGTTGTTTAGCCAGTCCTAGTGAAAAGTGTGTCAGGGCTGAGTTCTCAGGTACTGATGTCCTCCTGCAGGTGTGAAAACCACACCTTCACCCAGCTGTTTGCTTCTGCTTGTGCTTGTCTCCTTGTCTCTTTCTACTCCCACCATTAGCTTTTTATTCAGTTTCTGATTTCACACAGGCTCTGGGAGAATTGGGAAAGTGGGACCTGTGGAGGGTTGATGACATTTTCCTGACTTTTGTTAGCTGCTGTGGTACCCAATGGCTGGAGATCAGAATGGATGTGGAATAGAAAAAATACTAAAAAATACAGCCTGTGGCACCTCAGGGTGCAGTGTCTTTGGTGCCAATGTCCATCCAGAGCTAATTTTGTTGCTACACAGCCCAAATAATTTTATACTTTTCCTAAGATTTTTAGAATTTTCCAACTCTTGGAAATTTGACAGAAGTAATGTTTGGCTCATAAAACATAACATAGCTTTTTTTTAAAAAAAGGCAGTAAGGATACAGGCAGTTTCTGAGTAGAAAGTAGTTCACAACTTGGGTGGTTTCAGGTCAGTTTTGGGTCTCATGCAGGCCGAGAAAAAAAGCTGCTGCTGCTTTCCATAAAAATAAGAGCCTGTCCTTGCTCTTCATTTCCAGTACTTATTATTTTTACCACATTCATATATTTATATTTTGCTTTTGGAAGGCACAGGGACAGAATGATACTCCTTTGCCCCTGATCTCACTGTGATTATCCAACATAAATCTCCCTTTATAATCTTATCACTGAGCAATTCGGTTATTCTAAATGTGAGCCTTCTTGCCCACTAATCAGTTCATCTTCAGGTTTTTAAAAGCCCTATTTCATAATTCTGCACATTCCAATTGCTTCTGAGTGTCCAGCCCAGCTCTGCCGTCACTTATCCCCTTCTCCTTCCTTTCTGACAAGGCAGGCTCTTTCTCCCGCTCACAGTCTTTGCATTGCTTCCAAGTTGATGCACATAGTCATTTGTAATCAAGGCTGTAAATTGTATTTAAAGCTGTACTGCACTATCCATGGATATTTGAATCATAAATGAGAGTATTGTCCTGCCTGTACTCTCACTTATTCTTTCAGCCGTAATAGATCCTTTCATTTGTGCTCAATTAGCTTTTCCACTCTCGCATTCAGACCCTGAAAGTTTCCACTCTTTTCTTCAGGTCTTGAATGCTGATGGTGTGGCCGTGTTTGCCTCTACCCCATAATTTGTTTCCCTCTTTTGTACCACAGATTTCCCTGAATATGGTTTGTTTGTTTTGACAAATCCAAAGACCATGATTATATTGTGCCATAAACCAAAAATGTTCGCTTTAATTACTGCTGGGGTGCTACGGCTCTGGGATGGACCTCTTGGGTGTTTCAGCTTTTGTGTCCAGGTTGAATGTAAACAGAGTTTTTCTAGAAGATTGATTTTGGTGGGGTTTTTTTAAATTTGTTTGTTTATTGGGTTTTGGGGAGTTATTTTGGTTTTTTATTCTGATACAGCAGTGAGCCAAATCACAGCAATTGTGTCAGGAAGAGTCATTTTTAGAACAGCACCCCACAGCGTGCAAGCACACAGAGAGCCCTTCCTTTGCTGCAGTGCCCTGATGCTGGGATTGTCAGTCCAGCCCAGTGCCATCCTCAGCCCCTTCCAGTGCCAGCTCTGCCCTCCTGGCTCTGGGCACAAAAGCTCTGGGGGAGCTGCCAGCTGCTCCTGCTTGGGGGTCACATTTCCCCTGGAACTCCAGCCTGGTGCAAAATGTGGCTCCTCATGTTTGTAATGACTTGTCCTGCTGCTAGCACAGCTTTTTATGTTTGCTGACATCTCCGAAGGTGGAATTAGAGAGAGCTATCTTGTGAGAGAGGGTTTCCTTTTCCCTGGGTGTTTTTGAACCCACTTTTTACTTGCTTTTTTTAATGTCTTTCTTTTCTGAGAAAAAAAAGAAACAAAACTCAGAGAAAATTAGCTATAGCTTCACTTCCTTTCTTTGCACTACAAAATGTGCACATACTTCTATAGTGTGATCAGGCAGGTTTTATTTCTCTTCTTGTTTTATAAATATGGGCTGATTTTTTTTTTTTTAACTGATGTTCATTTCTGTTTGGAAAGTATTTTTAGGGGAGTTTTCTTTCACTTTGAACACAGCTGGCATGTTTAAATAAATGTTTCTCTTCTGTACTGAGCCCTGGGATAATGTTGCAGGCAGAGTGATTGATGTCTGTTTGAAACTAACATCTCAGAAATTATTTTGTGATCCTCTTCCAAGAGGAAGATGATCATGACCTTTCTTTCCAGGACTGTCCATGGATGGAGGCAGAATCCAGTTGGATCCTGTTTTGGGTAAATGTTGTCCTTTGTATTTTTGAAGGTTTTAGTAGACTTTCTCTTGTTATAGATAGCCATCTCTATTTTAACTTTTTCCAATCCTGTGAAACTCTAGAATTAAAAATAAATTTGAAAATAATATATATCTCTGATGGACTAAAATGAATAATGTGTGTAAATGCACACAAAGAAGGAGACAGACAGACAGTGCAAGTGTTAGGGTATTCATCTGTGATGTGAATCTGAAAGCAAACCATGAAAATACAGCAGCTAACAAGACATTTGTTGACCTGTATTTTGTGGGGATGAATTGAGAAAAGAACTCTGTCCCGAAATCTGTCCCTAAATTGCAATTGCAGCAAGAGATGGCAAATATAAGCAATAAAGTGTTATGCTTGGGGCTCTACATCAGGGGCACCTGAGCTTGTTGGACAGAACTGTCTAGAGGAACCAACTCTAACATTAACCCATTCATGAACATCAAATGTAGCTAGACTGTCTTTTCATATTTAGTGATATACAAAGTATAGGCCTTCCTTCCTTCCTTCCTGTCCTGTCCTGTCCTGTCCTTCCCCTCCCTCCCTCTTGAAAACGCCCCCAAAGCTCTTTTATTTGACAGTTTTGATCTTTTTGGATCACAAACTATCCTATATAAGTAGCAAAAGCACGACACAGTTCTTCAAAACCTTTATATGTGTCTGTGTAGAATCTCAGTTGCCATTCTTTTCTGTGGACACTTTTCCCAGTCTATACAAAACCCTGATTTCAAATCCTATAATTTTCTTCAGAAAGAAGGGTCAATGTCAGCCTCTGCTGATACAGATTTTTCCACAAAAACTGACCTTGTGCAGCATTTCTAGTTAGCGAATTAAAATCAGTGGAGAGAGCCAGCCGTGTATGAGTCTCTGTGGTCTTGTTTTATTATATGCACTTTAAGGATAGACTGTTAAGGAGGAACATTTCTTGGGTGATTCAGACAGACAAAGCAGAAAGGAACTGCTGGGTTAGTATCCTGATCTGGATATTTCCATGGTTGAAAGTCCTGTGCTCTCTGTACATCTGTACCCTTACGTATTATACCTCATCTCCAGAGCTGCTGCCATACTGCAGTCATAACATCTAATATTTCTACCTATATATACATATATATAGATTAGTTTTAGTTTGCATTTAGATATTGTCTGAATTTCAGACTCTTGGCAAGAGGGAATTATTCCCTTTTCCTAGTATAGAAAATTGCCTTTCTTTACCATGACAGATGTGTACCAATGTTATAAATTATGACATCCTGCCACATTCTGGCAAGGTAGCTCACTTGAAACACAGATTTGGATTTCTACTTTTTTTGGTTTTTTTTAATATATCCCATGTTCTCCATAGTTTAAGGATGGGCTGAGAGGGAGGTAGATGGAGGTCAGGGGAAGAGAAGATTGGAAGGAAAATGTGGTGCAAATCAACAAGCATCATAACCAGCAGCATGCCAGAGGTGCATTAGAGGGACTCAGATGTAAGCCAGTTTGAGTCTGGCTGGTGTTATGGAAGAGAGAACCTCTGTTTTGGGGAGTGGTCAAACAGGGGAGGAAAACCAAAATCATCCATTCCTGGCTGCTCCTTTACTGGTTGAAATCATGTTCATGGTTTTTTCCTTTTGTATATGTCCTTTGGACACCTACAAAACTAGGATTTCCTGGAAGCAAAGCAGAATTTGTCAGGATATAAAAATGTCCCTGCTTTACATTTTCAAATTAAAACTGCCAGAACTCTGTAAATGCTCCCTGTCCATACCCCTGTGCACAGAGCTTTGGTGGCACGTACTGCACTGCACTGCTTCCTGACCAGAGACCTCCAGGAGGTCTTGAACCAGAGATGAGACATTAAAGACAGATTTTCTTCTCCAAGGAGAAGTGAGACTTACTATTATTTTATCATAGTGTTTTGGTATTTAATATAGAAGGGCTTGATAAAGTACTACTGTATAACCTTCTAACAATATCCATTTTGTCCCATAAAATTATTATATCCAGTCTTAAAATGTTAAATATGTCACTATTAGGGTAGAGCATCATAAAATTCAGTTTATAATATTAAAACTCAAAACTGACACAGTGTTATCAATTACATTCCTTGGTAATATTCAACTTTTTTCATTCTTCTTTAATTTTGCATTTTAGTATAACAAATTGAGATTAAAGTCTCCAGTTCAAGGTCTCTTGGCGGTGAATGGCAGTAAAGTTACAAGTAAAGTGATAAGAAAACAAATCACAGTGAAATCTAATATTTAATAACATTTCAGACAGATTACAGAGATTTAAGGCCCTGTGCTGCAATCAGCATTGGATCAGAGCAGATATGCTAGTAATTGCAGAGGGAAATGCTCTCATCTTCTTGAAATAAATGCAGATCATCAGTAGAAGACTGTAAATATACTGAACAGCCAGTATCAAACTGAAATTTCTTTCTGGTATGACTTTAAAAAAAAAAAATTCCAGTGTACTCCCAGAAGACAGAAATCTGTGTTACATTGTTTGGTTTTAGCTGAGGAAATGGTATATTCCCCATTCCCTTAAATTTTTGATGACCTCTCCAGTTGGTGCTGGTACTACACATCTTTCATCTGGACTTTTACATTTCTTGAGCAAATATAAGGAAAACTTCCCTAAAAATGGAAAAAAGGCCATAAAAGAGGCTTTAAATGCTCTGATGTGTTCCTATATATTTTTTACTTTTTAAAAAATATATCTTTGTCCTGTATTCTATTTTTAGAATATCAGACTGCAACAAAGTTTTTATTCAGCTCATAAGGGACTAAATCTCCTTTTGAAAATTTGTTCAACTAACAATGAGCCAATGGCCAAGTTACACAATAATGTGGAAAAAAGAAAGTTACACATGAGTTAGCGGGGCTTTCTCTGCACGTAATGTACATATCAATTACTTAGTGATGCATTATATAGTATAATCTAATTCAGCATGTCAAACTTTTCAACCCAATTTATAAATTCAGCTGCATCAGCCTGTGCATCATTTACACTGGATATTTTTTAGCTTCTCTTGAAATCAGCTCCTAGGAAAAAAAAAGGCTCGATTTATTGTGTGTGTTATACTCTGGGACCTAGTTTGCTCAGTGAGCAAAATGAATGCAGTGAGTTTCACACAGTAGAAGTAGATATTGTGTATTGTGTTTTGTATGCTGAGCCTTTTTCCTTCTTTTCTCTCTCTCTCTTTCTTTCCCTTTTTTTTTTTTTCCCTTCCAATAGAGCTATCCAGTCTTGAATATGTCAGTGTGCCTTGAATGTGCAGTCACATTCTGAGGTATGTCTTTGAACTCTTCAATGGTGCTTTGCATTTCTTTGAGACCTTTTATGAGAAGGAAATAGAGAAACGTGGACTAAAATGCTGTGCGGTTGTCTCATTATTTCTCTTCCATTAAAAAAAAAATAAAAATAAAAAGGAGAGGGAGTTAGTTTTTGTTAGACAGGGACACCACCGTTATGTGGGATATTCAGCATCTACTGTGCATGGCTCCACACTGATGCTTGCAGACCAGCATGGGGTATGGCGTACCAATTTAGGAGGCCAAGACAATAGTTCTGCATTTGCTCCGAACAAAGAAATTATCATCCCCAGCTAGCAATTACTTTGACAAGAGGAAATTGATTTTCAACATATATCTCATTCCTGGCCATTAAAAAAAGAAAAAAAATAAAAAAGCAAAGAAACCCTAAAGCACACCTCCCCCCATTCCCCCCCCAAAAAATTCTGAAAACCCAAGCCCTAGAGAAAGTTGAAGACTAATGGTTAGTAATCAGAAGATAATAAAGTGTGACCAGAAAAATTAGAAGCTCCCCTGCAGCTCTAATTAAGCCAGTAGGAAACTAGAAACATTAAAAACCTGTGGAAGGATGGCAGAATGGTGCCTGTAAATACATGGTCTTCTTTAGGTCAGGGTTCTGTCACCCTTTCTCAGAGTAACGTTTTGGTACCTAAAATGGTCACGAGCAGCAGGCAGTGGATTGTGGGGTCACAGGACAGCATTTGGCAAGTTTCAGCTGGAAAAGCTTGTGCCATACACTTGAAACACAGTGTGTAGGGTACAGCCAGCTGCCTCCATCCTGCAGGGATGTTAAGTGTGAGTGTCACCAGCCAGAGAGATATAAATTAAACATATTTAAGGAGAATTTTCACAAAGGATTATTCTGGCATATAAAAAGGGAAGCCAATAAAAGTTTTGTACAGAGGGGTACTCCTAGAGATTGTATTAATATATTTTATGAGGTTTCTTTTAATTAAATTTACAACTTAACAGGTTTAATTTCTACATGTGTCAGGCATGAAAAAGAAAGAGGACAGTTTGAGACAGTTTTTCTGGAACTGAGGCATTTTTTTTCCACATAGTTACAAATATATCCCTTGCTCAGTGACTGTGTTTATCCTTTAAGTGGTGGGGAGTATGGGTTTACTATCTCAGTTAATTCTCCGCTCTAACACCCATGAAGTGTAATGCATTAAACAAGTTTAATTTTTAGAATCTATTTTGCACATGCCCTTTTGACAGAGACATTCCAGCAGCAGGATAGCTTTTAATACTGCACTTGGGGCACAGCGCCTGACAGAGATTACTGTATAACCTGAAGTAAAAGTATTAGCGTAAAATACAAGACTGTGTACACGGGATTTCATCCAGAGCACTCAGCCAAAAGAAATATTGAAGCGCCGGTAAATCATCCTAATGAGTTAAGTATTGTGTGTGGTTTTGTTATTTTAAGCAAATGCACTCGTATTTGTTTCTGGAACTATAAGGGATCAGTCAAGCAAATGTTTCCGTGAAAGGAAAAAAAAAATATATGTTCATAAAACTTACACTGCCTTACTTCTTGGTGGCAAAGTATTTAAAATAATTGTTCAATGAAAGACTAAACATTTTCTTGGAAAACTCATTTAACTCAAGAATTAGCCATATGAGGTGTCTACTCCACTGTGTAAAATAATAAACTTGGTTCTTTCTTTTTCTGTTTTACCTTTAATTCATAGCCACCTTTATAAAATCCATATGTTACACACAACTGGGCATTTTCATTAAAAAAAGAACTCCAACAAAACCAACAACTCAAATCTACAAGGAATTAGACTTGCAAGCCTAAGGAAAACATTTGACTGGTTTCCAGTTTAAATTGGGGGTGAGAGAGGGGCACTGTAAGGCGGAAATGGTGCTGGGATGCTAAAACAGAGGCTGGCAATAGGAACAAGCAGAACTGCCTCAGCCTTTATGCTCTCCTCCAGTTGTCTGGGGTGTAGGGATTAAGTAACTACTGCCATTCACACACCAGCAGTTTCCCTCCCAGGTGTGAAACATCTTCCAGATAGATCAGCTGGGAGTTTTGGAAATAGCTGGTCCTCTCCCTCTCCCTGTCCCTCTCCCTCCTCTTCTTTTTCCTTTCATGCATTCCACTTGCTCTTGTCGGTAGTTGAAGAAGGAGGGATAAATGTAGGACAGTGTTTGTGGGGGGTTAATTCTGGTGGGTAGCAGACCTTTAAAACGATTCTGGCTGGCTGGAGAATTCCAGCCTGAGGGCCATCTGACACAGCCTGGGGCAGGGCACTGGGGCAGGGAAGTGACCTGGCACAGCAATGGCCACTTCATTATATTTTTTGAGGTCCTCCAAATCTTAGCCCACTCTGAGAGTTCATTGCTGCTACAATTTAATGTAGTCACAAGTGTGACCCAGTCACCCAGGGGGTTCTCTCATCAGCCCCGTGTTGCTGGAGTACCTCAAGCTGGGACTTGCCACAGCCTGATTTTAAAATGCCACCCACTACCTTGGCTGTGTGTTCATCTTTCTGGAAAAGCCTTCAGATGGTCATTTATGGCAATGCACAAGACTCCCAGGAACAGAGAGAGGGATCCTCCCTACTCCAGGCTACTGCTTTTTCCTTAGGCTTCACCAGGCAGTCTCAGTCCCAGCTCAATGTGGTTTGCTCACACACAGTATATAAATACATTGTTCTGGCTGGATTTCCTGGCTTTGCACTTCTCTCCAAAACAATTCTCAACCTGACCACTTTAGGAGATATTTCACTGAGCAGCATCTACATCTAAAACATTTCAAAGGATTTTTCCCCATGATACAGAAAGACAAAACTCCTATAGAACTGTTATTTTGTTTTTCTTTATAAATCTCTAGTATTTAAAAATCAAAAAAAATTACACCATTCTGTTTATGAAATTTGTTAAAAATAATCCTTGTCATCTTTTTCAATAAAATGTATTTCAACTGTCTTATTGGTGCCTTTTTCCAGTTGTACTCAAAAAAGACTTATTTTAGCATAGATGTCACCAATTCAAAAGAGCAGAGGCCTATAAAACACAGAGAGTGTGGTTTTATCATTCCAGGCTAAGGCACACTGTGTCCATTACCAACAGCTGGAAAATGAGACAATGACTAAAAGTGGCATCATTGTGTTTCCTGGATGCTTTACTGGCAAAGTTCAGTGAGGTGAAGACACTTGTGATGGAGATAGCTCAACAGGGATTTTTCACTTCATGTCACACGGTAGTTTAAAAAAAAATCTGCTAAGAGATGTCAGAGGTGAACTGAACAGCTTGAGTCTAGTACAAAAATCAATGCACACAAATTGTTTAGGTCCCAGTTTTGCTCCACAGTGTGTGTGTATGCCTACAAATTATAAATATGGCTGTCTAGGAAATCATGCCTTTGCTTTTTGTCATCCACTTCATCTCTGCCTCATGTTTCTGTGAGGTCAGTAGATGTTTGCATAGCTACTGCAGCCTCCTCTTTGCAGGAGGGGACAGCAGAGTCCTGGCTGGGTGCAGGATGTTGCAGGGTCATTTAGGAGATAGTGATTTTTTCTCCCCTCCATTTCCATTCATTCACCTTGTGTTCTGCTGAGCAGCTTCACTCTCAATCATCTGCTGAGTAAGGATATTTCTACACAACACCTTTTTCAGGCAGAAGCACCCATGCTACCCATGTGCTTGGCTGACAAAAAGCCCTGTGGCCACTGTGACCGTAAGCCCACTGCCCCTTCTCTTATGAGAGCAAACAAGTCAGGCCTTGGCAGCTCAGATGGAAGGCAGAAAATGCTTGTGTAAGCCAGGGAAATGTCACAGAGCTGTATCTCAAGCCTGCTGCAGTTTCTATACAAAGATTACTTCTTTAGTTTTATTGTTTTAAGTGAAATCTAACCTTGATTTTGTGGGAGGGACCTATTACATTATTTGACTGTCGGGTGCTAAATGCATTTGCAGTGCAGTATTTGATTATGAAATGTTACCAGCATTTATGGTATTGCCATAATAGCCAGAGACCCCAGCTCCTAACAAGGCCTTACTGTGCCAGTCATTTTACAAATCACAGGAGCAAAAGACAGGCCGTGTCTCTGAGACCATGAAGTTTAGAGAGAAACACATCTGAGCGCTGAACTTAAGCACAGAGGAACTCAGTAACTTGCCTGAAGTCTTAATAGCCAGTCAGTGAGAGAGCCAGAGGGGAAAAAAACATGTTCTCCGAAGCTCTGGTTGTGCTGTGCTCTCCTGATCACTTTGATTTTAAATAAATCTGGTGTTTAAAGTGCTGTTTATGGCTATCATTCCAAGAGAAGTTGATAAGGTCAGTGCACAAGCCCCTAAGACAGAGGAGAGTTATATTTGGAGGTGCTGCAGTGCACAGGCACTGCAGACACGGGCAGTGGTGGAGAGTTTTGAAGAATGGTGGAGTAATGAAATGAGCTAACCTGTGAAGTGGGAAAATTATCAGACCTTCTTGTCTGAGCAAGTGCCAGGATGTGGGGGAGTATGGAAGCAGAGGAGGAAGAAGCAGAGGGGAGAACATATGGATGTGTCTTCTCTTGCATTCACAGTCTCCTATGCAGGGGAAGGTCACAGTGTTCTTAAACACAGCAAATGTGATGCAGCTGCAAGGCAGACAATTGGAATAATCCACTAAAAATTGTATGCATGTATGGAGATTTAAGCATCTGTATATACAAGCATAAAACTGTCATTTCTGGTAGAGGGTTGACCAAAATTGTATTTAATTTTATTTCCTAATTTAGTTGAGAATGTGTGATTCACATTCAAGGTTCAACAGAAGCTAAACCCATCTAATTTAACTAAACCACAGTAGGTGTCTGGTACATCAAAAGTGCATGAGTAACTGATGGGACATGGCAGGGATCTGGTGACAACCCTTCTCAGTGCTAACCTCAACAGCAGCTCCTCCTGTTCAGTAGCAAGGATTGAACGCTTGAATTTATTTATCATCTTCAGTGTAAACAATAGCAGTATTTCAAATATTTTCCTTAATATTGTACTTTCATATAACCAAGTTTTGAGGAAAGCAACGGGTAGAGGATTTTTTTGAGGAAAAATGGTATTTATCTTAATGAAATGATTTCTAAATTAAACTAATTTTTGAAAACACAATTTGTAACTGTGCAACATGGAATTCAGTCTTCTTTCACTGAAGGTGACCACAAAGCATTCCCTGACTTCTATGTAAACAATGGTTTCCTTGGATGTCATTTTAGCAAAACATTTGTGTTGCATCTTAACTAAAGGTGGGCTAGAGTCCTGTTGTTATTAAACAGCCTAAAAGTTGGTGTAAAAGCTTTGATGAATGATGTGTAAATAGTAGAAGAAAGCAAATTCTCTTATGAATTGCTGGAGCTGGTAACCTTTTCTATCACTGTGGAACAAAGGTTTCCAGTTTTCCTTCTTCATAGTACCAGAAAAACCTCTGTTTTAGAGTGCTACTTTAACCATTTTAACTTTGAATAAATGATATGCCACAAGCAAGCAGAAATCCTTGGGCTCAGAGGTATCTGTAGGCTTGCCTTCTTACCTGTGCAGACAAACAGCTGTAATAAGTCAAGGGTTGTCCATGTGCCAACTGTTCTTTTCAAGCGACCATGTGAGAAAGTTTGCTCTCAAAATGATTTTACTGCTTTGATCCCATTCCTCCATGCCTTTTCCTGCTTACTTGCCATTCGCTATTACTTTTCATTGTTTGCCTTTATTAATCCTTCCTTACCCTTGAGATGTCCCCCAGGACTCTTACTCTGTGGATGGTGAGCACTGTCCCATGCATGAAGCTTCTTCTGTCATCAGGGGCTGACTGATAAGTTTTTTTTCTGAAATTCCATGGAAGCTCAGAAAACCACCTCTCATATGTGTGTCCCTGTAGAACAACCTTGACACCTCCCATGAACTTTTTAATGTGTTGTTTACTCTAGATATTAATGTGCACTGGGGCAGTAATACATCTAGGTAAGAGTGGCAGAGAGGTTTTCCTGTGCATTTCAGGCTCTCTCTGTGTGGATCAGGTGTATCAGATGTCACATTCACCTGGCAGTATCCTGCCTCCTACAACTTCTGAGTACAATGCTGGAGAATCAGGAGCATCTGAGGCTTTCAAAACATAAATGGAAGACATGGCTGGACCCTTGATGTTATTTTCAGTTATTTTATTTAGGGCTGATGATTCTCCACCTCACATTCCCACAGGAAATGTCCTCAGCTTTTGTCATAAGCTCACATAATTGTAGGCTCTGTGTCATTCTCTTTTCTGATCTTGCACAATGGAAAATTGCACTCTGCCTTTCATCTGGTTCTGCTTGGAAATATGAAAGGTGGGCACACATGACTCCACCTGAAGAATTTGGTACCCTTGAGGAGTTATAAAGCTTGATCAGTGAAGATACCCATGCCAGAACCTGATGTTGCAGGCAAATGACATTTTCTAGCTAAGTATTTTAGCCTTCTGTCTGTCTCAGACAGAACTTATGATGTCTCTTATAATTGAAAAAATATTGCTTCTCTGTGGTAAGAGACAAAGGGCCAGGTTTTCTTCTTGGGCTGTGTCTAGACCTGTGCTCTTGGTTTCAGCCTGTATGCCTTGAAATACTTTCCTGAATTGAAAAAGTCAAGTTTACTATAATCACCTGAGATGCAGCTCACAGGTTCACAGTATTTCCCCACTGCTGCCAATTTAAAGGTGAGCTTGTGTCCTTCTGCTTCCCTGGGGGATGGGTTTGTTCCAAGACAGTGCAGCAAATCACCCAAACGTGGGGTCCCTCTGCCTCTTATCGCTGAGTTTAATTCAAACCAGGAAATACATTTAAATACCTGACCTCACTCCTCCAGAGATGCAGCCTCTGAATGAAGCAATGCACAGATGTGACCTCAAAAGTCAAGTTTCATACTCAGAGGCCAGGCCATTCTGACATTCTCAACTTGCAGGCAAGTCAAAGAGTAGGTACAGAATTGGATAGTCATTTGGATGTTGACATGTGATAGATATGCAAAGGTGATATCCTCTTTGCTGACCATGGATCAGTCTGCCAAAACTCCATCCACGCAGAGTGCATCCCTTCAGACTGTGTCTCCCATTGATATCTTCAGGACATCAAGGAGTTCCTCCCACATCTGAGTGTATGAAACACCAAGACTTGCAGAAATAAGGATGGATTTGGCAGAGGCAGTTGAGGGTTCTCTTTCAACAAAGAATTTAGAGACTGACTTGTAAGTGTCACCTCTCAGTTGGATTGTAATTTGAAAGGAACGGGGGGCCAGAGATGTCCACCAGCCTGTATGCAAGGTCATGTATTCATTTGGTGTGAGGAGGTATTAACAATATTTATAAATAATATTTATTTTGGTAAATTTATGGTGAAAATATCTCCAGCTTTACCTAGAGGGGACATATAACCACACAAAATCATAATGTATATATAAAAAGTACTCCTGGCAAGTATTCTGTTTCCTGTGCTTTCACTGGCGCTCACTGGCATCTGAATTAACTTTCCAAGGAGAAAGACCACAGGCTAAATGAACTTCTGGCTGGAATTTCATTTGACTCAAAGGCTGGAATGTCCAGGTGAAGCTCTGTGGTGGTATAGAGAAGCCCCCTCTGCACAAAGTACCACTTTTGTTATCACTATCGGGATTCACATCCAGGCAAGAGAGTAATAATCAACCTAAATAAAACATAGATAGTCTCTCACTGTGTATGGACTTAGAGAACTTCATTTCAGCTGAGGTCCTCTCAAACACACAGATGACTGGTTCCAGCCATGGGCCATGAGTGTTATACCCTTTCAAAATGTCTTCTTCGAAATACATCAGAGTGTAGAAGAGCACCCCAAGTACTCAAATATCTGGGAAACTGGCTTGGTATTGTTTGACAAATCCTCTCTGCTGAGTTAAATCAGCCAATTAGTCATGCTAATGCTTGTTAATAGCATTTCTGTTAGAATAACAGTGTAATTTGGCTCTATTTCTAAATTCTAGCAAGAAAAAGCCCCAACATGTATTGATCCTATATTGCAAATACTATATGCTGCTGAACCTCAAAAATGTGTGATTGGTTATACTTTGCTACCATCTGCCAAGGCAGCAACTCGGTAGTACTTTCACACTTTCCAGTAAAATTTCATGATACGGATCCCAGCAGAGACCATTAAATCAAACTTTGTACAGGCATGGCTACTTCTCTGAGAAAAACCGGACAGGCCTAAAGAAGCACCAGCATTTGGCTTGTGGGATCTGAACCTATTAATTGCACTGGCGTCTACCTCCTCTTTGTGCTCAATTATGAGCCCATTTTGAAAGGACAGTTTGTCTTTAATGGGTTAATGGACGCCACATTAACAGAGGAGCTACAACACGATAAACAAATATAGTTTAATGCACCCTACTTTGAATGCAGAGTTCATATGTATTCCAGACAAAAGGCCAAACAAATTTACAACACTTCATGTATTTCTATAGCAGAGCATTTTTTACTGAAGGATATGTAAATCCTGCACTAATCAGAGGTTCTGGGATTCCAAATGCCACTAAAGGTTATGACCTGAAGCCCTGCTAATAGATGACTGAGGGCGTAGACTAAGTAGTTCTGAATGACAGCAACCACAGGGTGTTTTGCATGAAAAGTAACCTCTAATAAATGACCTCTGCTTTTTTCCTTTCAAAGCTATGACAGTAATGAATATGAAAGGGGGAGCTTTGTACACACCGGGTGTTATTTACACCTAAACACTGCAAGAGTGTGGATGTATGTGAGGATTTCAGTTCAGCTGAAAAAAGGAGGAATGGGTTTTTCGCTGCCTTACAAACACTGCTGCACTTCTGCTGGCTTCATTAATAATCCTTTTCCTAAACAGTGGTACAAAAACACAAGGTCATGCTATTAAAGGGAGTATTTCCTCCTTCATTGTGTGCATGTGTGTGTATAAATGTCTGTCTGTATGTATGTATGTAGATATGTTTACTGGATGGATTACAGGCTTCATGTGAAATCTCCTGGATTGCTAGAAGCATTGATAGAAGCATTCAAATTTCTGCTGTTTTGTGACCTTTAGTTAGGCAGAACACTGTGTCTTTGGTGGTATGAACAAAGCAAGGATGGTTTTAATGGCAGAGAGTCTGTTCTCATGGATGATATTTACACTTGGACTTCTAGCAGTAAGATTTTTTTCTTACTTTCAAGCAGAATCAGAGCTCTGAAAATTATTTTTCCCTTTGAATGATGGTGATCAATTGCTGAAACCTTTCACAACTTGATGGAGATCCTGGAGGGCGAATAGAGCAATTATGACTGTATTGTCTGTGCCCCTACAAGCTCAGGATTGTTGCTGGAGCACACATTGCTTTGCCTTAGCCATTCTCCATGTAAATCACTTGCAATGCATTGCTTTGGGGGCTTGCTTCCTCTCCCTTCATGTTTTCAGTGTGTAGGGGCAGACCAGGACAGGGGAAGGCAGGCAGGCAAGAGCATGCCAGTTCCCATGTGCAGCTGGGAACTGAGCTGTGCAGGTCTCCTTACTGCAGCACCCACACAGGGATTGCGGGGGGGACAAAGGAAACCACAAAAACTGGGGTCACATCAGAGGTCCCTGAGCTGACGTGCTGAGTCACAGGATGTATGTTTGAGAAACTGGGTGCAGATATGCCTGCCTGGGACCCAGCGCCCTACAGTCAGCTCAGACAGTGCCAGAGGGCACTGATTAGCCCTCCACTTCCCTCTGCCAGCTTCCAGTTTGGGAGCTGGTGTGCTTAAATTCCATGGCAGTCTTTCTTGACAGTCCTGCAGGAGTCATATTGAGGGCCTGGCATCTTCTGGGTGCTCAGGTGCCAGTCTTGCTACTGAACAGCTCAGTCCTCTACGGTGCTGCTGTGCACAGACTGCCTCCAGACACGTCACACGTGGCGGTAGGGTGGCTGTGACATTCCACTTGCCCCTGAACCCTGTTAGCTTCCCTGTATAAAGTCTGTTTATTTACTATTCAAGCATGTCAGCAAGCAGCATGTGGCCTGCAAAGAGCATCTTGATAGCCAAATGTACTTCGTACCCCAGGAAGCTTTTGTCTGATGCACAAGCTTTTTGCTTTTCTTAATATTATCCAAATATTTTTTCATTTGTTAATTTTTAATACAGATGTTTTATGTGCAGAACATAGTTATGTTTGTTCAGGTATGACTGCCATTTTGTTTGGTGGCAATTTTGCCCGAGTGAGAAGACCAAAGCAGGGCTTTAAAATGCACTCCTCATAAAAAATTAAAGAGCTATTCTTTATTTACATATTTATACAACACTCAATCCATCGTGTAAAGCTTTCTCTGCCTTAAACCCAAATCTCCGGGGTGTACTCTGTGCCTGGGGAAATTGGATGGCTCGGAAAAATGATAAAGAGGTATCTGTCCATCCACCTATCTATCATTTTTTACACCATACTCATTACCATGGTCTCTGAGCTCCTATTACACATATGGAACCTTTCCCATTTCGGTACAGAGCTGGTCAGCAGAGACAGCAAAGCCATCATTATTTTCTGAAGAGTGCGAGCCTGGGGAAGGACTGGCTGCTTACTCTGCAGTGGCCATTTGGAAGCAGCCAGTTTTTACAGAAGACAAATCTCTTTTATTAGCTGCCTGGGAAGTCCGGTTTGGCTTCTGGAAGATGCAGTTCAAATGGACTATGTGCAGAGAATTAGCCTTAGGTATCAACATTGCTGCTCCCACATTCACTTCATGTCACCTTGAGAGAGAGGCTACTTCTTCCCTGCCTTGCTGACAGCTGCTTACCAGGAGGCGGACTTCAACTCTGAAAAGGCATCAAAAGACCTGGCAACTTTAACTTAGATAGACTGTCCGAGAGACTCTTCAAATTAACAGAAATAGCAGCATTTCTCATTCTCTTGCATGTAACTGTTTGGCCACTTTCAGGCCATGTCACGACACATTTGTCTCATTGTTACCCTGGGGTTCACCTGTTTCTTTGCAGAATTCATTTATTGTCTTTTGACTTGTGCTTCAATTTCAAGCTCTGGAGGACGACAGATTTTTATTAGGTTGTATTCAGGGCCAGCCATAGTGGGGGCCTGATCCTTGACAACGACCTGTGGGCATTCAGCAGACAAATATTAGTTAACAATGATCATTACAAAGAATAAAGTAACATCTCCACTGTACAGCTCGCTTCAAGGCTGACTCTATTACAGCTGCTATTGCCAGTGATTGCACCAGCACCATTAGACATCCTGTTGCCCATTTGTTTTAATCTTTTTCCCTCCTGTGCTAGGAAGAGAAGTTTCAAATCCATCTTAGTTTGCCTACCAACTCTGTCAGATATACAGCAGCAGCCAGGAGCGCCCTGTTTTCCCAGGAGGGCTGTTCCTGGGATGTAGCAATGTGGCCAGGGCATAACACTGGGTTGTGGGTTCCAGGATCCAAATGGCTGATGGATGCTCCAAACAAATACATTCTTCTCATTCCCTGCTTCCTGTGCCATAAAGCAGCAGAACAGCAGGGAGAGGAGTAGTTTTGTTCCTCTTTTATTGGTAAAGGGAAAAGTGGTCTGTCCTAAATCACCAGCCCAAGAAGAAACACAGAGCCTAAATGTCTGACTTGTCCCTTCTCTACTGCAACCATCCCTCTCATTCAAGCATCCCTCTCATCCTAGCCTGGCTCAGGCATGCTTTAGTGTGCTCCTGGCTTTATTTTAGAAATAGAAGCAGACTTCATCAGTCAGTCATCAGGAGTGGCAGTTGGCCTTCAGTTCATGAAATGAGTCCAAGATTAAAAGAGAAGATTGTGTTTTTGAAATAAATGCAGGGGAAAAATTATAAATGGTAAAGGAAGAGCTGAAACACCCCTCAGGCCAGACTCAGAACAGGACTTTGCAGATCACCTTTATCTAAAATTAGATGGGTTTGATTCAGGCTTTCCTGTTCTTCTCTTACAGTAACTTGGCACAACTACAGGCCCCCTGAGTAGAGCCAGGACAAAACACAAAAAGGTATGATTAGTTTAACTTGAAATGCTACGTGGAAATGTTTCAAGTTTGACAGATTTGTGGTGGAAGTCTGCCTCTTTTTCCTGGTCACTCATCAGGACCCTGGGCTTCTGGCCATGAGTTCGGGATTCCTGCATACGTGGAATCCATTGCAGCCTTGAAGAACCTTATTTTGGGACTGATGACTGACTGGTACTCCAAAAAGAGTCCATAGGAGATAGTATAGTACTTAAAACATTTTATTTTCCCTCTCTTTCTTATTGTTGTCTTATAGAGGCAACAAAAATTAATTTTCTAATAATGTGCAATAGAAATGCATTTTCTTTTAAAGACTGCAGACCAGATTTTTATCTCTTCCCAACCAGCCTAACTCAATTGATACCTTTGATTTATGCCAGCCTAAGGAAGAAATTGGGCAATTTAATTTTTAACTTCCTCTCTTAGGAACAATCCTTTCATTCCTGAAATCTGCAGATGAAGAATGAAACTCTAAAAAACCTGCTCAGCCTGGCCACGGCTTGACTGCAGGACTCTGACAGCAGCAGTCTTGCACTGCGGTAAAGAGGCGATTAAAAGTTTTACTATTCATTTTATCATCTCGGTTTTTACAATAAAGAGAGCTGTCATTGTTTTAGGATTATTTTACTTATGTCTATTCATTTTGTTTCATTGTCTTTACAAGTCTCACTCCCATTTCGTGCTGCTTTTGGTTCTGCCCTTTTCAACTCCTCATGGATGAGTGGGGAAGGAAGAGGAGACTGGCCAAAAAATTGAAGAGGGAGAGAGTGTGGAAACTGAACTTCCATGACAAACTCTTACTTCACTTGGGAGGAATGGGAACAGCAGTTCCCCTCACCCCTCCTATTTTTACAGTGCCTTTGCATCTTACAGGTGCACTACAGCATTGTTGCTTACATGATCAAGCTGTGCAGAAATATCCCTCACAGACTGTTTTTAATGGTCCTGGGAATCAAGGCAAAAGCATGGTCAGTGCTGAGACCTAAGTAAGGGAAGCAGAAGGGAAATATTTTCAGCTTGGCATTTGGAGGAAAGTAAGGGAAAAAGGGCTGGCAATGGGGATAATGGGACAAGAGAAGACAGGAGATGGAAAGGCAAAAAGCAGAGGTACAAGCAAATAACATTTTAAAACACACTTTCATACGATTGTGGAATTGCTAAAGTTGGAAAAGACCTCTAAGATCAGGATGATAAATCTTGAACCCAGCACCACCATGTTCACCACTAAACTATGACCCCAGGTGACACAACCACATATTTTTGGGGTGTTTTAAGCAACTTTGGTAGATCTGAGCATCTCAGTAAACAAATATTTGTACCATTAGGTGCTTAAATTATTTCAAAGTTCAGTGTATTGCAACTTTAAACTTTACGCCTAAAAATTAGGGATAATCATGCATGAATTTAGAGGCTTGTACAGACAAGAAAATTTCCTGAAATACTCAGTTTGTGGAGAGAGCGAGTATGGTATGTTTTCCAGGTGTCATCAAGTTCAGAAGGCTTGCAATTTTAAAACACAGATAAATACTGAAAATGTGTTCTAGGAATATTCATTCCAATTTATTAAAGAATTAGGGTCCAGCTGTGCTTATTTTACACAACAGTTTGCTTTTGGGACATTTTTCATTTGCTTTTCCAGCAGTTTCTGTATCAGAAACATTGTTTTAAATGTCACAGTTGTCAAATCAATGATCTAAAACAGTATCACATGGCTTAATTTGAACAAGTAATGCACTTGGAATTTCAGATTTGGAACAACAGGCTTCCTGATCTGTTCACTGTCCCTCAGCTGATGAAAACAGAGAAACTGGAGTAAGGTTAGCTGTGTCCTATCCCGCAGGGCTGCAGAGAAGAAGGAGGAGGGGAGGACATTTGTGGCTATGTTTAACCTGGAAGTACCCATCTATAATGGAAGTTCAAATCACAGGAAAAAATCCTGTTTTGTCTATAACTGACTGTCAGTCTGTTTATCTATCTATTTATCTAACTTTATTTCTGTCACTGAAGCTTTTACTCAAAGTCCATCTAAGTTTCCATGGATTTTGATTAGAGTTTAGTGAGGTTCCTATTACTGCCCACAGAAGAAACAAACCAACCCCCACACAAAACAAAAACAAGCATACAAACAAAACTAGGAAAAACTCTCACTGGTACTACGAGGAATAATATTATTTTCTTTAGGCTGACAATCTGATACCACTATAGAAAGAGCTTTTATACACAGTTTATTTATTAGAACACTAAGAAGTAGCTTAAAATGGAGACACACAGCTGAAGTACCCGTAACTGTATCTATATCTGAAATCCAGGTAACCAGAGTTGAAGCCATGAGGGCTGTAGAGCAGTTCTTCTTTCTCCAATTTTCCCCCACCTAATCCAGTGGCTTGTTGTTCTCTGCCTTTTCTTCTTCCCCTGTTTTGTTCACGGCCCTCCTACCCCCCAGCACTTAATGTTAGTATGGCTCTAAAGTGCACCGTTTGGTTTGCACCAAAGCTTATCCAGTCCCTCTCTAAGCTGCTTTATTCTCCTTGCTGAGCATGGCATGAACCCAGGCAGCTCAAACCATAAGCAAGTATGGGATGGTGAGATTGATGGGATATTTTCAAAAAGGAATTTTGCTTCAGGATTTTCTTCTGTGCTACAGAATATGGATTAAATAGGAAAAAAGGTATTAATACCTGGAAAATCAAACGATGGGACAGGATATATTTTTTGCTCAAAGAAACACTTTTACCCATCCCTCTTGTTTAACCTTCACTACATAAGGGCAAAATAATAATTTCTTATGAAACCAGACAATATCAGCAAAAGAATTGTCTGGTTTCATAAGAAATATCTACTTTGTAGCCTGTCAGGTTTTGGGTTTCTTTTCTGGTGAGTATCAAACAAAAATAATGGACTGTCTAAGTGTGTTTGCAGAGATGCACAGTTTTAAAAGAATGATTTGAATTAAGATGATAAGGAAGAGATTACAGAACTGGTTTTTAAATTGTAAAGATTTGGATTTATTTTACTTATCTGCAGGCATCATAGTCTTAAGTGTTCATGCGTTCAAGCTTCAGCTTGTAGACGTTACAATTAGAAATTTACGTTCAAAAAATAATGTGTCTGCCAGACATCCTGGTAGATATTTGCAATTGGAAGTTTAAAAAAAGGTAGTGACACAATATGAGTATTGCTTAATTATGAGATGTTGGTGCAAGAGGTTCTTTCACTAAGGAAATGTTGAGAGCACATATTTTATTAGCAGTAATAAGTATACTCATTGCAGTCACAAAGTTTCTCTGCCTCACACTAGTCACAGCTCAAGTTCATCCACTAAAGAATCAAGTTTGTATCCCACGACATGAAATAACTGAATAAAGCCATCCATCATATCAAACTGAATATTATCATTTTACCAAATTTTCCAACTCTTGTCACCTACTTGCCCTACTGTAGTTACTTATTTATTATTATTAATCCCTCAGCAGGCACAGGGAACATTCAGGCTGGTGTAGCACTACTATAGAAAATCTCTTGCAAGCAAAAATAGCGTGGTGTGCTAGGACTTTGTTCTGCTGATACAGCTCCACTGCACAGGGGTTGGGAGCTGCTTGAGGGTTCACCGCACTCACAGGAAAAACAACCAAACCACTAAAAAGTGGATTTGATACAGGATACAGGATAAAGCATTTTTCTTAATTCGAGGTAAAACTCTTGAAGTTTGCCCATCAGTGGAGAGAAAACACCATTATTTGAGTTGCATTTAGATTCTGACTTAAATCTGTAAACATAAAATCATACCAAAGTGACAATCTGGCCAAAATTTACTTTTTTTTCCCATTTCTCTCTATGTCTGCAGTTTGAACATGCCTTTAATTTACAAAAACATTTCTGCAAACTCTTCTATTTTAAGCAAGCTGTGCAATTAAGGTTTGAAAGGTGGCTAATGTTCAGTTAACTTTTATATATATATGGCTTTGGAGAATGGATCATCTTACCAAACTAGGAACTATTATAAATGTGTGTTTCTGCATTGTGCATTCTTAGCCTGTCTCAAGGCCAAAGTCTTGAAAGGATTTTATATTTCCTAAATATGTGCCTAGTGATTAGATCACAATAAATCTGAAAGGATCATAATATGCCTATTATAAATTATTATGTTTCAAAGGAATTATTTTTGTTAGTGGGCAAATATGCACCAGTGCCTTAGGGAATAACAGAAATTAAACCATGAAACGTACATAACCTTGAAGGTCTGAGAAAAATCCAAAACACCAACAAAGAAGGCTGAAAATTTGGTCTGACACCATCTTTATGTAGCACTGTGCTTCCTTTACATGCCACAGTTTCTGAAATGTGTGTGATTCAGTTTGGTACAATATAAGGGCAGCCTTTAATATGGGATTACAACAACATGTGTTAAAGGACAAAATGTCAACCAGATTGGATTTTCAGCTTTGAACACACTTGAGGTTATGGTTTTAAGTCAGGGCTTAGCTGTCAATCTGACAAAGGACTATTTTTTTCTCTGCTGGGATGTTTAATTGCATGAAACCAAATGCTCAGATGAGGGAGAAGAACTGGTAAAACTTTTTTCAGCCACAGAACTAGAGCTGCCTTAACACCCTGCTAAATTCTAGGCTAGATCTAACTCACAAGGTCTTGGCTGTGATCAAGAATAATGGTTTCATTTGTATCGGGCAAATACAGTGCATATAACTTTTCCTTCCTGAGATGGTACAATTGTTCATGTTTTTGACACTTTTGGAATATGTGGTATTTGAATTTGCAAAGAAAGCTCAAATCAGTGCAGAGTACTAGGACTCTTAAACCGTATGTTCATAGTCCTGTTGTCTGAGCTGGGATCCAGTCAGTCTTCAGCTAGAGTCAGTATTCTGGTTTTCACTGATGCAGATCTCAGTACCTGAGGGGCTTACTTAGCTAAGTAAGCTCCTAAATAAGGACTAACATCTTCGTTATGTGAAGATAGCCATGGTGTACATTTGGGATTGACAGTGGAAGTGCCACAGCTCTTTAGGAAGGGGACACAAGTCCAGACTCGGAAGGTTTCTGCAAGGGTCCTTCTTCTGTAATGGTTTTTCCACTNATCTTTCTTCTGTAATGGTTTTTCTTCTGTAATGGTCTTTCTTCTGTAATGGTTTTTCCACTTTGGCTTTCTAGGTTCTGATTTTACTAATCTGAAACTCCCTTCCCATGCTTAGACATGCAGCCACCTCCTCTGATAGCTTTCTAGATGTTTCTTAGCAGAGGGATTGGAAGAGCAGTCTAAGCAATTTAGTTGTCTAGCTACATTGTGGTGATAACTCTGGACATTACGAACTGTCTGCTTTGAGACACAGAAGGAAAGAGCAAATATCAGGGAGTTCCTTCACCACACATCTATCAACAGGGGGCTGATTTCATTGTTCAGACTGCCTGAAAGCTCTCATGCACAATGACATTATTTCAAGCCCAGAACATAAATTCAGGCAGGCTAAGAGTTAGGAGAAGACCATTTACTGAGATGAAAGGGTTGCTCCAGCCCTCTGAAGGCACTGACCTCTAGGCCCTCAACCAATTCCTCTGAGACCTTGCAGGTGAGCCAAAAAACCCATGTGAGTGAACCCTGCATTCAGTGGCCTTTAGGCCCAAATTAGCCATTGGAATGGAGAATAACATGGAGGAGGTGAGGTACTGATAACATGATTCATCATGGTATCATGATTGATCAGTAACATCATGATTCTGTCTGCAATATCAAAGGCTGTTGAGTGCTGATATTATATCAGTATTTGTAGTACTGGAGTTTTTTGTCCTGGCCTTCATCAATCTCTTTCCAAAGAGCTGGGGCAGTCATATCTCTGTGACATTTCTGCTTTGACAGAGAGGATAAAAATGAATGGACAGTATTATTGTCTTCCTCCAGGTGGCCACACTCATCCCTCTACCCAGGAACCCATCAAAGTAGACCAGTCTGGCATGGAGTCAGTGTCAGTGGGGTCAAAAGAGGGAGGGAAGAAGTCCCATGGCAGGGGTACCACCAGTTTCCCAGACAAGCTCCAGGTGTTTGTACAGTAGAACTGGAGTCCTCCTGCAAGAATTCTAACACCTGGAAAACACCACACAGAACAGGCAGATGTGTTTCTGATGGAGCCACATGAACCAATGCAAAAATCAATGGCTCTGTGGTACTCTGAGGTGCTGACACTTGCTTCTCTTTCATATCATGGCATAAACTGAAGGAATTTGCTGTTGTGCCAGTCAGTAGAGCGATTACCAGTCAGGGAAGGGAGTTTAAACTCAACTATAATAATATAAGTTCCTACATTAGTCTTCTTTTATTATAATATTGTACTATATAACAGCATACTGTGTTTCTTAAGAAGATACTTTGATGGTTTCTCTACACTGATCTGAAGATGATATGGCTTTTCCATTATACACCTAGACACTGGGTGTTAAGAGAAGAGCTCTGCTCTGAAAAGCCATACCTATAAATACTCTTCATTATTTTTCTATTTTGTGACTTTGTTTCCAATTTTGTGATCATCTCAACACACATTTGATGGAGCGAAAATACATTTTGCTGGAGTGCAAGTAATTTCCTTTCTCCCCTTAAAGTTAGTCTGGCAACAAAGAGGATTTGGATGGACAGTGGGTGCTTTGTTTGACCTGGTTACAGCTGGAGGTAGACTGTCTTCTGGTGTCCACAGCTTGAGATGGGGTTTTGATGGCCAGAAAATGTGTACACTCCTTCCACCAAACTAATAAGGTCAGTTTAGGAATTATGGCAACAGGACATAAACCTGTGAAGAAGACTTTTCCATTGCAGGCAAAATCTATGCTGAAGTCCTGGAGTGTGAGTAGAGAGGCCTCACTTGTCCTGATTCAAATACTACCTGATTCTTGTTGATCTCCCACATGTGTTCTTTTCTGTTATGTGCTGGAGATATTTTTTTTAAAGACTGCAGATTTCTTGAGTGTCTGTACCTAAGAGAAAATAGTTGTGTACGTGGGTGGGATAAAGTTGCCTAACCATCCATTTTTGGTGTCATTTTAGATGTTAGGCTCTGGGGACATGCCACAGCAGCCTTCCAGTACCTAAGGAGGGCCTACAACAACGCTGGAGACGGATTTTTTACAAGGGCAAGTTGTGACAGGACAAGCAGGAAGGGCTTCAAACTGAAAGAGGGGATATTTAGATTAGATATGAGGGAGGAAATTCTTTACTTTGAGTGTGGTGAGGCACTGGAACAGGTTGCCCAGGGAAGCTGTGAATGTTCCATTCCTGGAAGTGTTCAAGGCCAGGTTGGATGGGGGTCTGAGGAACCTGGTCTAATGGAAGGTGTGTATCCCTGCCCATGGCATGGGGGGGTGGAAAAAGATGATCTGGGAGGTACCTTCCAAACCATCCTGTGATTCTATGCTCTTGATCACCTATCTGGCAATCAGCCACTTCTCTGGAAAGATATGGATCTTCTGCAACTCGTATGTAATCTCTTTCAGATCATGAAGATATTTTGGAAATCCCACAGCATGCGAAATAGTGATAGAAATTTATGTTCAGTAACCTCAGACTTTCTTATGGAGTTTAATAGGGGGAAAGACTAATGGGAGATTTGCCATTATGCATGAAACATTTATGTACCTTACATTTAATATCCTCAGCATCCTGAGGGGCATGAGGCATTTAGTCCCCTTTTTTCTACCTGTGAGAACTGGTACATTACAAAACTTTTAAACACTTTATTTAATACCTCTGGGGAGGGCAGGCGGCAGTACTGAACAGCTTCACAAGCAGAAGGTCTATTAGCAGAGGTCATGACTCCACAGCATGCCCTTTCCACCACTGGCCTTTCTCTGTCAGCAGGTCAAAGTTTACAGGCATTTTGGGGGCCAAGGAAAAGAAGGTTTGTTTTTTTCTTCACTGTCTCTCCTCTCAGGGGCCTGCTGAAAGCTCATTTCTGACAGCAATTACAACTCCTTTGGCCTTTTTGGCACACGGATGTGCTGTCAGATGAGGCCTGGAGTTTGGATTCTCATGCCTGTTCCTGGAAGAACAAAAACATGAGTGAAGACACTCTATCTGAAAGACTTGGGGAAGCACACCAAAACAAACAAAAATAATTGAGGACAGACTCACAGAGGCCCAAACCACATTCATTGTAATTCTGCTGGCCCAGCACACGATATCTCATCACCACCTACTCTGTCTAAATAAAGCCATATCCCTGTGAGGATGTCTGACCCAGAAATGCACGGGCACAGGCTGGAGTGTGCTGTGCTCGTCTCCTTTGGCACTTCGGGTCCAAAACAGGCTGCTGTGAGGAGCCAGGGATGAGGAAAGTGAACCCTTCCCTTCGCCAACCTGCTGACACAGGGAAGAGCACCACTCCTGCAAATCTCCACCCAGGCTCCCCTGCCCGCAGCCGCCTAAAACGGAGCGTAAAGGCAGATGTCTTCCCCGGCAGCACCCAGAGTTAGTTCAAGGCAAGTTCTGTCTCCCGCACTCATTTAACTCCCGAGAGGAAGAAGCGGGCTCCTCTGCGGGGGCACTCGGAGAGCCCGGGTGTGGCAGTGCCGAGAGGAGAGGCCGAGGGGCGGCACAGGCCTTGTCCCCCGGCCGCCTCCTCACGACCCCGCGGGGCGGGCGGGCGCGGGCAGGAGCGGCAG
>VXBB01012047.1:416283-506757 GCA_013399915.1 Illadopsis cleaveri
TCCTTTCCTTTCCTTTCCTTTCCTTTCCTTTCCTTTCCTTTCCTTTCCTGTCCTTTCCTTTCCTTTCCTTCTTTTAGGGTTTTTTCATGTGCTTTGTTTGTTTGTTTTGTTTTTGTTGCTGTTGTTATTTTTGGATTTTTGTTTTGTTATGCTAGTTTTTTTGCCTCAGCTCCAGTATGTCTCAGTCACTGCCAGAGCTTTCAGGGCTAGAAAGGTAAACCCGCTCCAGGAAAGGTAAACCAGAGGACAAACACAGGGTCTTTGGTGCCTGTGGGACAGTCGAAAGGGGGAGAAGACACAGTTTCCTGCTGGTTAATAAAGTTTATTCACAACCTTAATTCTGGTTTATTAACTTTAGGTATAACAAGTTGTGCAGTAATTGTGGTTGTTAAGGGAGCACCAGGCAGTTTTTCCTAGAGGGTATCAAATTCTGTGTTATTATTATAGATGCATTAAATCTCCATTAAAAGGCTTTCTGTAAATGTTTCAAGGCTATGCCAGATAGAAGGGTACTTCATCTTGGTTTCCAAACGGGGTATTATCTATTTTAAAAACCTTGCAATAACAGTTACCTTACTTTTCTCCCATAAAAAAACCCAAAAAAACGGTGGTATACAAACGCCTTGTTTTTTGGGGAAAAGAAAAACATAAATGGAACTTTTGTGACTGCCATATCAGTCATTAGTAAATCTGGGTTCAAATGTGCACTGTCTATAGAGCCTGGCCATGGTCTTTCACAGCCTAGCAAAATAAGGAAACTACAGAATGGAAACTCAATGAGCCTAACTATTCTGCTTCCTTTTATTTTTTTTCTCCCTTTCGAATAAATCACACTCTTTTGAAGCCGCTGCTTTTCTTTTGTGGGCACAAACCCCTCATCTTTTAAAGTCTGTCTTTCAAGCTAATTGTTTCCACAGGCCAAGCAACTGGCAAAAGGCAGCTCCAGCCTATCTCTATATTGTCTCCCCAGGACTGTTTATAAGAGAAATACACGTTTATACAATAGACAGCACTGTTTAAAGCCCGGCTAGTGAAGGAGTATTTTTAACGAGATTAGTTAATGGGTTTGTTCAGTGCCTCAGAGGAAGTGTTCAGTGCTGGCAGGGCAGAATTGCTGTGGTGGGGCCCAAAGCCAGCAGCAGGTATTGGATGGGCTCCCAAGGATTTCAGTGGTCTTTGAATGGAGGACTCAGCGACAGATAGAAGAAGTTGAAAAGTGCAAGCAGCAGAGTGGAGAAATAAAATGGAGAGCGGCAGGACAGATGCAAGCGCAGAGCAGTGATGTGTGAGCCTCCGGAGGTGCTATTTATGTTTGCGAGGAAGGTCTGTGCTATTAAGTTTCAATTTGACAGTACGTTTTAACAAACATTTTAGAGAAATGTGTTTGCAGGAAAGATTAGAGATACCCAGATCTCTGACTGCAGTGAAGCATCAAGTGAAGCTCAGCGTCTTACGGGAGACCTGGAAAACTTGAAATTAGGAAGAAAAAAAGGATTGGGCAAGACTTTATGTTATTTTTGCAAAGGCAGTAGGGTGAATGATGTTGTTCCTGTGGGATTTCAGACCTATCTGAAACTGAATCTACCTGAGTCTCATGTATGTTTTTTAACCTGCTTTTTGCATTCCAGGAATTCTCGATCCTTAAAAAAAAAAAAAAAGTTTTTTTATTTTTAGTGATATCTAACTAGATGTTTTAGGATCCAACTCCATCACTCTCCTGGCAGTGGTTTTCACTCCTGTTGTTGAGGCCAATGTTCTGCTTGTGCTCTCAAAGCCAATATGATTACTCATCCAAGTAGGACCTAAATATGTGAATCAGCATGGTAGAATGCGTCCCGGAGTCTGTAAATGGAAAACGTTTGCTCCAATAGGCAGTGCTCTGTGTCTGGTTTAGCTCTCAGCTCCATTAATATGTCCATTACTTAAATTAGTGAGATAGCAGGCCTGCCCTAGAGTAACAACTTCCCCAGTATCCCATTACAGGAGGCCTCAATGTCTTGTTTTTTTTCCCCATTCAGCAGCCTGTGCAATGTGGGATAAGGCTGCTGGTGATACAGCCACGACTTATTTCCAAGGAGCAGGATTTTCTAAATGTGTCCACTAGATAGCACAATAAACTTCCTTCTTTCCCTGTTGAAAAACTTTCTCTCCCACCCAAAGAGCCATTAGCCCTTCAGTCTCAGAGTAATGGTGCTTCAGAAGGAGATCAAAGTTTCTCAGATAAGTGTTCCTTTACACAATGTTACCGACACTCCGCTTTGTAAACAGGCTTCTTTTTTATGGCTAAGAAGGACATATAAACATGCCAAGTGAGATGGATAGACTGCCACTTTTTCTTTTTCTTTTTCTCTTTGTATTTGTGTGTGTGTTAACTGCTCAATGAGTATCATGGTTGGGTTGCACTGATACCGTTGAACGTGGTCTGTCTTTTGTGTAAACAGAGAGAGAAAAAAGAAGGGAAGGAAGGAATCCCAAGTTTAGATTTCTTACTGGAGTCGCTGCAGCACCAGTCCCACTTTGTGCCACCATTGATGAGAACACAATCATGAGTCCTTCTGAAAGATGACAGAGACATTAGCACTCAAATCCATGTCCATACCTGCTTGTGTGGACATGTTAGGCTCAAGTTCTGCTTTAGGACCTCAGAGCAGTAGTGTAAAACCTAAAAATGAGGTTTCTGCCTCAGTTAAGGTTTCCAGACTGCCTCAAGTCACGTTTAGCTTGCAATAAAGAAGAGCATGAGTCTCCTCTAAAGGGCTTTGAGAAAATCTAAAGTCTCCCATAATGGACCTTATAGAGAAAATGGTCCCTGCTGTAGGGCAAGTCAGCATGTCTCAAGGGAGGGCCAGCTAGAAACAGTTGATGGAAAACCCAGGAGGTGGATGGGAATGTTCCAGGTGAAGCAGCGTGAATACCTCCTGTAAAAGGTATTGTGCAAGACCTCTTTTATTAAGTGACAAACCCTGAATACAAATTTGCGTTTTGACTCAAGATTAAGTGAAATCTGCAACTGACATGCCCCCATTCTTGCTCCTTAAGGCAGTAGGAGCTTGCAAATGTAGATTCAGCTTTTTCAGCTGAAGAAAAGCAGGTACTGTGGCCTCTGCTCATGTCTTGTTTTCTAGGAAACTAATCAGTACCCTCTCTTGTAGCTTGGTTAGCTGCTATGCTTCAGACAACAACTAACCAAGATGTATATTCTCTGCCATGCATTACCAAATGCCATATATAAGTATTAAAAGAGAAAAACAAACAAACAAACACAACAAAAACAACCCCAAACAAACAAAAAACAAACCCACAACTGACAGGCTTCTTTGAAGCCTCCCAATGGGATTCCTGCCTTTCTACCCAAACTGCAAGCTACTTAGGGCAAGGACCAGGATCGTGTGGCAGCCATAAACGGTGCCACTGCAGTGTGATCCCCCAGCATATACATGGAAGGTGCAAAGCATTTGCTTGCACCTCCCCTTTCAAACCAGGGGACTGAAATTTCTGGATCCCTGACTTAAGAAAGTGATGACAAGGCCCATCTTGTCTTTCACGTTTCAAAGCTAACTATAGGAGTGTAACGCACGCCTTTTAAAACAGGTGACACAAGGGATTTTCCATGACAATCTTTCAAACTAAAGCAAAACCCCTCTGTTAGCAGGTTGAAAACACTCTTAATCACAGTGCACAGACTCACTCTGACATGAACCTGCTCCAGCTCTCCTGATTAGACATCCCTGAGGGTTATTGTTACAGTAGTGGCATCTAGAAACCACAGCCATGGGTTTGGGCATCAGCCTTCTCTCCATTTCAGAAATACAGGCAAAATCAAACCAAACCAAGCCAAAAGATGAGAAAGAAACAGTAAATATAAACAGACCTTTTACCTTGCCATACTTTGAGGACCCCAAGGTGAAAGTGAGACAGCAGTGGGCAGGAGACAGTCATTGCTCTGGTCTTGTAACAATTCCAGTGCAGAGTGCTGCAGAGAGATGTGAAGGAGAGCTCTGGAGCAATTTGCAGGTGACTGTGGAGAAATCTACCCTGAAGAGCCCTGTCAATGTTATTTCATATGCCTGTTCATAACACAACATTTCTTACTTTTCAGTATTCTTTAAGGAAAATATTTGCCTATTTCCTTTAAGCTGAAAGAACAGTGTTATAGCCAACCCAGCCAAAAGCCTCCTACAAACCTGTTTTCCTATTTTCTTTTTCCTACCCTTTTATAGCCACAGGAAAGACTGCCTCAGATCTCATCTTTTAAGTGCTACAACTGATCCATTAAATGTCTTCTCATGGACATTTTTTTCAGCTCTGAGGAGTAGAGTTGCTGAGTGAGAAAGGCATGAGCTGGGCTCTTGCTGCTGGGACTTCCTCCAGACCAGCTTGCAGTCCTAAGAAAAATGAGTTGGATGGTCTCAGCTCTGTCCCCAATGAGCAGCAGCAGTAGATCACTTTGCAAAAATGAGCCACGTGTAATTTGGCACCATTGACAGAAGACTCACTCCAGCAGCTCAGGGCCTTGCAGGCTTGAGATAATGTGCTGCTAAAATCACCTCTTGACCCTAACCCAGGGGGTTCCTCCAGGTCACAAGGGAAGAGGGGGGTAGCAGGCCACTGTGAGATACCTTGATAAATGTACAAGCCCTGCATGTCAGCCTGGCACGCCTGCACCAGTGTGAGCTGCTCTGTTTATCATAGGAAGAAGGATTTGTTTCCTGGCTTGTGTTAGAGGACTCCAGACTTCTCATTTTGGCTGCCTCCTCCTTCTTCACCTCCAGTGCAGCGAGCCCACTGAAGTGAACTGGTGGCCCTGACGGAGTGCAGAAACAGGCTGCATGCATCTCCTTGTGTTGGAACTGGCAGAGAAAATCGGACACTGGGACAAACAACCATAAATCAGGACTGTCCTGATTAAATCAGGCATGGCTGGCAAGTAAGTTATTAGCCGCCTGTGAAACTAATTGTGATACTGATACACTCAATTTTGCTGTGTCTTTCAAACACCGGTTGTGATGGGAAACAGCTGTTAGAACCTCCCCCCCCAAAAAAGAAAGGGAGAGAAAGGAAAAAAAAAAAGAGAGCAGGCTTACGATTCAGAATCATAATAAAGTCTGTCTTCTCTATTCCCTTGCACAAAAGCTCTTATATTCTTCTATTCTCCTCTAGACAATTACTCCCAGCAGGCAGGGTCACTTAGGATGAGCACTATTGCATTTAAAGTTCATCTACTGAAGGGGGGAAAAAAGGCAGAGAAATAAGAAAAAGAAGAAAAAATTTCTTCCCATTAATGTGTGAAAAAATGGCAGGTTTAAAATGGGTTAGAAATTCAGGTTAAAGCACAAAAAAAAAATTGTCACATGACATCAGCAGGAAAAAAGATTTTATTCAGTGGTATTGTTTGACTGAAAACTTCCTTCACAACACCACCAATGCCAGGATAAAAAAAAACCCTAGTGTTTATTTGATAGCTGGATGGGGCAACTGTTATGAGCAGCTAGAAAAAAAGAGATGTTTTGAAATATGTCAGAAGGAGAAAGGGCCTAGTCCTGCTTTGGTGGAAGGTGGTGGTGAGCCCTCCACCAACTCCCATGTTGACTGGCAGGCCATGCTGCAGTGGACTTGGAGGGCTGGGCAGGAGCTGGCAGTGTGAGCCCCTGTGCAGGCTGCAGTGAGAAAAGTGTGTGGTTTGGCCAGCTAAAACCTATTGCTGTCAGGAGTTTGCTCAGTCATTCAAGCCAGGGGCAGGTGTAGTGCTATAGTAGTTGTAATGGCTTAAGGATAGGAGCTGAGCAGGGTTTGTAGAGAGGTTGTTGCTGGACTGAGAAAAAAAGCTCAAAAACCAGACAGGATTTTGAGTGGACAGACCCTTCTTCAGGTCTGAAAAGGAATCAGCAAAGCCTAGCTTAAGATCTGTTGCTTGGCTTAGACTCAAAGAAGACTTTTAATACTCAAACTCTGGTGTGTTTTTTTTCCTGGAAATGCTTAGGCTAGCATAAAATGTTCCCTCTCTTTGTATCCTTTTAACTGCCATGATGACTACTCACATCTGAAAAACACCTCCTAGAAGGCAGAACATACCTGCATATGTGGAGTTTGAAGATGCTTCCCTTATCAGAATATTAATTGTTGGTGATTTTGTGCCTTGGTTGAAGCCCCTGCAATGGGCCACTGTTGGAGATCAGACTCTTCCAGCACTTGGTTTGAATCCCTGTAGCCTCAGATAGTTCATACCTCATATTTTAGCTTTTTGCCTCTTTTCCTTCTTGTCTTGTATCTATTGAGTCTGTCTTTCTATTGCTGTTCATTTTTCCCCTAGTTATATTTTAGCTATAACAGTGGAGAGAAAATGACATGCATTAGCTAATAACAATATGACTGCACCATGAGTTTGGGAGAGATGGAAGGAAAAAACAAATCACTCACGTTTCAAGAATCTAACCCCATCCTCTCAGCTTCCACAGTAATATCTCTGGCTTCCTGTTTGCAAACCAGAAATGTTTATTTACAACGTCTTTCTAGACAGCTTTTCAATGTATAATGCTCATGTCATTACATAATGGGTCATAAATGATGTTGGTTGTCATAGAAAAACACAAAGTCATCAAATATTTTCTTGGTTTTTTGTTTGCCTTTTGTGGCAGGATTCAGAGTTGTCTGCAGTTGGGGAAAAAGGTAAATCATCATCTTTCCAGTAATTCCAGCCCTGGTGTATTCAGCCTGTCAGGAGTTTATGAGTGAGGTGATCCTGATGCTGAACATTCTGGTTGTATTTTTTCTCAGTGGCCCTGCTGTTTTAGGCAGCTCATCAGCTGTGTGCCCCGAGAAAGCCAGGCAAAGGCTTGCCTGTTCATGGTTTTGTAAGCAGAATTGGAACACTACAATAGAAATATGAAATACAAAACCCCCGACCATATTTTTTTCATATATAAGGCTATGTACTGAATCAGATCTTGCAAGTTCCCACTATAACCCATGACAATGGTTGCTGAAGGTGTTTGTGCATTTTTCTGATCTGAACTGTAGGGACATCATATGAGTGCATTTTTTTTTTTTGCAGTGTTGAGATGGAGCTACCTGGTCTAGTTTCACTTCCCTGTAGCTATCATGGGGACCAGAGAGATGTACATAATATGCTCAGAGGATGCAGTCCGTATTCTGGAGTTAAACTAAGACCTGGCTTGGTCACAGACTGAGCTCTGCTGAATCACCATGCCCTCTCTTTGTAGGGGCTTCAGTTGGCAGCATTATGAATTGTTCCTTGTTTCAGAAACCTGTGAGGAGAAGGAAAGGAGCCTTTAAGCCAGGACACTGAGTTGAAATTTTGCCTGTGCTTACCACAGTGTGTGTTGGATATAACTCCCCTGAAGCTGGTGGTGAAGCTGCTATTCTTCCCTCTGAACAAATCAATTTCTATCTATAAAAATAAGTGAATTAGAAAAGAAGTAAAGCTACCATTTATAAAATAAATGTGTTTATTTGGTAAACATTGTATCCTGTGTATTAACTTCATTAATACCAGCTCCACCTGAATTCTTCTTGATCTTATTTAGGAAAAGGCAAAAAGATTTTGCATGCTTTGGCTATATCAGGAGACCTTTTTATTCTCTTCCTCACAATAATGACAGATAAACCACTATCAGGATAAAAGGCATTGACAAAATACGTCCATACAAAAGGCACACAAAACTTTCCACTTTTCACCTTTTTTTTATTATTTGGAAGGGCATGGAGAGTAATTTCTGAACAGCCTGAAATAGCTGAGCCTCCTGCATCAGAAATGCAACTCCATTAATGTCAGACAATCTCAATCTTTCGTACATGCCACCTAGAGAGCTTATGGGTACCTACGCAGAAAAGAAGAGGGTTTCATGGCTAATTCTTATCAGCACCAGAGGTTATTTTCTGTGGTCCTCTGCATCAATGCACAGTAGGGCGTTGGTGAGCAGCAGATAAAATTTCCAGCCACACACAAGGAAATGCTGAACTAATAAACTGTTCTTTTGGTGAATTGCAGAGACCAAAGGGTTTGCCTTCCCCTCTGAGGAAATATACAGCTGTCACAAGTAATATTGCTGAAAAAGTTTTCAGTTACTATGCAAAGTCAGATTACCTGCATCTTTTGTTATCTAGGTGGGTGATGAAAAGTCATTGAGATCTATCAAAAGTGAGGCCTCGATTCAGCAAGGTGGCTAAGCAGGTAGCTGGCTTTGCTGGGACTCTCTGCCTGCACTCAGCCGGCCCTGTGCTTTAGCAGACTGCTGAATTTGAAACTAAATTACAAGTAAAGTTCTTGAATGCTGTCTTGGAACTTACATACTCACACTTGTAACCAGAAATTTTAAATTATGTCCATATTATGCACAAGAGTGGGGTATGTGTGTGTTGGTGTGAAACGAGAAAAACAATGTGTAGAAGAGCAGTAGGAGCAAACACTCTTCTGCAACACTATGCGCATTTTGCACATGTACATTGCATTTGCCTACTGTCTGAAGAAGCCTTCAGAGATGTACAGTGCATGAAACAACTACCCATCCTCTATGATGAATTTTTATGGCATAGATCCCACTGTGCTAGGAAAAAGCCCAAATAAATCTAAAAGTACTAGCCCTGCCATGAGTTCCAAACACAGTTCTCATTTCAGGATCCTGGCGTGTACTTGTAAAACATTTAAATACCTATTGGTGGATAAGAAAATCAATATACTTGTGAGGTGACTAAGTAACAAAATATATTAGAATTGATGTTACAATTAGGAAAAAAAGAAATAAATTGTTTTTCTGCTCATTAATATTTGGATAAATATTTATGAATGTATAAGACAAGCAAGCACTGCCAACACTAGATCTTTATTATGCCAAGCATGGGAATAATTCAAGCATTTAGGCAGCTGCAGGTTGAACTTAACCTTACTGGCTGTTCAGCTGAATTTGATCTGGCCCCAGGAAGACATTGCTTTGGAGGTGGCTTAGGTTGTGTGGTTTGTGTGCAGTTTTTGTTTGGAAGAAAAGGAGTGAGACAGGTAACAGGCTGCCGACAGTGAGCTGTGTGTCCCTTGACAGATGTGTGCTGGGCAGAGCGATGCTCAGGTTGGAGTTATCTGCTCCCTAATGGAGGGGTCAGCCAGATAGGAAGGATTTGCAGGAGTTTTGTTTGCAGGGTTGGCTAGGGAGTGATTTTGAGCTGGAAGCAGCAGTAGGCACTCCCTTAGGACAGTTTTCTACTGGGCTCTCATTTTTTCCCTTCTGTTTTTCATTAAAGCCCTCAGACCCAGGCCCCTCAGTGCACATGGTGCATATGAACCTTTTGCCCAAGGCTGTGTGCAAGCCTGCTTGCTCTTTTTGCAGAGTGGTCATCTTTTCGCAGAGAGTGAATCCTGCTTGTCTTCCCCCAGCACAGGCACTCTGCCGTCCAGGGAAGTGGCTTTTGTGGGCTATTAAGGAAGAACTATTTATACAGTGCTATCCTATACGTGTGTAGGTGGGAGAGGAGAAGGGGTCATGAAGAAGAACTGGGGTTATCTGACCACCTGCAGCCATTTCTCTTTTCTTCCTGAAGAGTGAGAGCCTGATGTTCACCCTTTTATTTATTTATTTTTTTTAAAGGAAAAAAGAGTGATGGCTTAATTATGTCCAGGTGATTTTTGCAGCCCTTGTCTCTAGTTCAGGATGCGAACCAGAATGATAGGAGTTTTGGAACCTGAGAAGAAAGACAGCTGGGTGACGTGGCTCGAAATGTGATTTTGCAGGGGCACGCATCAATAAGGCGACTGCGGCGCTGCACGGATATTACGCAGGCAGCCTTAATACGCTCGTATGGCATCTGGATTGACAAGACAGACCATGATGGCTCCAAAGGGTCAATAAAACATGCGCCATGAAGGACTTACACAATAGACAGTAATGGCTTCTTTGGAGCTGTTACGGTCTATTGGGTCAATAATAATCCACTTTTTAAAGAGTGCCAAAATATGAATTTACACAACAGGCCGTAATGGCTCCTGATCTATCAGATAAATGATATGAATTATCAGCATTAGAGCCCACACTGCAACGTACTTTTACCTATTGGAGTGGATAGAATAAATATTATACACTTCAAAACATACTTTCATATTCAAAGGTCTGATTTCTTAAAAACATCTGTGGGGGAAAAAAAAAAGAGAAAAGGCCAAACTCCAATCATTAAACCTGTAAAATAAATAGCATAGATCAGGAAATTTAAACCTGAGACTGTCCCTAGAGGGTAATTGTAAGTTTTCACTCTGTGTTATTTTTAATTAAATATTGGAACAGTATTTGCTGTGTATATTTAGTTTTATAGTTATTTATTTTTTTGCTCAGGTTTCTCTGTGAACATTTTCCCACAGTGATAACCTTTTCTATGCAATTACATCTTTTCTCCTGTATTAAGAACTGGTTACCTGAGTAATGGTTTGCAGGATCCAGACTGCATGTTATACAAACAGGCTTGGTCTGAATATATGCATTCAAGACCAAAAATCTGTTTAAATAACATATGTTCTGTTTGTGGCCACCTATCTGTTTCTATCAAGGAAGATAAAAGTCCTTGTCCACACTGTTCTAGCTGCACAATCAAGACAGAAACCCTCAACTGATGTTTGCCAGCAGGTGGTGACACACAGCAACAAGCTCCAATGGCAGCAACATTTCCCTGCAAAACTTGGAGAAAATCCAGGCTACAGGAAAATGAAATATGCCTTCAGTTTGGGAAGAAATAATGATGAATGTCCATCAGCAACACATGCGATGGTTTAGTCTCGTTGCATAGCAAGAAGAAGTATGTTCAGTCCACAGTAGGTCAAAAGTTTTCCTTGCTGTTTCTCTGCATTTCCTTCTTGTTATTATGAAACATTTGGCTTGGCTGTGAAATATACTTTTAATTAAAAGATAGGAAAATCATAGTAAGACAGCAGCAGCAGAGAGCTGCTAGAAAGCCTGCTGTCTTAGCTCTCGTAATAAACATAATGCGAAGGATTGGTGCACACAAAGTCTGAAGTGTTGTGGTGAGAATATGTATACAATGAGTTGACCAAGTCCTTTCAAAGAGAAGTGTAAATAGTGCTTTCTGCTTGTCCCTGATTTCCTCATGCTTTTTAAAACTTCATGTGTTTTCCTTCCTGGTCTCACATCCAGGTAACCTTGTTTGAAAGACCTGCTGCTTATACTAAACACTACCACTGAGTTTGCAGTAGCTTAGTGGGCAAATAATTCTTCTGCAATAGACAAGATAAAAAATTAGTACAGAATCTGGATCTGTCACCTTTGGTTTCTATCATCCTGTGCTTTCCAGGCATTTAGAATTCCTTGGATTTCATGCATACATTTTGTACACGTTACTCTACCTTGAACAATATGCCCTTGAAAAGAAATTGGGGTGCTCACAGCATTTGAAGTCCAATAACTTAACAGAGGAAAATACAAGTCTCATCCTGCTTAGCAGGGAGCTGAGAACAGGATGAAAATACAAAAATACTGAGAATTTTTTCCTTCTTTGCAGTGTCTGTTTCCTGCAAGTATCTACCATCTACAATATTGACTGGTTTATCAGGCAGCAGGTATCTCTATCAGTCTATCTTGAATTGTCATCCAACAGGAGATTAAATGCTGCCTGCCTCCTTCTTGTGATTTTCAGTCTTCACATCGCAAACTTTTCAATCAAATTTCAGCGGTGTACATTTAGCTTAGAGAACTCGTGGTACTTATCTTCCCAAAGCAGGTGATTTAGACCATGTTTACCTTGTACAGTTCCAAGATATCTTTCAGCAAACCTGTCCACATCTCAGGCCTTGAAATGATTCCTAAGTTAGGGTGGGTTTTTTTTGCTTTTCTCTCTTTCCCTTTCTCTGTCCCTCCACAGGCAGGCCACCAGCCAAACAACATAACAACAGCACAGATCCTGAAGAACAGACATGTGCCAATTTTCAGAAGAGTATTATCAATGTGACAACTTTCTGTTGTTAATTTTTTTTTAAACGAAACAATGTGTTGACTTACAGCCTTGTTCTGAGAAGCTTCCTCCTTAGTAATCTCTTCAGTGCACTTATCACAGTGTGGTTTCACCCCACGAATCTGCTTGAAGCCAGAAGGATGTCAGCTGGGTGCTCATCTTGGTTTGCATCAGATACCTGAGGAAGTTGTGGGCTGGGAGGTATCCTGTAAAATAAACTACAGCTCCATTTGTAAGGAATCCAGTTTGAGCAAGCTGACACTGAAAAAAGGGCTTCTCTGCCAATTAGCATATTTTCCGCATAGGATTTTGATAAACAGACTAACTAGAATTTGAATAAGCATAAACTTGAGACTAAAAAATGCTTGAAAGGCAATTCAAAACAATCACAAATGCCAGACTGGATTTTTGTGGCTTATTCTCCATGCAAAGGAGCAAGAATATAGTATAACTAAGAGTGAATCTGCTAAGGCAAAGGAATGAAGAATTGGAAATTATAGTTAGAGCCCTAATTGGTCTCTCACCACCTAATACTTTGAAAAAACTAGCATACAGCAGTCAGGGCAAGGTCTGGGAGCAAGATCTATCCACCTATTTTGGCCACTTAGAACTGCATAAAAACTGTAGAGGGGTAAAATGGTCCACAGACCAGTATAGACCATATGTTTCTGTCTGCAAAGCGATTGAGCATGCAAGTATAGTTCCAGAAGGTCAGAGGTTGCCTTTCAGGAACTTTCTGCTTGGAGTGAGAGGAACATGTTCACATTTTTTGCTATGGGGCTGCTCAGCTAGGTGGTCCCAGACACCCAGGCAGCACCGTGAGCCAGGGGCTGGTATTTGGGATGGATGAATCTCCACAGCGTGACACAGCCTGGCTCCATCTGAGCACTCACCCTCGGGGTGGGATAAATACAAGAAATGCAATTCTGGATACAGTCTTTACAAACAGGGCAGGAGTTTAATCCTGAACCCTTTCTTATTCTAGAAGACCCGAGAGGCTGTTTCAGTAATTTGATGCCAGCTGGGAAGAGGCAAACACCTCCCAAGTCAGTACTTTGGCCAACAGCCTGATGACAACAGAGGGTTCCCATCAGGCAAGAGAAATAATCCAGAGGGTGATACCCACTAGAGTTCATCTGCTTCATGCTGTCAGGGCAGTGTGAAAGAGAGTGAAGTGACAGGCGAGTTGGCCCAGCTGCCTCTTCATGAATATCTGAGATTCTTGCGTAGTGTAAGTGGAAACTATATGAACACATCAAAGAGGAAAAGACACTGAAAATTGAAAGGCAGTGCCTAGATGATTTTTAAAAGAGTGAATTTGGCTCACTCTAATTCACTTCCTCCATATGTGGAATGGACTAGATTGAGACAGTAGGAGTGAAAGAAAATTGCTTTGTTGTTGAATGTGGAATTATTTTTTTTTTACCATTTGCCTTTGCTTTTTGCTTCTCTCTTCCCCTTCCACAAGTACAAGCAAGCAAAAGTGCCTGGGGCTAGGCTGCATGGAGAGGACTGTGGTGCAGTCCCACATAGGCATCATCTTGGCTGAACTCTGCTCAGGGGCATCTTGTTGGCAGGGGTCCATGGATAGGGTGAATGAGTGTTAAAAGCTGATGTTTATGGCCCCATCAGCTCAAAAGAGAGCACAAGGTGTAAACTGATACACAAGATGTAGACTACCACCACTTTTAAAAGTACTACCTTCTCCATATCTGAAAGCTTCTCCTTACTGAACCAAAGTCCTGCTGGCAGGATTATAATCTCAGAGTTTGGGAAGTGGTACAGAGGATTTTGGTTCCAAAAACCCAAAATATACAATTGTGGCAAAATACAACTGATTCTTTGTTACCCAGTGCTCTCACCTGATAATGTTACAGAAACAGAGCCCAGGGCAGTAGAGATGCTTTCTCTATCAGATTGAATGGATGGGTTGTGCAAGACAGAGTTGGCATAAGCAATGGCACACTGGGAGGGGCTTGGGAGGGGAAATGAGGAGAGAGCAGGCACTATGATTTGGGAAAGGTCTGCTGTGGACTGGCACAAAAGAAAAAGGTGACAGATATCAAGAGTGGAGTAATAATGTATGATATGCATGAGAGAGGCAAATTTGGACATTTTTGAGTGCTTACTGTGCAACCTTGACTTATTTTAATATTTGTGTACATGTATGAATGGAATGAAGAGAAAGTAAAATGGTTATGTAGGTTGATATTCTACCACTATCGTTGGCATAGAGGAATATTGGATATGTGACCCCTTTATTATGCTTAAACCAGAAGATGGATGTGATTTCTATTCTTAGGATGTGTCTGAGAGCAAAAAGTTTAAGAAACCTGTGATTTGGGCTACTGGTTTGTTGTTGGTGGTGGTGTTTTTTTGTTTGTGTTGGTTCCCCCCCTCCTCCCCCTTTCCTGCTTATTCTCTATGTTAAAATAAACAGGATGTTTCTCAAATAAACAGAGATTTTTGTGCTTCCCGATTTAGCTCTCAATAGTAGCATTATTACCAAAGTCCTTAAGCTCAAACCATGGAAATACCAAGATTTCTATTTCAAGTCCCATCAAAATGCTAACAGTAAAGTTTCCCAGCACCTGCTGCAACTGAGCACACTGGGCAGCTGAAGGACACAGGGATTGCACTGTTCTTTGGAACTACAAACCCTCAGCTCAGATGCAAGCACCAAAGACAAATGCTGAGAGAGGGAGGAAGAGAGGGCATGAGACCTTCTAGAGGGATCCCTTTGGAAGTTTCCTCCCAAATTTGCCCAAAACCAGGACAGCCCGAATGTGCAGATCCAGCAGTAAGGACCAACAGTTTGTAGCAGCTTTCCTAAATTTTGAATGAAAGGAACATATTTAGCAGGCTATGTTTTATTTGCGTTGAATCCTGCACTTGAGTCTTCTGGTGCTTCAGAAAATCCATTTGAAGGTGGCTGAGGTACTTCAGTTTGACAAATAAACTAAGATGCGGTTACTTTCTCAGTATGTTTTGTGTCATGGTGCTAATTTCCCATTCACTTGATTGGGATGCAATGATTTCACGACAATGTCAGTGCAGGTCTATGGAAAAGACATTATGGTGTCAAAATGAAATGAAACAATGTTAATTTGTCTATGGAAACGGTGTTCCACTGCCAAATTGAAACATAACCCTCAGCTCAGCCACCTTGAGACTTGGCACTCCTGCACTATCGAAGGACCCCGCCACACTGGGTGATTTTACAGCGGTGCACTGGGAAACTACAAATCTGGATTAAATATTAGAGGAGGTAAGACAATTTGTTTTGTTCTGTGAAACCACAACTGTATAGCATTTCCTAGTGTTACAAGGGCCTTCCACATGTGCTGCAGTGCCTAAAGCCCAGGGAGAGGGTGGGAATTAAGGGGAGAAAAAGCACTTTTGCAACATTTACGCAGATTTCTTTTGCGCTCTCAGCACATCTCATTCCTAGTGTTATATTAATGGGTCTTTTTTAGGCAAAAAATGTTATTAGATTTTACAGTGTTCAGAGCACCTAACCAACATCTGGGACACCAGAGCTCAAATTAAGCAGTACTCTAAATCCAATTTGGGTTTTAATTCCACTAGGATGTTGCATTTCTAGTAAAATAAAAATTTGAACTTAAACCAGAATCCAAAGTGTAAGGAATACAATAGTGAAAAAGAATAATAAGCAAGCCAAAATCAAAAGACAGGGCCTGAGAGAAGAAAGAAGCAATAGGTAAAGGGATATAGAAAATACAAATAAATATTTTCTCTGTTGTTAGGAGTCTATGGAGTGATAGAATCTACTTATCAATCACAGTTTGTCTTTTGTTTTATGTTCGTGGACAATATGTCCACCTTTGAAAAAGGGTGATCTTTGATCTCCTGCCCCGGGGCAAGCACCAGCAGATGTTCTTTTGTTCTTCTCTCCATATTCAGTGTCCCTCACCTCCTAAAATCGAAGTGTGCTCCCCAAAACTGACAGGTGTTTCTCTGTTTGATTGCAAAAAGATGGATTTAGGCTAAATGTGACCTGAAACCTTCAAAGTGGAAGGGCCTCCCAGCATGCTTGTGAACTGATGGGAGGGAAGGCTGTTGTAACATCTGTGCTTCTGAGAGTATTAGCAATTCACATACAGATGTCAAGAAGAAATAGGCTTGGCTAGTCTATTAAGAGGGACTCTAGCACCCTCTTTCATCCTGGGTGAATTTCTGGGGTGATTCTGTCTGCTGAGCTTCTCAGTGATTTTTTTTCCTTATTTGCGAGATGGGTGTAATGGCACTTCCCAGCCTTTTAGAGACATTAGGGGGAAGAAATAAATTACAGGTTTTGTGGTGTCTGAGCAGTATTATAAGACAGTCATGTGAGTACATATGGCATCATGAGCTGGGCTGGGTGGAAAGGCTAATCACATGAGCACTATATCTTAAGGAAGCCAATCCTTTCTTTACCTGTGCCTCAGCTGGCATAAAAATCTGACACTGGCTAATGAAAGCAATAAAGCTATCCAATCTTATTGATGGCTATGGAGATTTCTTGGACATGAAGAGCTCTGTGTTCTGCTCTTGTATATTGATAAAGTTGTCTCTGGGCTGTGCACAGAATTTCTAGATGTTGACTGAAGTCCCAGAGCTACAGACCCTCCTGAGAGTCCAATCACCGATTCAATCTTACTGTGTGGGTGGTGCACATTCCTTTTTTTGCATAAAGATCCTTCTGCCTTTCATCATTCCTCAGGTAGAAAGTATGAATTTGTTGAATCTGGGAGATGTAGTTATGCCAGTTATTTCTTGGAAGATGCCAGGTCCTCTCCTCAGCTTTGAGAGGCAGACTGAGCATGGGTATTAGGGTTCATACAAATATTTAATGCTCAATTGTCTTGCACAGGCTTTCATGTACCAAACTATGACTGATATTGCTGCCCCAGGGCAGGATGGCATGAGAATCTTCCCCCCATCCCACATCCATTGGACCCCCTTCTCTCTCCAAGTGGTATCCATCAACTCACTGTTGATAACTCCCTGTAACTTCTCCATGAGTTCCATGCAGCTCCAGTCACAATTTTTAATGGGGATTCCCAGGCCATCTGAATGCCTAAGAGGAAGCTTTTGGCTCTTCAGGCACCATTTACACATTGTTTTGAAGTAGTTCATATTGCACTAGTTATAATCGTTAAGATGTGCAACACAAAGCTGCAATGTGCAATCCAACTTCAAATTTATTGGGAAGAGCTACAACACAAAATATTGCAGACCTCCCAGCTTGTTTCAAACAGCTAAGAAGAGTCATTGAAATATCCTGCTATACAGGTTGGGATTAAAATACAGGAATAATTTGTGCTAAATGAGGAAGGCAAATTCACCCTATTTTAAGTGTGCTTTATTCAATGTGAGGCACACCCTCAAATTTTTTTTGTTGTTGTTAAAAGACAGGAAGATTTCTTCCTTTCCAAGGTTTTCTCTCTCCCTCTCTCTCCCCAGCACACACATACATGCTTGGGCAAACAAGCACACTAGCACACGCCTTCTCTTTCTCTGGGTGTAGAGCATGGTGGACATCTGGTTTCCAGGCTCAGTCTTCACCCCCAGAGACAAAGAACAACGTCACTGTTTGAATATGTTCTTTAGAGGTTGACATTTGGGGAATTTATCCTCCAACAAGTGAGACCATTCCAACACTTTTGTGCACTGTGTAAACCACAGATTAATTGCACAAATTATATGAATTATCCTAAAATTTTTGGGTAATGTTTGGCCTGTCAACACTGTAATTGAGACGACAGGGCATGTGGAAAGACTGCATGTGGCAAGCAACAATCCATGATGCAGATGGGGAGATAATTTGCACCTACCTCTGCTTAGAATAAGTCCTGCAAGGCTTGTAGTCTGCAAGTAGGTAATGTGAGAATTTGATCAAAGCAAAAAAAGTAATGGAATATAGTCTTCCACAATGCTATGTTATATGGAGGATGTGTAGCTGTCTCCCACATGCCAGATGGACTTCCAGAGTGTGTGTGTGTGGTGGTGAGGGACAATATTAAAGTCACAGATTTTAGTGTTTCAGCAAATCAAACTCTTTGTTGCTTGTGAAATCAGACACAGTAGTAAGGGGAAAAAAACCCTCCAAACTTAACTCCAAACTTTTAATGGATTTGTGTCCACAACAGCTGAACTCTACTGTCTTGGACCAAGTGGTGGTGCCTGACAGGGTGTATCCCACTGGTCATGTCAAACCTGCCTTGTCATTTTGAAGAGGTGTTAGTACAAAATCTGGATTTGTGATGGAAGATATCAGACCAGTGACCCAGAGTATTCCTTTACATCAACAAACAGAAGCAAAATATCTGTAACAGTGGAGTAATGTCTTAGAGGTTATGTTTAAAGTGCTGAGAACTGCAAACATTTAGGATTCTCAGGCAATCATATCCCTTCTCTTTTCAGTGAGATGGAAAACAGAACAGAGGATGGTGAAGGGTGACACCCACTTGAGCTCAGAGGCTTCCGAGGAAGCTGCAGTTCTCACTTCACATAAGCACGGTCTGGCATTGTGTTAGCAATCCCTACTTGCTTTGAAGTAAGGGCAAATCCAGACACTGAGGGTGATTTAGCCATCAAATGTGCGAAATGTGCGATTGTTATTTCATTTTTTAAATTTTTTCTTTCCCAGAGACCCCTAAATACTCTAGTGTTTCCAGCAAGACTTAAATACAGACAAGAGGATTTTAACATAAGTTTATTTCTGGACCTCCCAAAAACTTCTTTCAGAATTTCCCAAGTCTATGTAAGTGCTCAGAGTCACTGGAATGGGCTTGTTACCAAAGGTAGAGGGGTGTTGATAGTTATTCAATGCAATTTGTATAAATTAGGCGTTTGGGGAATCAGTACAGTCTCTGACTTAGAACGAGAATTCCGTTCTGTGGGATACTTGAGTAGTGAAGGAACTCAGGCTTGGAGCTCTGGAAGACATGGAGCAGAGTGCAGTACAGGAAAGGAGTGCAAATGTCTAAACCAGACAAGATTTGTGTCCAAAGGAGAAATTCTGATGCTCCTCCACATGCTTTTAAAGTGACGGGCAAGTGAAGACTTGATTTTGTTACAGTGAAAAGGAAAATTCCCATTGTGTTTAACAGGGCTGGGATTTCATCCAAGACCTCCACATTATTCTAAGACACTCATGTAGCCCACATTTAATCTTTTAGAAAAAGTATTCTGTTTCCAGAAATTATCAATGTTTTCTAATTTTCTGACTTCATCATCTGCAATGCCCCTGTCATGACTTTTTTTTATACAACACATTTTTGTTCTTTACTTTTTTCTTTCAGTCTTACAAATATCATTGTTATGCCCCCAAAGATCAAAGATTCATGGCATAAGGTAAAAAAAAAACCTACTTGCAAATAATAGATACATACTTTTTAATAAACTTTTAATACTTAATAAAGTAAAATACCAGGATAAAATCTGGAAGATGAAGATATACCAGATATGATCTTGATTTGACTTGGGACAGGATTTCTCCCCACATTTTTATGAGGACTATTTAGTGCAGACATATTCCACCTCCTCATATCTCTACCCCGATATATTTCAAAGCAAGAACAGAAGGCAACGCAAAAGTAGCTGCCACCATCCACAAGATAATTCTTTCAAACATCTCTCAGCATTCTAAACCATAATCTAAACTTATGTCCACATAACAAATAACAGCCCTTTGAAATGAACTGAGAAACTGTAAAGCCATTAAGAAAATGTGCCATTAAGGAAAGAATTTCAGCATTTCCTATGAAAAAGGTTCCCAATGTATGTATTTCCACATGTTCAGAGAAATGATTAAAGTGTTTATAGCTTTTGTAATTGGTCTCTCTCAATTTAAAAATATAGGCTTTTTTTAACATTACATTTCTCTGCCGCTCTTTGTCTAGAATAACATTAATGAAGTCCCATTTTGCGAGTTGCCGAAGGTAGGCAATAGGGGAGTGATGTGTTTAAGAGAATACGTTCTGGAAGCATGCCGTCTGTCTGCCCGTATTCCGGCAGGCGTGGCCTCCTGTTAATGTGTCCATTATCCGCCGCATGCTCCTATGGGCTCTGGGGCTGCCGCGCTCCGCGCCGCATATGGCAGCAGGGAAAGGGGATCATTCTCCCTCGCACAGCACCCTCTGTGTGCTGCTGCCCAAGAGTACAGGGTGTTTAGAGGAACACATGTTTTTTCCTTGTTTGGATCCAGTTGAGGGTGGCCAGGGCCCTGAGAAAGCTGAACTCCATCACCAAATCCCCAAAAGCAGCGAAAAGAAGGAGGGCACTGCTAAAGCAGTCCCTTTCCGAAGCGTATCCAGCCCTTTGTATAACAGCTTTTACTCTGCTCTGGTAAATGCTATAAACATACTGGCTGCACTGATAGAAACCACATGTATGGCCTTGCGTTCAATGAGTGAGTGAATCAGTAAAGGCTTGGTCCTGGAGGCCAAAGCCACTTTCATCACTTATAGATCATGGCTTTTGGAGTAGTATGTGGCTCCTTTTGGTCAGTCCAGAAGAGAAAGAGAAAGATTTTCACCCAGATTCCAGATGAATATATTTGTTTTATAGTTAAGAATATATGCATAGATATAATTTTTTTTTGGTAGCAACTGTCAATCAGGTCACGTGTAAATTTTTTTTCATTCTATTATATTCTTTTATGCTGTTAATATAAAGCTTTAGGTTTTGTTCCATTTGTAAAAGCATATATCAAATGTTTCGTTATTTCTTTTCATAATACCCCAGGAGAGGGTGTTTTACCTTCCTTTTGTAAATTATCTTAAGTAGAAATTGTCAATCTGGAATTGACAGGTATTTGTTACAGAAAACAAGGCATTGTTCCCACTTTGCTCCATCCACCAACACAAGTGCTGCTGTCATATGTCACAACAATGGGAAAACTTATTAAACTATAAAGAGCAATAATACTATAATATAGAGATATGAGGGCAAAAAAGTCTTAGGATGTGTTTGCTGGCTGGAGGTATGAAATCCTATCCTTCATGTAGTTGATCTGACAGTGCCACAAATCTCTTCTTTCCTGGCTTCTTCTTTTAGGAATGCCCTTATAAACTGTTGACATTTCCCCTGTCCCCCTCCCTAAATATCAAATAACAGTAGGACAGAGGCATAACTCGATCAGTGAGGTTGTTCCTCAGCTGTTGAGTTGCTGAAGGGGAAAGGACATGGATTTTGTAGGAGCCAGGATTACTCTGGTCTAATTACAGAAAGTCTGGGCCAGTTGCTGGGTTATATTGTAGAATATGTTGTGACTGATGCAAATATCCAGAGGCAATTCTGTCAAAGGCTGGCCTAGATACAGGGAAATTCCTAAGTAACTTGCTAAAGAGTCTCTGTTTTGTGAGCCTGTCAAAGGAGGCGACAGTGGTCTTTGCTGGTCTGGTGGTGCTACTGACCCTGGACTGTGGCACTGTTGGCTGGAGAGAGTTTTAGTCTAGAAAAGGCCTGAGCTGCAGAATCTGGGACAGGATTCAACTCACATCACCCGAATTTGGGGTTGAATGTGATCAAATTAGAGCATTGCCATCCTCTGACTGGCAGCAAATCAAGTGAGTTCTTTGGGCTTTTTTCCTTCACCACAAAGAACAACAACAGGAACAAATGCTGGGAGAGGAGAGAAAGAAGTGACATCATCTGCGGAAAAGTTTTCCTTTCCTTTCTACCTGAAGGAGTATTTTGATTTCCAGCTGCATCCCAGGTAAGAATGAAACATGATATTAGATTGAATGCACCAGCTGAGTGTAAACGGAAATGCTTGCAGTTGAAGAGAGGAAGAGACAACACTATGCTGTGTTTTTGATATCTTTCTGATATTTGTCGAGACCAAGCAGCTCCTGGCCTAGCTTCAAATAACTGAAACACTGGTCAAATAATTTTAATTGTCTCAGTCTCAGTGGGACCATGGCAGTGGCTGGGGTTATAGGGAATATTCTGTAAACTACCACTACTTCCACCCCTCTGTACTCTAGCCCTTCCCCTAAACCCCATCTTTCCTTTTATGTGGTACGGGAGAGCTGGTGATTTGGAGCCAGCTACATATGCTTTATGTTTCCTGAAGATTAAAACCCATGTGTAATGCTCCATAGTCTGTCAACAGCCAGCTTGGGAAAGAGACCAAGGACTAGAAAGCCAAAACCAGACTGTTAGATCAATCATGGCCAAGATGTGCTTCTCACTTATAAAAGCTAAAGGAAAACCAGCCAGGCAAGAAGTTTGTCCTTTGCAATATTGGAAGACTGCTGCCCCCATCCTGTGTCTGATTCGCTGTGTGTCAGACTATACACAAATCTGCAAGAGAAGATATTGCTTGTGTGTTTAAAATACTTCTGTCATCAGACAGGGAGAAGACTGCTGTCTACAGTAAGTATCCAGGCTTGGGATAAGTAGCCAATGATTTGTGTTCCCTTTTCTGTTTTTTTTCCTTCTCCTTTTTTTTTTTTTTTTTTTGTTTTCCTTGGGTTAGTATTAAATAGTCTGAAACTATCTGCTTGTACAGAACTGAAAAAAGTGGTATGTGTTCCTAAACACTAAAACCAAGTTGTCAAGACACATCATCAGAGACAGAGGGTCTTTTTTGTTGTTGCCCAAGAATGTCATTTAAAATGGCATTCCTTGTAAAGATGCAAATGCTATTTCTTTTAAAAGGTACCAGTACTGAGAATAAAGCAAGTAAAAGAGGAAATTAAAACAGTGACAAGAGAAGAAGGTCTGGCAAGTTGGCTTTCAACCAAATGACCTCTTGATAGATCAGCTGGGAGCCAGGAATGCATGAGATTACTATGAGCTAGAAAGATTTATAGTTCTTTGTTTGGTCTCTTGGTAAGTTTTCACGTATAGTCAGCTGTATGATGGGCAATGATAGGGGAGAATGGTGAGCAAAAGCAATCGAGAACCCCAAATATTTATTGTGAATCCACAAGCAAACATGAAAAGAAGCAACTATTTAAAGATTTAGGGCATTTGTTTATTTCAATTAACAACAAATACCCTTGTAAAGTAAAAACTTTGCATAGCCCCCCCAAATCTGTCTCTCTCAGGAGAAGTTATTTGCAGGCTGTAAATTTAGCTTCAATTGCATTAGGCATGTATAAGTAACATAAGAAACTCTCTGTCGTGGGAATGGGTGTCTGGGTTTCTGCAATCACTGCACAAACCTTTCCTGATCTGACCACCTGCAGAGGGAACGTCTCTCTGTGGGGATGCACAGTGGACTGCACTAGCTAAAAACATCTTCAGATTGTGCCAGAGCTTCTCAGAAATTTGCAACCCTTGCAATTTCATCTCCAGAAGTTTGAAAGAGTATTTCTATTTGCTCATCATCCAGGTGATCAGGAACATCTGAGCATTTGTAGTTTATGTTATCCAGATTAAAAACTAATATGATGGTGCATTGGATGCCAAGGACACTAAAATGTAAAAGCAAACAGATTACAAAATCTAATTTATGAAGCACTCTGAAATTAAAAGGTAGTGCTATCAACTGGTTGTTATGTACTGGTTGTTACACCCAAGTGTATCCTGAAAGTCTGACCAGTAGAGTGAATCCAGGGAGATGGAGTGACCTCAGATATACAAACCTTGTTAAATAGCAAAGCACACAATTTTATATTGGGTTACAAATCCTTTTTGGTCATAATGGGACCCTAGAATTTTGAAACAAAAAACCCTTTAAGCACAAGTAACAAGGTAAAAATTCTAGCAACGCTTTGGATTTAAAATGTAATTATTTGCTTCTTTTCCCTATGCAGTGTATATTCCATATGTACATATAGTGTGTTCACTATACTAGTTCATTATTATTACTTATTTATTTCTTTTTAACCAACGAAGATATGTCCTTGTCTCTTTTCTAGGTAAAATATATAAATAACCTCCTGCCCCAGGACAATATCATGTGAGCACCACAATGATGGTGTCTGTAATGCATCATTTACTAGTGTCTTTACATGCTAACTTATTCTCCCTTTCTGTTAAACCAATGAATTATATTCTCTTAGTAATTTATTCACATGTCAAAACTGAATGTTAAGAAACCCAGAGGTTTGACTTAAACTTGTAATAGAATTTAAAGGGCAAGTATTCAAAATTCAGCTTCAAGGTGTGGACCTTTTGCACAACCTTACAAGTACTTTCCGAGTGTTATCATTTTGTCAGTATAATTCTGACCTGATTTGCATTCTTCACATTTCTCTCTTTAACAGGCTGGAGTTTGCACATTTAAGTTGCAAGTTACTACAGGCAACAGTTGATTTGAAGATACCTTGCAAATGCAAAATAGACACCTTTTGCTGAATGTTCAGCTTTGAAAGAAGAGGAGGACCTATAAGACAGAAAGGCTTTGCAAACAGAAATGTCATGACCTATGGCTTGGGGAAAAGTTTTCAAAAGAATACCACTAATTTCTGATAGTGTCAATTTTTGAGAGTCCTAATTGTGTCTGGGAGATGCTGAATTAAAAAAAAAATGTTGAGAAGTCCAAAAGGACACTACGCTTTGTAAATACTAATTTGTGGGAACTGAATGGCCCAATGAGTTGGGCAGCTTTGACTGTTCTCTTCACAGATTCCTGGAGAATTCTGGCTAGCACAGAGGAAATCATTCATTTCTAAGGAATTTGGAAATAAAAGAAATTAGAAGTTTAGAGGACTGTGAAGGCCTTCCCACTCAGGAGAGTGCAGCCATAAATATTCACGAATATGAAGCTCATCTTAAAGCTCATTACATAATTCCAAGTCAGAGAGAAAAGTAATTTCTGTATTTTTAGTCTGACACTGTGTACAACCACATACTGTATTTTTATCTAGCGAGAATGAGTCCATCAAATACAAATGTAACGTACAATGATCCTTCATTCTAGCTCTAACACAGATGGTTATCCCTATAACAAATAAATAGGAAGGCTCAGAATCGAGAAAGGATAAGAAAAATTATAACCAAGAGAAAAAAAGGCCCAGTGCAGATGATCTTGTGAGACACTGCTTGATCCAGCTCCCCTTAAGACCTCATATCTCAAAATCACAGTGGGATAGCAGAGCCTAGGAGCACTTACTGGGGAATACAAATATGGATAACTGCAACTCCAAACTACCTGTTAAACACAGTCATACAGTATTCTGTCAGGCAGGTTCAGGGCAGTTTGGAGCATTTTGCTCTCCAATATACTTTCCAATTTCCTCTTAAATTCCATCTCTTCCGGTTCCTTAAAAACCTAGGCACTCTTGAACATCTTTATTTTTTAAAAAATATAATTGCTCTTTATGGTAATGTTTGCGTTAGGAATAAAAGTAAGCAAAGAAGATCAGCTTCCCTACTTTTATAAACTTGGGCATCTTACTATTCATTTTCCTTCTGCAATGAAACATTTGTGCATGGCAGTTTTATGTTGGACTGGCCAATGCTGGCAAGTCTGTGCTGTTGGTGCATCATGGAGAATACAGAAGTTAAAATCTACAACCTCTCACTGTTCCTTCACGTGCCTCTAATCCTTCTTCCCCATTCATACTATGATTTCTTAGTGTTCTCATCACCAGAATCATTAGTGTTTATTCCTGCTGGTCCAGAAATATTGTAAGAAAAAATGAGATTAAGATATTAACATCTTTTTTGGATTGTGTTGGGGGATTCAGATGAATGTAAGGGAATGCTGCATGAGAAGTCCTGTATTCTAAGCCAGGTCTGTAAGCTCACAGATTCATCACAATCCCTTCCTTGACTTCAAAGTGTTTAAGGCAAAGCCAGAACCCTTGTCAGCTCCTACAGATTATCACAGTGGGCTACAAGACAGGTGCATAGTTAAAGCATTTCCTGATCTTCTGGACAAGCCAGTCCTGTCCTTTGTTGCCAACTTGTGGGGTGCCCTTACACAGGTTATTTAAAAGATACTTTTCAAAGGCTTGCCTGGAAACGTGGTGACGGAGAAAGGTATTCATCCGGGAATGCTTAGAATAAGTCAACTGGAGTCAGGATTATTAAATTCTCCTGCTGTCAGTGGCTTGCAATGCATAACTTGCACTTATTTGAGTAAGCCACTCTGTTGTGGCCTCTGTTTATATTCTGGTCTTCTGAATCTTTAAGACTTTTATTATGCAAGTTTCATAACATTTAAAAGGTAAATTAGTGATAAATATGTCCACACTTAATAACATTGAAGTAATATCTTCACCAAGCTGCAAAGATTGCAAGGATAATTCAATCTGTACATTTAAAAATAATTTATTCAGTTTTTCTTTTAACTAGTTCTGTTGTATGAATGAATTAAACAGCTGGCAGCTTGCCTGTCTTTTCATTGCTCTGCTCCTTTCTCTCTCATTTCTAATCTTTTGCTTTTGCCCTAGCTGCAAATATGGCATCCTTTTTACTTCACAAACATTCTCTCCAAACAAGTTAGACATAGGAGATGCTGGAGTGTGAGGTGATGTTTCAGGGCAATTCAAAGGCATGTTTTCTTATATGATTTACTAAGTGTTCTCAGAAATATTGTTTCATTTCATAACATTTCCAGTTGGGTTGTTTTTTGGGGGTTGGTTTTTTGTTTTGGTTTGGTTTTTTTTTTTTTTTGGCAATCTTCTTCCCTAGTACAGTGAAGCAGATTTCTGAATGAGGCTGATGAAATTTGTAATATACCCCAAGTTAATTTAGACAGCAGGTTAGCCCCTCAACAAAACTGTGGCCCATATACAAGTCAAATCTGCTTTTTTCCTTGGGCAATGATTTATTTCCCTCTTAAATTGGCTGGACCAGTTAGTTTTTTATTTTTATTAAGTCACACTATTCTTAAATGAAACTATTGATTTAAAGTCAGCTTAGTGAGGATTTAATTTGTTTTCAGGGGATTAGAGCAGGTAACATGGGATAATTTTACAATAAAGTGGAATAGAAGCATTCCTTCACATTACCCTCACCTTTTTTTCTTGCCAGGCTGCACAGACATTACAAATTTTCAAGTGAATTGTGGAAATACATTCATAAATCAGGCCTAATTCCTCTGCCTGCTTAAAGGCTATTCTAAAGAATATTTTCCTTTGACCTTGTCCATGTTTGTCCTTCCATGGGCTGGTGCATCTGATAATTCCACACAAACACAGATTCACACAAAATATTTTTGTGTCCACAGTAGGAATTGTAAACAGGGATATTTGTTGAGAAATACAAGACCAGACACGTCTTTTAATACAGTGGCTACAGAGTATTTCAAAACACTACTGTATTGCTCACAAACAGGGATAGTTATTGCTGGTATTCCTTGATAGTGTATACACTGGGTATGTTGGGGTTTTTTTATAGAGTACAGTGATTTTAATCTCTGCTCCATGTAACTTCATGAAACCTCTTCCTTCTTTGTCATTCTGTCTTTCAATCACATCTAACACACGATCTAACAATTTCTGAGATTTCACCTGGTGTTGTGCAGTCTCCTTTTCCTGCTTTGCACTCAGTGACTTGAATAGGGGCAAGTTCTACAGCTCTGAGTGGCATTACCCAAGATCAGGCACTCCCCATTTCTAGGTTTCACCTTTTTGGTGGCCTTGCTTGTTTTTCTTATCAGTCTTCTGCTACTGGCTACACATCCTTGCTAGGAAATATTTCAAAGTTGTTCTACATAGCACATTTCCCACTCTTCACACACATGGACCATGTTCCTCTCATCTCTTTTTTTTTTTAACTCATGTGCAGCACATGAGTGTTCCACCAAGTTGGGAGAAAAAGCAAAACAAGCCCTTACTGCAGCACTGAATATCATTTCCCTACCTGGCCTCTGTCACTTGTGTTCTGCCTCAGCTTCCCAACCCCTGGGAAGCTGAAGGCAGTAGAAGGATAACCCTATTGGCTGCATATCTTCCTCTTTCATGCTTTTCTGTGGTCCCCATCTTCCCATCCCTGCCTTGTGATGCATGAGGACTATTTCTCTCTGCTACTACTGAGTGAAGTGGGAAAAAAAGGCTCAATTTTTGTTATTATGTCCTTACTGAGTGGAAACTGTCCCACTGTTACTTGGCTCTTGGGAATAGAGATTTTTTTTCCCCTCCCTGGAAATCCCTAGATTCCTGGTAGAAATGCAGATGGATGAAGATGGACTTACCTCAAATATTTATGAGGGCAAAAGAGAACAGAGAGGAGAATTTGAAGAGCCAGCACAAATACCTAGTTACAGAAGGGCAGCCATCCTTTCTTCCCAAGGCAGGACAGGCCCAGCAAGAACAGGAAACACCCACCCTGATGGTGGCATCATGTGGTTTCCAGGTCTCTGAGGGTTTTTTTTTTAGAGTGGGAGAACTCTCTTCCTTTCCTCTCTTCTCCCTTTATTTATCACACCAAGTTCTCCTGCAAGCAAAGGAAGGCCTTTTTTGCTCTATTCCTCTTACAATGCCTGACTTTTTTTTATGTTATTTTTCAGTCTCTGTTAACACAATTGGCTTCTGATCAGACTTTCTATTGTAGGTGTTGCTGATAAAATTTCAGCAAGCACACAGACTCAGCTCTGCATATACATTAAACCAGATGCAGCTCACTGGCTGGGTTTTTTGGTTGTTGTTTTGTTTTTTTCTCCTTGCTATATAAATGTGAGATCGTAAGTGGTAGAGAAAGAAGATGGAGGTATTTCTTGGAAGACAGAGGAGGAAAAAGCATATACTCTCCATTGCACTGCTTACAAGGACTGTGTTTTATCATTATTTATTTAATGGGGGAGGGAAAAAGGGGGAAAAAAAAAAAAAAGCTTTGCACACACCACTCTACAATTTTATGAGATTCACATCTGGAATCCAGAGCATCTCAGGAATCAATCTATCAGACCCTAGTCAATTGTAATAATGCACCTGGGGTGAAATTCTGGCTCCATTAAAGTCAGCTGGAACTTTGCCATCGCAATGCAAAAAGTGATGGCTGATGTAGGCTACTCCACATTAACTCTCAGGCAGAGTGAGATGGCCCATAAGTCGCCAGTATTTCCAGATTTGGCATAACATTCAGGGAAAAAACACCGTCAATCCTGTGTCTCTGTACAGAGAGAAAAAGTAAGAGTTATAATGAGGTCATAGTGCTTGTACATTTGGCTGTTACTAAAATAAATAGTCTAAGTGTTCATGAACTTTTTTTCATAGGTAGAGGCTTTTAGGATTAAACAGAAATATTGTTTGTTGTGCCTCAAGGTCAAGATATATATTTTTGTGTGTATGTATGTAAGCCATCCAAAATCCTGCTTATAAATATCTATTTTGTTGTGCTTTTTCACATCCTTCCACTGGAAATGCATTTCCAACTGTAAATAGTATATTCCCATTACCTACCCATCAGTCAAATCAACTCATTTCTGAAATTCAATTAAAAAGGTCTCATTGCCATAAATCTAAAAGGATATTTTATTGTTACTTTGTAATTTGGAAGAATGAAAATTAAAACAGTAGCTCTGATGGAAAGAAATGGCTACTAAATCATAATGATATTTTGCAGTTTATCTGCTCATTGCTATTTTATTTCAGCTATTTCAGAATGGAAGGACGATGAAGTGACTTGCACACTCTATACCAGTTTTATTTATTTTTTTGGCTACTCCAAGCACTTGTCTAAATCTTTTTTATGATTGTTTATCTAAGTTTCTCCCAAATGTTTCATCAATTGCTATCCCTGTTCTTTTATTCCATATGTTAACTGCTTCCTGTGTATAAAAGACAGTTTGCTTAAATTCCTCTGGCTCTTGACCTATTCTTACCCTTGGCAGAGATGCTCTGTAATTTTGGGGATTTTTTTTATGCAGAGCGTCAATTGAATTGTCTTAGTGTCAGATAAAATGAACAGAAAGGCCACATGTGTCATTTAACTTGTGAACTTGGCTACAGATACAATAGATTCCATGAAATGGGTGCAAGGTGGGGGAGAACCAGAGGTTGAAATTGAAGTTCCCATGCTCTGACTACCGATGAAAATTGAAAAGAATAAGCATAAGAGGCATTTATAATCAGCCACAGTGACTAGTAGTAAATAATGAAAATACTGCTGCTCTGAGGAATATGCAATGCCAAACCTGTGAACCCTCTTTAAGATTTAGCAGGAGTTTTACTAGCTGGGGGAAAAAAAAAGATCTGTTTCAGTTCTGTGTTGCTTCAGTATAGATATTGTGAGGGGCCAAACTTGTTCTCTCTCACTCCCCTATTCCGACCCCATTCAAAAACCATAATGCTGAACGTTTTACTTCAGCTGGACTGTTATGCATTCTGCCTAGAAACATCTGTGGAAAAAGAAGAAGAAAAGAACCACTGGAAACATGGAGTAGAAATGAATTTAGCAGCTGGCAAAGTAAAAAATCACACATACCAAGGCGATTTTGTGCAAGGAGAAGAGATGAGAGCAGGGCACATTTATTAAAACAAAAAGAAAAGAAACCACATATGTGCCATATACAATATATATAGAAGAAAGACCTCAGCCTATTCAGTAGATGTTAACCAGAATACTAGAAGTAATTAAGTTTTCATTTAAGTTGAATACAAATATTTGCAAGCATGCACATATGTATAATATCTCTAGGCAATGAAAATCTAGTTTTAAATTTACCCTGGAAGAAAGATTTATGCAGCCATTTCTCACAGGTAAAAACTGGTGCAGAACCATGTAAAAACCACCATAAAGTTTGGTTACGTCTAGGTATCACCTCTCTTGAAAACAAGATTTTTGGCAGTCAGGCAGAGCATGAGACACCCCTCTGTTTGGCTCCATACACCAGGACAATTCCTGTTGACTTTAATGGAAGCTGTGCCTAAATTAGGACTATTGTCCAGCCCATAATGAGGAGAGTGCTGTGACTTGGGTCACTTGCAGTGTTTGGCACCACAGCTGAAGTCTGTGACTCCTTTCCTTTCCCTACCCCTCAGGAGTCCCCACAGCAGGTGAGGCTTTTCCCTTCCTTTGCTCTGAAGATTAAACACAACAAAGGATGTTTTCTGTAAAGCCAGGTACACAGTGCAGTTTTGCCTTCTCTCTAGTTGATGTTCTAATGTGTAACTGTAGGGTTTAATTTTACTTTACATTAATCAAAGAACAATAAAGGCCATAAAAACCCCACTAAGAAGCATTTCAAGTTAAGATCCAAAGCTAAATGCCATGGGATTTTGCCTATTGTCTTGTTTAGTCCCTCTGTAAAAAGAGCTAGATAGCAGGAGAAAGAAAGAAAAATTGAGCCCATGTTTTTTGCATAGAGATGGAGAAAACACATAATAAATTAGGGGGAGAGAGGAGTGAAATAAAGGCCAGAGGTAAACGATGTTTAATTGTGTGAGCTGCTCTTCCTCTTGTGGTTCCTGCCAGCTGCTGCTGCTATTGCTACCTTCCTGTTTTAAGATGAAAGCAATGATGGTAGACACGTGCAGACACACAAAAGAACCTATTTGGACTGGTGTGTCAGCTCATCTTTATCAAATGTTGCACAGGTATATTTTGTTGCCATGCTTCATTACCCCAGAATGGCGTGCCTGAAATGTTTGTCTCTTCTATAAACCCAATAGCTTTCCCAGCGAGTCACATTTGACAGAGCAATAGACAGGTATTCGCTTGCTGGCATCCGTTTGTAAAGCCCGGGCAATTATGTATGTATTATCCATACATATATATATATATATATATATACACACAGGGGAACACACACACACATAAAGATATGTATATAAACATGCATACACATGTATATATATGTCTATAAGCACAAAGAACATGAGAGGCAGATGTACTGTTGTATTATTTGTATATAGAGGGAGACTCGACATCTATATATGCAATATAAAAGGGACGCTCACACAAAAATACGTGCACGTTTGTACCGAAATTATCATATCCACTTCGACAAAATTAATAAGAGAAAACAGGAGTTTTAATACAAATTTCTTGTTCAAATACAGACAAAACTTCAGTGAAGAATACAATATGGGAAAAATAGGTGGATGGTCTCCTAGGAATATTTTATTTCTAAGGTTTTCCACTGAGGGAAAAAAACTCCAAGGAAATATGAGACACGTCATTTCAGCCTGGAACTAGCGTTAACAGTAACTCAGTTCAAGAAAAGGAGGAAATGAGAGAAAAAAAGGAAGAATAAAACAAAGCTTGTTTTTCTGTTATTGTTGAAGGTATATTTGGTGCGGGGTTTTTTTTGTTTCTTTGTTTTTGTTTTTTTTCCTGGAAGAAAAGCATTATTTGGAGGAAAAAGCTCTGCGGGGACAAGTCAGCCCCAGTATGTGCCTCGGGGCCCTACTGCACAAGCAGCCAGCCATGGAGGGTTTGCAGGCACATCTGCAGAGTGAGAGAAAGATTCAGTAACAACGTGGCTGCCTTCATTAGTCTTAAACTAATTCACACGCTAGTGCTTGGTGTATTGCTTAATTGTGTCTGATTGTTCACCTGTAACATGATAATATTTTCTCCCTCATAGGAGGGTGAAGCTGAGGGCTCATGAGCTTCTCCCTGGCAGCTTCTGCTCCAGCTGTGCTGAAGATGTGCACACACCAAAGTGCACGTGTGCTTATAGCTGAGGAGGGAGGACTGACTACACTGCCAAATACTCTTTTAGACGGAGAGAAATCTGCAAGCCTGGGAATTGCAAGGTGGGTGCTGCTTGCCCTGCCATCCAGAACAGAGGGCTAATGACGTGGGGGCGGATGGAGCCCGGGTGTAACCAGGCAGAATTTGCAGGACAGTTCCATCCGAGGGTGGTAACAGCATTGAAATTACTTGATGGATACTATTTTCATTATTATTACTTTAATGCACCATTGTGGACACGGTCCTCTACCATAAAAGAGTAACGCAAGCAAAACACAGGCCTTATATATGCAATTACATCCACTGCAGCTCAAAAAGAAGACAATTAGTGGAGTGCATTCCCCAGAAAGCCATCCACGGAGGTCAGAGTTCGGGAGTAACATTTCCTTTCTCATCTCTCCCCCAGAAAACTAGACATTACCAGCATCAAATCATCCACAGAGCACTCTAACTAAAAGGAGAACATTATGGGTAAGTAGCAGGCACTGTAATTGCCTAAACAAACAGAATTCAGACAGAAAAACTGTAATTCTAGTGTTTCCAACATGTGGTTGTATTTCGGGTTTTTTTGGTTGGTTCGTTGGTTGTGCGTTTTTTGTCTGTTTTGTTGCATTTTTTTTGTAATTTTTGGGTTGGATTTTTGTGTTGTTTCTTTTTCTGTATCTAATGTTAATAAATAGCATAATGCAGAAAATGCTGCCTTGATTTATTGACAAAATTAAAATATGAAACTGCACCTTTTAGTAAAATTACAGTTCCTGCCTGCTAACAAGAAAGTGAGAAATAAAAATGACCTGGACTCCCAAATTTGAAATGAATCTCTTATTTTGAGTACAGAAAGCATTTATGGTGCTATCTTCTCTCCCATTTTAGCATGGGCTAGTAATGCCCAGCTGGAACTGGAAGTGGCTCAGCCTGCAAGATGTTGTCCTTCCTGCAGGAGTGGAAAGGGGGCCAGAAATACCAGCACTCCTGTATCTCTGCTAAATTTCCAGTCCATTTGAACAGACAGACACAGTTGTGATGGGGTTTGGCTCAGTGTTTTTGCGGCACTCGAAGTCAGTGATTGCCCCCTCTCCAGCTGCCCTATTGCAGAGCTCCTCCAGAAACACGTGGGGGAAGCACTGCCTGTTCCTAATGACTGCTAAACAGCTGCTGCCTTTTACTTCTGGGGCTGTTCACCAAGGGCTGGCTTGTGTGAGGAAGGTGGCTTGTCCACACCTGGTTTTGGTATAGGATACTGCACCTAGCTGGGGATAGATCTCCTTTTTATGAGCACATCCTGCAAAAGGACATTGTGTCTCTCATGTAATGCTGGCAGCAAAAGCATTGCTTGCTGTGCTTGGAAGTTCCTTCCATCATTTTGTTTCTCGTGTCTGTTTTCACTGAAAGATTTTCAGGATACAGAGTCAACCCCAGCCAGCTTTTTCCCAACACTAAGGCTTCTCCTTTTGGCTGGTGCTCAGGCATAGCTGTACTTTATGTGATTAGTAATAGTTTATTAAGCCTCAGAAACTTGAACCTCCACTTGACCACTGTGGTGTTTGGTGTCATTTCAGGAACTGCATCACACGAGTTCTAGGTTTGAAAGAAGTGCTACAGCACCTACTGCAGATAACACAATGCCTCTTAGGGTTCCTGCCCTGTGTAAACTTCTCCTCACACAAACTGCATAAAATCAGCAGCAGGGCAGGTATGGGAATAACGGGGAGAAGATCATGGGCTGAGGGGCCAGGGGGAGCTGCTGAAAAGCTGCAGGAGATCATGTGGAGCTGAAAGCTGGGTAGGACCTTTGGGTGAAATAATAGTACCCACTGTGTTTATGTCAAATGCCATGGGAATTTTCTTTAATGAAAGGCCACATAGGTCCCCATTTTTTTGTTTGAGGAGATTTTAAAGAGTGCAGTAACTGAAGCACTGGAATCAAAGGCAGGGGAGCAAGAAAAATATCTGTAGGTGCCTAGCAGCTTTTTGGTCCAGTGTATTATACTGAATGCCACTTATAGGTATATTACCTTCCCTTTAATGATATGTCTCGTGGTCAGATTTTTGGGGAGAGTGATGAAAATTGGTTTGAGTCCCTTCCTAGGTATAGATAATGGCATAACCAGGTCTGCCTGTTGTTAGTCATCAGCCCTGTATCTGACCTCCGTGCATGTGTGCATCTAATAACAAATATGTGTGTTGATAAGCAGCATTTTATGAAAGAGTTATTTGCTTAATATATTATTCTGGCTTAACATCTGCATGTGTATTGGAAACTGTCAGAGCGACACGGAGTAATTTTAAAAGGTATATGACAATATAAAGATGGTGTGAGGTAACCTGCTGGGACAGTCGTGGTGAAATCAGATTGGCAAAAATAAGAGTTGACCTGTTACTTGGAAGAAAGAGGCCAATTTATAACTGTGGTATGTTACTGTGTTAAATAACTCAATTTACTTTTATTTTAATCTGAACACTTGAAGGTCTTGGAAAAATAGAAGTCATTTGGTCTCTCTGGTTTGTGCTAGTTTATTGTAAGGCAATGTTGGTTGAGTATCTTCAAGAAAATGAAGTACCAGCAAGGGGGCAGAAAATCGTGCCTGTTATTTCCTGTAGCCAGAGAAAGAAGCAACACCTTGGAGGTGAATGATAGATATTATTATAAAAGAGTTGTAGCTCAGGGCAGGTGAGCAGTGTGTTAATGAGGAGCCACCTCCTGCCTTCTGACAGATGACTGTCATTGTTCAAGTGCTGCCATCAGATTGATTAATAACTGGGTCATCCTGCCCTGCAGTTGAAGTAGACTGTCTTCATTCTTTTGCTGATTTCTCTAATATGCTGACCTGGAGGTGACCCAATAGAGGTGGAGCTGAGATTAGCATTTCATTTCTTGTAGAACAAGAAGAAAAAATTCACAAGGGAGCGGTGGGTGCAGGGGGAACACCAACAAAAAACTCAAAGAATGTTCTTATCCCCAGAACAACCCCCAAACTTGTTCATCATTTACGAATAGGCAGTTTTAGTATGTGATACATTTATATTTTTAATAAAGATTTAAATTAGTCAGGTTCTTTTCTGCAGTGTCAGCTAAACCTAAATGAAAAGATGTATAAAGTCTCTTCAGAACATGCAAAGAAATGTAAAGACCTGCGTACTGAGGGGCAGGGGAGTGAGCTGATATAACATCAAAATTCCTGCTTTGCCTTAATGTCTCTTAATGTTCACTAAATTCACTATTAAAAGACCAAATAGTAAACAGCATGCTTTGACAAGTGAAATACAGGCATATTATCCCAGATGACTGTTATTATGTGGAAAGAATGGCAATTCTCCTTCAAGATTTGTGTAATTTTCTCTCTTTTCTTGATTTAAACTCTTCTGAAAGCAATGGCATGGTGAGTTTACCTTTCTCCTTGTCATATGTTGGCAAGGTGTGATGGCTCTCATCTGCTTCGGGAGCATGGAGCACAATATAATAGTCAACTTGAGCCAGAGGGATACTTGCAGCTAATTAGGATTCAATTTTCAGACTTTTTGGAACATTGCTTTGGCTAAAAGTTACATGAAAATATCCTTCAAATAGCTTGTGAAATTGGCTCATTTCTGGCACTCTTTTAAAATTACTGATCCCTCTATTACATGGACCAGCTCCGCAATTTGAGACTTTTCTATTTAAATGCAACATTTGTAACATTTTGCAAGAATACCTGCTATTCCTTCCATCTTCCTGGAGAGTCCCCTCCCTCCTCCTCGCTCATTACTTACAGAAACAACCAAGCCTTTCTATCCTGGGACTCCACAGCAGAGCAGAACGCTCTTGTAGAATGTAGCTAACCAGGTGAACAGACCTGGAAGTGCTCCCATTTGATCACGTGTGTTCTGCTCATGTGCACATGCCATGCAGAGTACCTTCAGCTCAGTTAAAGCATTAGGCCACTTCTGAATTAGTTTTTGTTTTCTTTCTACAGAGGACAATCTTCCCTTCTTAAGCGAGGTTTCTGTTTTCAGATATAAGCCGTGAGGAGCCAAAGCCAATAATTATCAACTTCAAAAACAACTTCAAATCTCCACACTGAATCATGATTTGTGTTTTAAACACATTCGGCCTTACAGCATGTGAGATTGCTTTATGCTCACAAAATACATAACTAGAGGCTAGAGCAAAACAAAACCCAGCAGAAAAAGAAACAAGAGGTTTGTCAAAAGCAAAATGTAGCCAGTTGTTAATTTTTAGTACTTAATGTACGTAGCACCATAGTTCAAGCCACTTCTGTAGTGAGGAGCCATTTTTGAACAGTTATCTCTGCCTGCAGAATGTTCCCTAAAACAAGAAAGAAAACCCTAATGTAGGTCATACCTCTACAATAATTAAGAGGTTTTGAGCATGGAAGTTCCAAATGGAAATATTAAATCAGTTTCCCTTTACCTAAAGCTGCATGTGTGTATTCACCGCATCCTGTGCCATGTATACAATGTGGTTCTCCATTCAATGCTGTGAGACACCCCATGTCCTGACAGGCAGTTTTGGTAATCTGGCATTACTTTTGAAGTAGCTTCCACTTAGAAACACTGGATCTTCTCATTAATAACCAAATGGATGCAAAATTTAAAGCAGGTGTTCCTGTCCTCTTGCGCAAAACAGTGGGTCCCAAAAAACTTTCAGTTTGTGTAAAACAACAACCAGGGAAGTTGTTTTGTTACTATAAGAATAATACTTAGCATAGGCCTTCTGTGAAAGTGGCTACCTTTGGAGTCCAGAAATAAGCACATTATTAGGAGGCACATTTGAATGCGTGCCTTGGAGTTCTCTGAGGGGAGGGGAGCTTCTGAGCCTCTTGAAGTAACTGTTATGGAGATTCTCCATTTCGCCTTAGCACGCTGTTAAATCTATTAAAGCTACATTAGGGCTCTGTTTAAGTAACATTAAAAGTTGTCTTTAGACCTATAAAAGCCAGGAAACCCAGTGTAAAGGCTGAAAATCTTGGCTGCAGCTCTGGTTTTGGCACAAGGCCTTATACCAAAATAATAACAATTATGCAAAAAAATTTGCATTAAGGCTGCAGGGGCACATTAGATTTCAGACTCCACTATGGCCTTTTTTCTTTACTGCATCCTTCTTTTCAGTCACTTTTTTTACTCTTTTTCGTTACAGCAAACATTTCTTAAACACTGTTTCAGGTTACCTCTGGTAACCAATACCTTTCTGTAGGTGGAAGCAGTGATATCAAAGTAATGTAATCGCTGTGAAATGGCAAATATCTTTTCAGCAATGCCCATATGAGATCTTTAAGATTCCTGTCTTGGGATGTGTGTTGACAAACTGGTGTGCCATAGTATCTGTAAAATACTTTTTCATGTTATCTAGTTTTGCTCCTTCTACTTAAACCATAATTCAGAAAGGAAAGATCATTTAAGAGTTCCAGAAGGTAGCAAAGAGAAAAATAAGTTTTCAGTGAGATAGCTGAGTTTCTAACAAATAGGAGGCTCATTTGATTTCAGTAGTGGGAGTGGAAAGTCAACATTGGGTGAAGAGCAGAAGTGGCAACATGTAGGCTGTAGACGATTCAGAATAATCTTGGATCCTGTTTACACCTAGGGTAGAATCACTATTGACTTCATGTGGGTAAAATTTCAGCTTCAGATTAAGAGGTTCCCAAACACGATGGTCAATGTGGATTTTATGTACAGGAAGTCTTGCTGTCCCTTTCAGCTTGTTTCAGCTTCTCTTACTGAAAAGATTTTTATTCAAAGAAATATGGGGAAAAACCAGATGATTTTATTCTCACGTCTTCCAAGATGGTTTGTTTAACCTTTTCATATAGGCATTGCAAGCATAAGCTAAAATGAAGTAAAGGGGAACAGTGTGTGGAAACTGACCTCAACACTGGAGTCTCTTGTAGTAACTAGCTAAGTATTTGTTGCTGGTTTCATGAGGAAATTGATTTGGCATATTTAACATTGTTTCTTTATTTTATAGGTAATGGACTATTCCCATAGCTCTGTTAAAAAATAGTGTGCATATATATATATCTATCTATCTCGCCGATTTACAACTCTGCTGTTTCACTAGGGATACACTTAATGTGACATAAGTCTCTGGATATGACAATTAAATTCACATGACCCACGGACTACCTCACAACCCAAAATTGCCCTTTGCATATTATGAGAGAGTAGTGATTACCCTCACTATTAATCACTTACTAAATCTGCTTTTCCAATGAAACTTTGTCTTTCCATGGCCTAAAAAGATGGAAGGGAAAAAAAAATCTGGTGTTTGTAACAAAACCCAGTAATGTCACAGTGCCCATTATCTGTACTTCTGCTAAATATGCTCGAAAGAACAGTGTCATGCTTCTTCTTTATCACAAACTTATTGAAATAAGAGAAGCTTTTGTTGAGAAGAGTCTTATATGCATATAAGTGCTTAAACAACTTCACAAAAGGATCATTTGGCATGGAGAATAACGCTGATTTGGAATACCATTGAATTAGCATGTTTGCTATGTGTATGGATATCTCGTCCCAGATAAATGTGAGTCTCTGTTCCAGTGCTGATGAAAGTGATCTTTTTGGGTTTTTTAACTGTTGATAGGGTGTGGATGAGCAAAAGTAATAGGGAGAATCTAAGCTCTGATTATGCCGTCACCTTGTGGTTTTGGAGAGCTCAAGTGCTTGAGAAATTTGAAGTCCTGCTTGGTCACTGTATTGTTACAATTTTTTAATATTATTGCTATAAGCTGGAAGTGCAAGAACATGGTCTTTTCTGCATTATGCTTAAAATGCCCAGAGCCTCTAAAATGAGAGATTGAGGCTTGGCTGAGTCAACTCAACATTTCATTTTGCTGAAGCAGATAAATACACTTTCATTTAATTTACTATGGGAAAATCTTTCAAAGCTAGGTCCCATGGCACTTTCGGTGGTAGCAGATTTCTGCACAAGAATTTTTGGCCAAGGTCACTACGTACTAGCTGTCCCCTTGACTGCCATTCTTCATCCCAGAGGTGACTGAATTTCAGTGATGGGTGAAGTAATTTTTCTGCTTTAACTTCGGATATCTTTGGACACAAAGTCTAAAATAAATGTGAGATATAATTAAACACACAGTGCAGAATTCTGTATATGGGGGAAGCGATAGATAACCTGTCTGTATCAATCTAACTTATAAAGGAAATATGTTAAGCCATGCTTTCTTCCTTCCTTTGTGTTTTTTCAAACAAACCCCACTATTTTTCTAAGGGACAAGTAAACTATCCCTGCCTTAGTGGATCTTAAAATTAGTAGGGAGATCTCCTAACCTGGCATGCAAATAAAACGGTTTTGTTGTCCTTCCTATTTCAGGGTCAACTATGATAGACTTCACTTTGCCCAAACATGTAATTTAGGACTAAATGAAGGTCATCATCTGTGTTCAAAAGTCCAGACTGACACCTGCTAACAAGGTCAGGGAGGCTGAGCACTAAATCCCTCACCAGCCTCTTAACTTTGTTTTCATCTTTTACCCGGTGGTTAGATCAGCACTGCAGCCTTTACAAACAACAGTGGGTAAGAAGATTCAATGTTAAAAGTAAAGGCAAAAATGGAAGTTATTGTTGGGTGAAGCTACTGTGTTTTGCAGCCTTGCTTGTGACTGAACCAAGGGTGTGAAATCTGAATAGGGTTTTTGACCCTTCTCATAACTACAGAGGAGAAATGGTCTAGTAAATAAACATAAAACCCAGGAGAGCTCCTTTTCCTATTACAAACTAACTGTGTTACAATGGATAAATTCTCTACGGAAGCATGCACCAACTCCCTGCTTGGAAAAAAGGAATCAAATAGCATTTCCTTTGTCTATAGAGATGAGGAAAACCAATCTAAATACACTGCACCTTTAGACTCTGATGAGGAGGGACAAATGAAAGTCTATATTTAGAATCTTAATGCTAATGTGACTAAGATTAACCTCGACTGAGGTTTTAAATTGGGATCAACTACAGCTGCAACACCTGGATCACAGTTTCACTGGAGTTCAGGGCTTAGGCAATCAGACTGCTTTGGCTTGGGCCCCCTACTCTAGCATGGAGGATTTTTCACTAAGCTGACCCAGAGTCTTTCACGCTGGACCCTCTGTCACTCTGATTTCATGCTGTGGCAGATGTTGTGCTGATGCAAAGCTGGACAACACAAGCACATCTCAAAAGAAGAAAGTTCCCTAAACAAGATGTGCTTATGCCTACATACTTACATTCATGGTAAATCAGGAAATCACAGCAGGCACTATTTCAAAGCAGTGCTAAGAGCATATATTTTACATTGATACCACTATTATTAAATATGAATGAAGAAAAATATAGGGGCATTAAGAATACAACCACCCACCTCAGTTTTCCTTTTCTTGAGCCTGAATTCAACATTATTTTGAAAACTTTTGAATTTAACCCCAAACTCACCCTTTCTATATCCTACTGTTGGTTCACGGTAGCAGTTCAGATGCAACTAGTGATCCCTTGAGTGGGGCCTGTTCAGCACAAAGTCCATTTTCACACATCAGTCTGCAGGGCAGAGTTAGACTGCAAGTCCCTTAATCATCCTTGTCACACAGCTTCCCAGCACCTCTGTGTAGTATTTTTACCTGTGTCTACCCACACTCAGCAAACGTTTGTGGGGACCCATTCAACACAGGAATGAGCCATGCTCGTGGCTGAGCTTTTACTGTTGGTGGCAGTGTCTTGTTTCTCACTAGGAAAAAGTGAGAAGGAGAAGGAGCTCCCTAAGTGAAGAACTGTAGGCTTTTTGTGCCTGAAATTTGTCTTGCCTTACTAACTTTCCATGTTTAATGTCCACTAATAGAATCCTGTTAGTACCCCATCCTGTTTACCACTCCCATGCTGCGACACAGACACCTCTGTGCTGCCAACTCTACTTGAGACAGTAAATGAAGTGAAGGTAGGCAAGGAGATGGGATTCTCCATGGCAGAGCTCTGCCTGCCTACCCTGTCCCTCTGACAAAATGATTGGGCACTGCCAACCTGCTCAACAGACTGGGTTTGAGCTGAGGCATGAAAACACAGCTCAGCCTGAACCTCCAAAACAAAGACTTGGTTTTGGCAGCCTGGAGGATGAGGCTGGCACCACATGAATGACTGGAACAGAGGGACTCATGTGAAGCCATGCATGCTCTCATCAGGCTGAGGTTATCCAGGGGAAAGATGCAATAAGGTCCCACGCCTCAAATAGCTTGCAATTCAGACCTGCTCTTTTGATGTCCATAAAATCCTCCCCAGCCTTTTAAAAGTGTACAGATGGATCTCTTCTCCAGGACATGGGAGTTCCTCAGTGCAAGACCCCTCATATCTCAGGAAATACTCTATTTATCCCGGTCAGTGGTGGGGAAGCCAAGACAGGAAGACACCAGGGCCAGGAGTCATGCTGGAGGACTGTGAGAGTGCAACAGTCCTACTGGTCACCCAGCCACCTCCACCCAGCTCCGGCTGCACCCCAGCAGCTCCCAGAGACTGATCTCAGCCTGGCTCCTGTCCCACTGTGTGTGGCCAGTGCTCCCTGTCCATGGCCACTGTGTCTGAGCCCATGGCAGCAGCTGGCGGCAGCCACCGGTTACGGGATCTGGGTTTTGTGCTCTACCCAAACACGGCACAGATTCGTTTGCAAGAATCAAGCAGGAATATTTCAGCATTGGCACCAGTTACTGACAGGCTTTCAGAAAAGAGATTTTTCCCACCTGCATGTTATAAAACCATACTAAATGGAGACTGTAATCTCTCAACATTAAACAAATGAGGAAGCTGCATTCTGAAACTCATAAGTCACCACCAGCCTTTACCAAATAATAACAATTGCATTGCTGATGGCCCTGTCTCTTGCTGTTAGCATGCTGAATGACAGGGAGTAGTGTGTGCTAGTGAGAGTATCTCATTTGTTCCAAGTACTGCAAGCATTCCTGCAAATCCACAGAGGCTCTTCATAATCTTTTGCAGGTGGTCAGATTTTAAATATTAGAAAAAAGTGAACTAACGTATTAAAACAGGAAGATAAGCATTTCCTTTGTTTGTTTTCTATTAATTTGCTAAAGCAATGCATCTTATTTGTGTCACCTATTTTCAAAATATCCTGATGGACTGATGAATTTTATTTTTTTTTTAATTCTCATTTGCAACTCCAAAAAAAATCCTATCTCGCACAGAGAACAGACTGGAAAAGCAAGATAACTACTTCCCCAACAAAGCCTGATAGCTTCTAGAAACAACGACAGTAAGATTTAATCTGAATAAGTAGCAAGATTTTAAAATGTGGGATAGAGGTTATACAGATATACTATTTTTCCCAGCAGGTATGCACAAAGGGACGGGCTGCTTATTGGTAATTACTAGAAAATTGCAATCCAATTGATATGGCTTATGGACTTCTACCTGATTCACATACAAAGGAAACACACAGGCATTACATGTCCAGAGGGCCATGCTGAAATCTTGTTTAAAGGGCTGTAACTTGGGTACAAAGAAATCTCTCAATCTCTACTTTACCTCTGTTGCAAACTCCTTAAAAAATGTCTGCCTAGGACAGATGATCCAATACAGACCAACATGGATGCAAAATATACATGGCAGTGGTCAATTTTTCCATTTGAAAATGCTTAAAATATAATCCTTAAAAAATATCCATCTCACCTGCATGGAATAGACCCACTAGAAAGAATTATCAGCATTATCAGGTTAGTTTGCATTTATTTTCATTCAGCTGTTAGCTATGATGTCAAATATCCTCTCTGTTTATTTGTGAGCATGGTTTTCTCCGTGACCAGGGCTACCAGTGGGAAGGAGTGATTGGGTGTGGATTTTGCATGGGATAGTCACAGGTCTTTTCCATTACCCCCTTGCTGTACTCCTTATCTTAATCAGACATACATGATACAGTCATCTCTCTAGTCTTTCATCTGATATGTGATACACCCAGAAAAAGCTCATTAGCTAAAGTTTATTCCAGAAGTTGGTAAGGAATTAAGTTTCTGGGATAGCCAAACTACAAAAGGCAAACTGAAAAAAGATGGTGCATGAATAATAACAACAACAACAACAACAGCAACAACCATGATTAGTTCTCTACTGACATAGAAAATGGAAAATGTCTTCCCCTTTAACTAATGATTTTGCAGAAACCCTTGCTATATTTTTCTTGCAATTTAACTATGAAATAATTAAGTGATAGGAGGATAAGGATAGTGAGGTTCATTGCTTGCTGTACTGATTTTTCCAGAGATTTGAGTGACATTCCAGAGCCCTGAGAATGGTAAGCTTCTCTGAGATTTGCCTGGGTGTTTGCATGCTGTGGCCAATGCAGTATATTGAAGTGTTGGTTTTAAGCAGAGGCTGGCAATGTATGTGTGAGAGGCCCTAAAACCCTCTGGACACTCGGGGCCTGTTAAGATCCTTCTTGTTTCTTTCTGTTCTCATGTATCATCATTTGAGGTTATACAGGATGCTCTGGGAAGGCAAACCTAGGGCTGAAGGTCAGGCCCTCCCTGGTGAAGCAAAATTGTTGCTGCTGCTGAGGTGTTTGCAGGAAATCAATATGGCTGCTAAAGTGCCTTTGCTTAGGAAGGCTGCCTAAGTAGCCTTTCCCTCATCTCTAATGGCAAGTAACCTTCAGTTTATTAATCTACAGAGCCATCAATATGTCTCTCTATGTCCCTGCGATTGATCTATATACCTGATAGTGTGTGCTATTAAAATCCATGTTTTCCAGCTTTTCTGGTCACCTGGAATGAGTAAAGCCAATTTGGAAATCCTTACTGTGGAGCTGGAAAGGGAAAGCAGGAGAGCATGCTTCCTTTTTATCTACCATTACTAATTTGTCTTTAGAACTGGACTATTTAGATTAGGCCTTCCCCTCCTCCTACCTCCCCACCTAAATGCCTGTTCTATGGTGCTTTTCTTGGCAAATATGGATAATAAAGCTTCAAGGAAGTTGTTTATTTCTTGGTTGTCCCCTAGGAAAGCCATTTAATTGTTCTGTGTTTTTTTTCTCACTAACAAATGGAGATACTACTTTACTCCTGGCTTTAGTCTACCCTGCCTGCCAGGGAGCCATTTGGAGTACGACTTACTTTTTTTCACTGTCTCTGGCAAAAACGGAGTTGATTTTCAGGCAGAGCTGTGAGGGAAAATGAGTCTTAAAAAGTCTCAAATGGAAAGAATGAAAAGCAATTGTTCCAGCTTTGTTCCTTGGTCTGTGATGGGCACAAGCTCTGTTTGGAAAAACAGCTACCCACATCATGACCTGAAACACAGGTTGGAAAAGTCATCAAGTCCACTAGTGCCTCTGGAGCAGGCATATGCATATGGGGGCACAAAGTGGGGGAGGGAAGAGTGAGAAAGATTATTTGAACATATTCAACATGTACCTTTTCATATGTGCTGTAGCATTTCAACAGATGTGGAGAGAATATTGCGGTCACGAAGAAGAAGTCACCTCCTACTCTAACTAGTGTTTCAGAATTTATTAGGCAGCACACATCATCTAGAGGGATAAGGTGAAGGATAGTGCAGCTCTGCCAATCCTCTGTCTTTCTAACACAGTCCCTCACCTACATGGAGACTTCCACATTCTGTGGAATAAAGGAGATAATGCCGTTTCAGCCATTTTGTTTTGTCTCTAATCTGGTCTCTTATGAATGCTATTGAGGGCAGTTTCAAAAAATGGGCTTTTAGAATGCTTCTTTTCATGATATCTCATAATTAAACTTCAGCGAATGAGTTGAGCAATAACAGGGGAGTTCTGGTCTTTTTTATGAGGCAATACTCTAGTTCCTAACATGGTGAACTAGGAGACCTTTCTCTCTTGCATGGGAATTGAGTAATTGCTGGGAAAACCAGACTTGTGCTCCTCTTGTTAGTGTACTATAAGCTCTTTAAAATAAAATAGCTGAGCCCTCTCTAAATAATGAATTTCATGGAAATGCTGGTCCTCAAGTTTGACCTTCAGGCAACCGAAATCTGTATCCAGATCCAGCTTCCACAGCTGGTCAGCCTGGCTGTGGCTGCCCAAACTTCTGGACCCAAATGCTCAGGAGGTTAGAAAGGTTAGAGATTTTTTGCTACTCAGACTTCCTTCTAATTAGAAATGAAATACCATAAATAGTTTTTAGGGAAGGAAATGGAAGCCTAAAAGCAAAATGAAATTAAAGGTCAATCTTCAACTTAGCAGCCTGATGCCGAACGTGGATTTAATAACAAGAAAATCCATTCTGAGAAGGAAAGAAAAAAAGTCAAAATTACTAGACAGGTAAAAGACAGAATGGTTTAATATGTAACCTCATCCTCTGAAATATAAGGCAGGTGGAAAGCGTGAGCAACTTCATAACAAAAAATATAAATAGACCTAATAGTTGAGAGGCACTGGAAGAGAAACTGGCTACACTTGGAGGCATCTAGAGTGAGGTAAAACAGCAATGGAAAATTAAATATAATATAGAATCAAATTTTGACAATATAGTGGTTTTTAAAAGAACAAAAAAACAAACCTGCTCTCCAGAATTTAATTTGAATCCTTCTTGCTTCCTTATAGCATTTAAGCAAACCCAGTACAATTTCCCATGCGCAGTTCAAACTCATCAGAAGAAGATTTATTAGGTATTTAAAATATTTCTGGATTCTTTCGACATTTTGATAATATTGTTTTCCATACCGATACAGTTTTTAGTCCAGAGGGCTTTTAGGTACCAAACCCCTAAGCAGGCTTTAAGTAAGTGTGAAGCCAAAAGAACGTAATTATTTACCTTTATTTTCCTTTAAGGACAATTCAATCTCCCTTTTACAGTTGGTGAAGCAGCATTAATAAATTCTGCATTCTCTGCATTTGAGGCAAGCTGTCATTGCTGCCCTGTATTTTGGGGGATAGGAATTTCCCAGCTCTCATGCTAAGCCACATGCTGCAGCCTCATGAACATTTTTTGCTGTGGCCTGTTAAACTTCCTTCCCTGTTCCTAGGCAGGGCAGAGAGCCAGTGAGAAGTGATGAGTGCTTTTCATGGTAAGGAACAATACATGAAGACTTTCCAAATTAATTTAACATTCACAAGGAATGCTGTTGGCTGCATCAATTTCAGATACGCTGGCAAGCAGGAAATTATTTTCCATGTATATGATGTTTCTATCCTTCCCCCCCCTCAGGACCCCTACGGTGAGAAGGAGGAAGAGAGGTTTTGTCTTTTTAATGAAATCTAATTGTGGAGCACGGTCGGGGAGGGGAAGGTCAGGGGAAGGCCAACCACATGAGCCTCTGCAGCAAGACATCTCCTGGAAAGAGCTGATCTTAGTGACTCCATTGGGCACCCTTGGTCCCTGCTCTCCCCTTGGAGACAGGATGACCTTGTGAAAGGAGGTGGGAGCTGATCTGGTGGAAAAACGTTGCTCCCTGCTGCATTCTCTGGAGAGGGGCCTTGGATTTCATCGTCCGTTTAGGCTGAACTCACTAAAAGCTTACTGGTACAGATGGTTTCATTTCCTTTATCTCCCCAAAGGATCCCTCAGGCTTTGTTAACTAAACATACATGGAAGAATAGAATGGTTTGGGCTGCAAGAACCTTAAAAACCATCCTGTTCCAACACCCCTGCCATAGACAGGGATATCTGCCACTGGACCTCAGGTTCCTCAGAACCCCATCCAGCTTAGCCTTGAACACTGGTAGGGATGGGGCATCCACAACTTCTCTGGGCAACCTGTTCCAGTGCCTCACAGTAAAGTATCCAATCTAAATCTGCGCTTTTTCAATTTAAAGCCCTTCCTGTATTGTGTCCTACTCCACTGCTAAGATTTGCCAGTTTTGGAGATTTCCATTCCTGAGCGAAGTGAACTTCTGCATGTACTGAAAAGCCATTGTGGACATGGCTGACATCTGTACAAGAAGTCTGGAGCCCTTCTGGTGGCCAGGGTCTTGTGTATGGGATGTAACAATTTAAAAGCAAAATGGAAAGTAAGGTTTGCAAGGTAAAAATAGCAGATGATCAAAGAAGAAAAGATGTGTGCAGAAGGTCCAAAGTGTAGAAATTTTGAAGACTACGTATGAAGCGTCCCAGGATTTCTAGGGGCTGTTTTATGATGGATTTTATCTCCAAACTGTGTGGAAGAAATCCCATATTAGAGCATTAAGGGCTGACATAAAAAACTCTGCAAATTGGACCAAGAGGATTTAAGAAACTTTGAGGAAATCTGATATAGAAGTAATTAGGAAAAGAAATAATAATCAGAAAATGATTTAATGCTTATAAGGATGTAGGTATATACACATACATATATACATATAGGTATATATACCTGGTGCTCTTCATGATATAGAACATACAGATCTCAAGACACCTATGCTCTTCCTACTATCCAGTTCATGAAAATATCAACAAATGCTACATAATTAGTCAGAAAAGATTCAATTTCTAGATCTTAGTCCTTAATCTTATTTTCCCCTTTCTTCCCATCATTCTGGAATTCTTGTCCTTGTAATAGTGCACTTGCAGTTCAACTTTAAATACATTCTGCGCTGTCTCAGAAGTTTTGCATTTATTTCTTGGAGTCCTGCAGATCATGAAAGTTTCTTAAATTGGCAGTGGGAGCATTTCAGTGATGAGGGGAGACAACATAAAAACTTCAAGCTTAATTCAAATGTGCAGTCTGGTGCAGGCATTTCCACACCTGGTTAAGTCAAACTTGGCTGAAACCATGGGGCAGTGCAGCATCGTGCAGGATGGAGAAATGCTGCTACCTTCTAGAAGCATCTCCTTCAGAAGTCACTCAGAACAGGCCACAGGAACAGCCATTTCAAGTCCACGCACACACAGAGGCCTCAGCAGAGGAGAGACAGGAAGGGCCTCCTGTATGATATGTTCCAGCAAGGTTTATTTCAACCTGCTGAAGGGATCACGGGCAGAAGGCACAGACCATGTGCTGCTCAGGGGTTAAGTAGGGAGTCAGTGGCCAATGACCTGAGGGCACAGGGGTGGTACAAAGGGCAAGGCAACCTACAGAGGGGCATGAGGGAATGAACAACTGGGGAGGGCAGGGTTAAATGACCAATGAAGGAAGCAATCCAGGGTAGATTGGCAGTAGCTTTGCAAGACACCATGAAGGAAGTCTTCTCTTTCAGCCTAGGCTGGGAACTCTATGGTAAATCATCCCAGGGCAAAGCCTGGAAGTTTCCATGAGGGGGTTTTTAGCGTTCCCACAGGGCAGGACTTTGCTCATGCTATGGGGACTTAGAATTATTAAGGTTAGTGAAAAAATCCTACTGAAAAGTGGCATGCTTCACATCAAGTGGTTCAGCCCCTCTGAATGACTGCAGGTGAGGGCTCAGGCCTGCAATTGAGTTACTGCGGTTTAACGGGTTACCATGCATCAGCTAAGCTGCAGAAACAGTCCTGTGTGTCCTCCTCGCCTTTGACAGATGTAAGGTGATTTGACTTAGCTTAATCTATTTTCATTGCAGGCTAAATTGAATTACCTCCTATTTATGATGGGCTATAAGGGCACTCAGAGAGAGTTATCTGGGTTCAACTGATCTCTGGTAACTTGCTTAGCCATGGTAGCTGGACTGTGGGTACAAACCCTAAATGGCCTTGTGCTCATAGGAAAGAGCTGACGTGAACTTCAGCAGACACAGATTTATAACTCACGATAAAGTAGTTTGGGATGTAGTAAGCCATTGATGGAACAGCTGGAATTGGCTTTTAAAGGAATAGAGTATCTGGCAGGGCACTTTCTTTATGGGTTTCTGATTTTGGAATATTGTTCCTTTCCCCTCTCAGAGTCTGTATTGGTTTGAGCTACAGCAGCACAGAGCCTTGCTTGCCTTTCCTTTCTTCCTCAGTTTTTTTTTCAGGCAAACATGTGGGATGGACCTGGGATGATAGCTTTAACTCCCTGTGGGTTTTCTGTGAGGGTGCTTCGGTAGAGTAAATTAGTTTTAAATTTGGTTGTTCTACCATAACCTAAGTATTCTTAACTGAATTGTAAATTTAAATGTTAAGTGTTGCACTGAATGTTTAAATAATTCTAAAAGCACTTGGAGCATGGGATAAGTGCTGTGAAAATCTAAATAAATGAGTAAATTGTCTAACAGCATATGTGGTAATGCAAAATACTACATGTGTGCAAAGAGTAAGAGCTGTGCTCAAAATGGTTGCCAGAGCTTAAAATTCCTTGCTACATGCAAACCTTTTCACATTAACAGGGCTCTTTTTTTTCATGTTTAGCCTACTGTATAACTGGGAGAAGAAGATGAAGTTGGCAGTTTAGACTGTCAAACAGAGGTTTCAGCTCAGCAGTGAGGTTCAAAGAGATTAATTTGAACTCGACTGTTTACGTTACTGATCTCGTACCAGCTGGGTTTGTGGCATTAAGATGTCAATAGTACAACAGAATTTAACTAACAGTTTCATCATTGACATCATCTTCTGAAGGTACAGATGATTGCCTCCTTATGTACTAGGACATATTTCTTTAGGACAGGACTCTGTATGCATTCATCTGGTAGGGTGAAGAAGGAGAGGGAGGTGTGGAGAGAGCCTTGAAATGAAGCTAATTAGAAAATACCCTAGTACATAAGTGGTTTATTTAAGCAAGTTCCAGCAAAAAGGTTCCCATTTCCATATGGCATAAAAAGCTTTATTTTATATTTTAGTCCAACTGGCACCAAAACAGAGCTGCTAAGGTAATAATAAATTGTCCTATGCAAAGTGGCATTATTATTTTTAGTAGTTCAACCTTGAATGGAGGAGAGAAGCCTCTTGGAAGGGCAGGAAGAGTTGACAGTGGAGTTTCTTTCCCACACCCTCTGCTCCCCCCAGCGCCATACAATAATTATTAATCAAAGGTAGCTGCAATGTCTTTCACTGAGGCTCTTTTGGTAGCTTTCTTGGTCAACCATAAGCTGTACAAGGTTCAAACTCAGTTAATATGCCATTGACCTGGCATGCTGATCACTGGTGTTCTAAAAAGGACAGGAAAAGACAGGGCAGAAATGCTAAAAAAAAAAAAAAAAAAGAAAAGAAAGAAAAAAAAGGTAAATTGCATCTGGCTTAAGGACTTGAGAAGTTATTTCTTTGGGGGAGATGGTTTCATTAATGAAGCTTACGTGATTGGTCCCTTGTTGAATGGGCTTTTCTACTGTCCCTTGGTGCTGTGGGTCATGGTGGGAGATGCAGGTGAAGGGGGCATGATGACATTTTGGGGAAAATAAGTAAAGAATCACTAAATGTGGAATGGTTTTGTTTTACAAAATAATGATACAGCTAAATTTGACTTAAGTGTTCTCTAAAAGCCTTTCCTCCTGTGCTGTAGTGGTTGCTGCACCCCCTTGAAATCCTGTGCCTTTGAAGGAAATCACAATGTAATCCTTTGGTTTGGCACGTATTGTCCCTTAATGACAGGCATTACATTTGCACAGTACCATAAATCAAAGCTAGGGACTGTTTTAAATAGGCTGCAGATGCATGTGGACGTTTGCTAAGTGGCACTTCACTGGAGAAGGGAGGGGGAACTATCCCACTGCTGCAGCTCAGGGTAGAACAGGGCCAGCAGAGGGGGTTCACATGTCCACAATATTTTCACTTCACCTGGGATTTAGCTCTACATGAAGACCTGTTTAGCAGAAGGAAATGTTTTTTGACTACGACCTCTGAAGGGTTTAATAGGGATTTAACTGTTCCTATTTTTTCCACTCCATGTGGGAGTCTGGAGCTCTGTTTACAAGGTGTGTCATATCCTCTCAACCCCAGAGTCCTTCTCCCCCTCCTTTCTTTTTATGTTCTGGACAAATAGGGGAAAAGATACTTTTAAAGCAAATGCACATAGAAAAACCCACAATTACTGTCCCTGATTTCACTGCGAAAACTTTACAACAGCAGTACTGAAAAATCTTCCCCTACCCCTCCTACTTCTTCTAAGAGAACGAAAAAATCCATCAAATTAACACATCAATGAGTTGATTGTAATCTCCAGGGTTCAGTGTAGCACTTTCTAGCCTCTCAGACAGGAGGCCAGCATGATTTATCAATGCAAACCTAATAGCATCAATATGAATCTAACTAAAAATCAATATTTCATTACCAAATTGTTAGTGAGAATGAAGAAAAATTGCCAGAGTCAGAGCATTCTCTAGGGTAGGAGCATCTGGAGTTCAATGTGACAAGATGAGTGATGCATGACTTGGGGCCTGGGGAAGGACACTGGGAGGACAGGCCACTACGTAAGGCCGAAGATTCACGAAGAAAGCACTTTTTTTTTTTTTTTTTAAAGCTTTCTCTAAGAAGAAAGCAAATGTCTGAGAAAATAAAAATGGAAGGCACGCTGCTATTTACTTAAACTAATGCAAAGTAGCTCAAACAACTGAATCTGAACAGATTAGTCTCTGCTGTGGACACCTACACAGAACTGGTTTTCACAAGAGACAAATGGGGAAAATAAATTCAGTGGTCCAGATCCTGATTTCACCTACAAAGGACAGAAATTTATAATAGCTCTCACAGTGGAAATACTTTGTTTTCATATCCCATGTACCTGAAATTGGATTTGGGAGATCTTGGATTTTCTGAAATTTCAGATTTATGGTGTATTTCTGTAGATTGCAACTGAAATGTGGACTGAAATCTTCTATCAAGAAGGCAGCAGTACTCAAAATAGTGTGTTTGCTTGCAATGCATCCTAGTAATTAATGTGCTTCTTATTTAAAGAAACAGAGCAGCGAGTGCATGGAAGAGTGCCAAAAATATTTTCAAAGCAAAACTTTACAGTATGTTATGCCACAGGTCTATTCTGGCAGCATGGTAAGAGCTTACATACCTGGAACTGTGGAAAATAAGAACAAAAGCACTAAAATGTAACTGTGGTTTGAGATTCTCAGAGAGCCTTCTTTTACTCAGGTTCAACATATATTGGAGGATGATGGTCGGAGTTTTTGTATCCTAGTACCTTTTATTCACTTGGGATATCAGAAAGTTATTTGAATGTATAACAGCTGCTGTACTGTTTAACACCTGCATCTCTTTGGGTTTGGAATGACCATGTCATGGGACTTATGGAGTCCTCAGTATGTGGGGTTTCAGAGTCTTCTGAGGGGAAAAGTGTCACTCTTTCTGTGACCCTCAAATCTACAGCTTCTGGAATCAGATTATGGGTGACCCTCTCAGCTTTCAGATTTTGAAGAAAAGCATTTTAACTCTTGCACTGTGAAAGAGTGATCAAAAAGTGAACCGCAAAGGACTGGAAATCAGGAAAAAGCCAAAATTTCTCTAAAACTACTGTGAAAAGAAAACAAAGTACTAGTTAATTTTTTATTTTTTTTTTTAAACTTAATGAAGACCTACAATGCATAGTCCTGAGGTTTCTCTAGTTCTTTTGTGTCCTTATTTGGCTAAGTCTGCTCCATATGGCTCCAGTCAACAGTTTTTGGTGGTTTTTTTTAGAGGGAGAGAAAGAGAATTTCCAGGTTAGTTGAACTTAATGCTTAGAATAAAATTTCTCCTAGCTCCTGTGTTTCTAATTCCGGCAGTCTGTGATACATCACTAATCTCTAATTCCCTTACTCCCTAGGAACTGTCATTATTTTATGTATTGACTAATACAGTTGTCTCAGGGTAAATTTCCCCAGAAATCGAAGTTTACTTCTTGCATTGGAAGTGAAGCCTACTCCCTCTTATAAATGACAGATTCCTCTTATAACTTTGCATGCATTGGAAGCAGTTGCACTAGAAATGTACAGGATTTTGTTTGTTTAGGTTTAAGTTTTTGTTTTTGATGAGGTATTGCCTGTACTTAAGACTGAGAAAATTGGGAGGATAAATACCTATGTCATGATTTCAAGCTTTTTTCTGAAAAAAAATCTGATGAAACCTGAAGGTATCAATAAACAGGCAAGTTAGTGTCTCTGTTATCAAGAATTCCTTGAAGATATTAACATCAATAGTAAGTTCTTCTTTGTTTCCATTTATGTAGGCTCAAGCACTGAATGAAAACAGTATTTTGTTTAAATATAGAGAAATTACAACAAATACTTTGCAATACAATAAGTGAAGACATTGTTTAAGTAGGCATGCCATGTTCACTGAAAATACCCCTAAACACATTTTTAATGTAAAGATATAAGTAATACCACCCATTCAGCACTCCAAGCAGCTCGACAAAATTTTGAGGGTTAAACAGTTTCTAACCTGTATTGATTCTTCTCAAATGGTTTCCACTTCACAGATCTCTTCCTTTATAACATTTGTGCATGCCTCTTCTGCAATAATCACAGTAAGTTTTAGTTTGTGCTGTAGTTTAGCCTTTTGGCTCCTGTGCTGGTTTGGGCTGGGGTAGAGTAAACTTTTGTTACAGTAGCTGGTATAGGGCTGTGGTTTGGATTTGAGCTGAAAATGGTGTTGAAGACCAAGGGATATTTTCATTATTATTGAGCAGAATTTACAAAGAGCCACAGCCTTTTCTGCTCTTCACCCCACCCCACCCCACCAGAGAGGAGTCTGGGAGTGCACAAGGAATTGGGAGGGGACACAGCTGGGACAGCTGACTCCAGTTGACACAGGGACATTCTATACCAATGGCGTGGTGCTCAGCATGTAGATCTAGGGGAAGAAGAAGGAAGGGAGGGATGTTCAAGGTGCTGGCATTTGTCTTCCCAAGTCACCACTATGGGTGATGGAGTCCTGCTTTCCTGGACATGGCTGGACATCTGCCTGCCCACGGGAAGTGGGTGATGAATTTCTTGTGTTAGTTTGCTTGCATGCATGGCATTTTCTTTACTGAGTTCTCTCACTTTTACACCTTCAATTCTCTCTTCCATCCCACCAGGGTGAAGTGAGTGATCAGCTGAGTGGGGCTGAGTTGCCACAACACCTCCAAAAACACAAATGAATTACTGTTGGAAAAACTGAGACAGTAACTTTGCTTCCATGTAGACAGTAAATGGGGGCAAACATAAGCCAGAAATAAAACAGGAATATTATATTTATTTAGTAAGAATTGACATCTTTATTAATTTGTATGTCCCACTTTCTGTTGGTACTGTTCTTTCTAATACATGTTGAAGTTTTTCTCTTACTTGATGCCAGTCTGGAACTGAGTGACACCTTTGCTGCTACTGAACAGCTTAAAAATGGAAGACAAGATCCAATCAGACAGACTAATTAGGGTATCCAGTGAGGATAGAGCCTGAATATTCACTGCACTTTTTTTGGAAATACAGAACTGTGCAAATCCTTGCTCAGGCTGATTGAGACAGTCTGCCAGCCAATCATCCTTAGTGATCAGTGAAAAAGAATGAAAAATATTAGAAAAGTAACATCCATAAAAGTTTTAGGAACTGCTTAACTTAAAAAACTAACACTCTTAAATAAATGATCTAGCATTAGCAACTTTTTTGATTGAAAGACTGAATTTATAGCAATACCTTGCTAAAACTTCATGCCAAGGTCAATCACAGAGGCTGAGCAACAATAGAGAATGATAGAGGACAGCCATGAGAATGGAAGACAAACACACCCAGTGGAAAGAAATCTCTTCTGGCTTTTTTTAGTCTTATATCTTCAACTCAAATCCAGAGCAGATTGCTTTTACTATTTGGATGTTATTTGTCCGTGCTTAGCAAGTGCATTGATTTGCAGATGCAAACCTGGTGACTCTGTGAGTGTGTCCCAGTCAGATGTTGATAGGGAATCAGAGGGACACCATATTCCTCTGTGCTGCCTGGTTTCTTCATTTGCATGGTCTGGGTAGGTAGAAGAATATGTGCTGGGTTTGGATTCAAATGTTAATATCAAAGATGTGTGATGATAGCATGACCAATTGAACTGTTAGCATTTTATTTCTTATTGTGCCGGCAGTGCATCTTCTGCCTACCTTCGATCCCCCCTTTTTTTTGGACACCCCCATATAGACCAAGCAAGTATGGAAGAATAATTTCTTATGCTTGCATTGGCTTCAAACCAGTCAAGTTATGACTGCAGTCACCCCTTTCAGAAGCATTTGAACACTTGATGTTTCTGTTCCTGTGGATGTGCACAGAAAATAAATACAGGGCCCGAAGCAGGAATGAACTGAAAATTAGATTGATCTTCCTGTTATAACTATTTGAAACTTGGGAGGGATGGAAAACTTTCAGATTTTTCCTTTTGATGAAGGAAGAAGAGCTAATATTGGAAAACGTATGGAAGCACATATTCAGCAGTAATAGCTAATCATAGATATTGAAAGATCTAATGTGACTCACAGACATGCCATGCGAGGAGTAACTTGTGGCCACTCTGCTCATTTAACACTTTTTATCTGTTTTCATACCCACAAACAAAAGCAGGGTTTTAACCAGCAATATCTATGCTTCTCTGACCTGCCTTTCAGTGTTGCTTGTGCAGTGGGTAAGCAAAAGGCCAGCTGAGAAGTTTATTCTCTATAATGAGTACACTTCATGATATGATAGAGTCCTTGACAAGGGTGTTTTACAGAAGGAGTAGCTAAGCAGTAGCTAAAACGCTGTGTTCTCTAAAGAGTAAATGCTTTGGCACACTGCCAAGTTTCTGTTTGATTACAAAGAAATTGGAAAGGGACATCCATCCAGGTCTAATAAAGCAATTGTTCATTTCTTTTAGAAAATAATGAGCAGAGAAACTTTATTACAATAGCTAAAACATTTGGCAATTTATGTATTTATTTGCATATTTGCAAGGCTTGTGGGTAAAATAGACACCTGCTAAATGTATGGTGTGACTGATAGGTTCTTTTCACAGGTTTGTTCTTTACAACCAAACAGGCTTAAGAATTTCGCCATTTACATAACACAGCGTAAATTGTTTCACAGTAAATCTGCTTAGCAACTTTATTTATGGTAGAATGACATGTGCATTTTCTATGACACCTAATACTTTGGGTTTTTATTTTGTCAAAATTGTTGTTTTACTCCCTTCTCCCCCAATTATTTATAGTTAAGATCTGTTTAGGCACTTTGTCTGAAAGGTAAGTTTCAATAGGATCCTGTTATAGTGTAGAATTTTGTGTTTGAAGTATTAATGTGTGGCACTTCTATGCAATGCTTTTTATTTATTCTTTTCCTGCAGGCTTTCAGATGCAAAATAACATGAGATTTGGCCTTTTAAAAGTATTTAATTGCTGGGATGGTGAATCTGTCATGAGAAATCAGGAGACTTATATTATGCACTGCTTTCTTGCCAGTTTAGACATACAACAATGCTTCCAGCTCTCCTTTCCATTGGTGCATAATAGATTTATTTTTTTTATTGTGGCAAGACTCAGGATTTGCATTTAGGGTCCGGTTGGGGTAAAAATGGGGGAAAAAAAGCTAAAAAACATTAATTCCCATCTCTCCAGTCTCTGGGCTGGGGAAAATTTTGCCTTTTCTTCCTATATCTGCTTGCAGTAAGTCGAGGGATGTGCTTTTGATACTTCCTTGTGCCAAACCCACCTGGAAGAACAAATTAACCCTAGCAGGAGCTTTTCTAGCAGCCTTGAGCTTTCCCTTATCCCTGCCCTCTCCATGGGCAATTGGCTGATGTGCATGGACATAGCAGTATACATGAACTGTCACCTACCCATCCCCACACAAACATTCTCCCTAACTTGTCCTAACCCAGAAATGTCTGAGGTTTTGTTGGATACTTATTTGTCTCTCTTTTCTTTTTTTTTTTTTTTCTTCTCTCTGTTTCTGTGCTTTCTATCAAGTTCCTCTTTGTGTCAGGTTACCAAGTAAATTAACAGTGGGGTTCTTTGGCAGTTGTGAGTTATGTCCGTGAATTCCTGGTTTTATTGGTTGTCCTTTTGAAATGACATGGCCTTTTCCAAGAGCTTCTGAAAGTCTACAGTGAGTAGCCAGCTCCTCGCTGGTACTTTGCATACCTGTCCTCAAGGATGGCTTATCCTCTGGAGTATTGGAGGAATTCAGTGCTGCCCAAGAAATCATCCATAGGGATTTTGCAAACTGATCAGAGCTTCAGGTGGAGGTTGTAGTGGAAATGTTGTGCCAAGAAAAGCCTCTGACCACGCTTAGCATGGACTAAAAGGGTTTTCCCTCTTTTCTTCAACAATATTCAAGTGTTTTAGTTATTTTTTATTCTATTTTTTAAAATGTTTACTCACAAACAGAGTCTCTTCTTAAAAAACCCAAGGGCTTCTGTCAGAGGTTTCTTTTTCCTTGAGAGAGTGAATGAATCTGTGCTAAGGTCAGTGCTTCTCTGCCTGCATTGCTGCATATAGCCAAACAATAAAGTTAAAAACCAAACTGGTCCTTTGGTCCTTCTAAACCACAGTCAGCTACAGGACTACTTGTTTTAGGAAGGTGCGTGCCATGGATCCCGAGGAATGAGGGCCTTGCTGCTTTGCTGCACTTTGTATGTAGTTTGTGCTGTTTAACTGCTTTGCTGCTATGTGAAATTTAGCATGGAACAACAAATTCTACTCTGCTACATTGGGATAAAACCACTGCTACCCATGGAGGTGTAAGGATGGAGCCTGTATAAATAAGTCTCATTTCTGACTTCTGTGGTGATTTATCCAATATCACTGTTTAGTGGACTGGAGGGAAGAGCTTGAGATTTCTGTAAGAGAACAATATTTAATATTCTAGTCTTTGTGGCATATAAGTGCACAGGGTAAATTCAATTCCACAGATTAAAAAAAAATGTTTTAAGGGCAAAGTATTTTTAACAGTCCCTTTGACTAACAAGAGGATTGGATGGTTTGTTGCTCTGAGTATAGGGTGTTAGTCTAAATTTTAGAGGTACTCGATGCATGTTACAATTTTTACTCCTATTTTCTTAGTTAATTTAGGCATGTCACTTTAACCCTAGTGTTAATCACCTCAACAACTATTTTATCCCTGTCAGGGCTGCGTTGCCTGGAGCTGCTTTCTTTATCACAATGTTTGTTCACCTTGTGAAAAGCATTTGCTAGGAAAGACAAATATCTTTGCTTTGCTCCTAATGTATGGACTTCTACACAACTCTGACTGGGTGTCCAGTGGTATAGGAACAGGAAGTCATGTGGATGAACACATTTTCTGTAGAAAGAGAATACCTAATGAAAACAAAATGAAAAAACCCAATACTTGCCATAATAATAAGTCTACTGCAAGACGTGATTTTGTGGCATAAGTATCATGTCTAAAATATTTACTATCCTTGAGGACACAAATTAAAGTTGAGTCAGAATTGGCTCAGAGCTTCACTCCTGAATTGTAATAAAATGCACATATGTGTTCTTTGCAGATTTCAAATATGAAGCATTTTAGGGCATGGCATGGTTCTTCTGTTGAAGGGAAAATGGACAATAGAAGATAAAGGCTTTGCACCAGATATTCTCCCTGCTTTTCCTGTTAACCACGCAGTTTTCTGGGCACAGAAATTTGAACTGAAAGTCAATAGTTAGGTACAGAAATATGGAAGCATTGCTTGTGTGGAAAGTGATTAGGAAAAAGGAGAAATTTCTAATCTACTGTGCTCTCTATTTACTTACCACTAAATTCAAAATAAGGGAGGGGGAAAAAAAGCCCCTTCCAATTCATCTTATTAAGATGACATAAGTTGGCAACTTTACTTTTATTACCCTGTCTACTCCAGTACCCTCAGCTAGAAGTCAAATTGTTGGCACAGAAACATCCACTTTTCTTGGTCTTGTTCCACTCTTCTTCCAGCTTGAGGACTCTATACAGGATTAATCTGAAGGCAGAAAAAAACATTAAGCAAAGCAATAAAAATAATTAATCTAAGTTTGAAAGAGATATTTTCCCCTCCTTCTGCCATTCCTTTGCTACAAATTTGCAAACATTTTTCCCTGCAGTGGGAGGCTGAGAGGTGCTCTTTGCTTTACTGGAATATAGCTTCTCCCCATCCTCTCCTCTCCACTCTCTGTTTGCCCCAGTCTTAAGGGCTGTCATTAAGGGCTGCCTTATCAAGCTCATCTTGGGTATCAGCTAAAGCCATCAAATCAACCATCTGCAGCTGTGCAGTGAGTCCACAGGACTCCAAGTTCTTTAGCCTTCTTAATTTTTATCTTTTGGTTTTGTTTTGTTCATGACATATTTATGACCAGTGGGATTGAGATGAAAAGTCTTTATGTACATACATGAAAAAAATCAGTCCTATACTATTTTTTCTTTTTTCTTTTAATGACATTTCATTCCAACAAGCTCTTTCTATCTAGACAGGGTTCTGCCTAATTAGATATTTAAATGATTGGAGCAATGCTGTTTCTTTAACTCCTAACTGCAACAAACACATACGAAACACACTGTTGGCGGCATTTAATCAACAGCAGTCAATTTATCATTTTCACAGTTTTAGTGAGTGGTTATGAATCACTAAAATCACAGGTATTGTAGATGCAGCGTTGTGGCACTATCATTAACAAATATACAGTGCACAGAGGGATGACTTGGTAATTGAGTGGGACTAATAAGAATACATCATTTAGCTGTATGTGACAAACTGTGCCTCAAAACACAACCATGGAAAATTCACGTTTTGCTTAATAAATAAATTACACAGCCAATGTATTATACATAATTTGTGTCCTCATGGATTTGAATGATATATAATGCATACTCCAAGTCATTTATTTATTAAGACTAACTATATATATTGTAGGTGGGGAATTTTAAACTCTAGAGTAAGACCTGCATAGGTAACTGTTACAACTACTGAGTTTGATTGGGCAGCAAATGAGGCTGTGCATTTGGGGAGCTGCAAACACAGGCAAGAGTTTCTAATGTTACAAGCTCCAGTGTATTAACAAACTTCACTTTCCTCCATTAATTTGAGGGATAAGGGGACTAAAGTTGAAGCTTCACTGGAGAAGTAACTTACTCAGCAATGGAAAACAAGGAATTTTTTCAATAAAAGGAAGATACTGATTGCAACAAGGAGCTTTGCTGCACTTGTACAATAACAAACACTTCCTCTGTAATGTTTTGGAAGAGGCAGTTTTACACTTGTAGGCATCTAGGCCCGTTGCCAATTCTTAGAAGATAGCAAATAAAAAAATTGGTTCTCTTGAGCATCTTGGATAAGCAGTAGATGAATATTTGACCCATGGATGCTTTCAAAATACTTTCCAATTCGTGCTCTGAAGTTTTCCAGCTAACATGCTCTGCAGCAGGCCTACAGCATTTTGTTTCAAGGCTTCTGCAATTCTCTACTTAAACTACTGTCGTGTCCAGATTCCTCTTGGATTTTTGTTTGTTTCTCTGTTTTTCATGGTGTCTAGAAACTCTGATTTAATGTCAGGAAATTCTTGTTTTCTTCTAGCAGATTGGCTGAAGTGTAGTATTTTGTAGCACCCTTCTTACAGCATGTAAATTCTGGAAAAGTAATCTTTTGAAATGAAACCAGTTTTATTATAAAATATCATTACTGCTGTGAATCTCCAACTAAAAAAAAAAGAATAAGTACTAAAAATAGCTCTTATCAAGTTATATTGAATAACATTGTTCAACCATCATTTCAGGTGCACATTGAACAGTCATATATGAGTCATATAGAGTCAACAATTTCCACCTTGATTTTCCCCTGAAACACTACCTATAGACTGCATAAATCTGCATATAAATGGGTTTTTACACGGAGACTAGAACAGTCCTTTTTCTGACATTGGTGGAAAAGGCTGGCTTGCTAAAAAAGAACAAGCTGTGTGAAACCACCAAGAGTAACCCAGGGTAATCTGCAAGACGGGGGAACACTAGCTCTGGGAATATTATCAAGGCTGATTTCTCAGCAGTTAATTATTAAGAAATCCCCCAAAACTCCAGTAAAAGAAGCAACCTTTTCTTTTCTTACTCCAGAACCAAATGGTTTTGTTGCTTTTTTTTTTTTGTACTAGATGTTTGTAACCAATTCTGAAACCTTACTGTGATTTAAAATTGCGGAAGCTTTATCCAGATCTGAATTTCTTTGACACTGCGGAAGTGCCTGAGATTTCTGTTCTACTTTGGGGGAATAAAAAACCCCAAAACAAACAAACTACCAGATTTAAGTCTTTATATGAATCAGGTTTTGGCTTTAACTTAAAACAAAGTTCCTGAGGGGTAACCTTCTCTGGATTTGCTTCAGGCAAGCCAAGGCTGAGTCACTCAAACCACAACCTTGAACAGATCTGCAGGCAATGAACAGAAAAAAATTTGATTGTTTCTGGTAAATTATCCATCAGGTTTGGGATGTTATTATGCTTAGAATTTAAAGAGAACGGAATAATATAAGTTGGATAAAGGAAAAGTGCAATATTAAGAGAGTCAAGTTTCTTCACATGGTTTCCTTTCCTGGGCATAGTTTCCTTGTTGGAGCTACAAAGCAATGTGTATCAACTTTTGCATCCTACCTGCTAGGCAACAATCAACACCACCAACACTGCCTTGGATGGTGCTTGCTTAGCTGCTGCTGCTGCAGCCCAAGCTTGGAGTATAACACTTCACATAAGGAGGTCAGGTAGCTGTCAATTCTCCATTACTTGTTTCATCCTGAAATATCATACTAGGAAGATATTCAGTCCAGGTAATTTCTCCTTTTTTAAAAATTGAGTTTTGGTCACTAAACTGTGATTTCTTCAACTGACATTTTCACAGCAGAGACCTGGTAGCTTCCTACCATCTGCTTGCTCAAACAACACCAGACAAAGGGAAATACCTTCATATCTATGAGAACATCAGCTTTCCCATCACAAGTGAAACCAATGTGAAGCTCAAACTTATTGATCTGTTGTAAAGTATGACTAAATGGATAACATGAATTTCCTAGCTTCCCAGAAAATAAGCTCAAGGCTTTTGGAAATTTCAGAGCCTGGCTGCATATTGTATCTGCCCATAGGTTCATTGATTTGTTTTCTTCAACAGACTTGCATCTTACTTGAGAGCAGGATTTTCCTTTTTTTTTTCTCTGGGATCAAGATGATCTTACAGTTGATTTTGTAGCCAACAATTTACATTCAGATTGAAGCATGAATATGTTTGTCAATAATTCAATACAGACTGTAGCCACTGACTCCTCCCCGATTTGTATCACCAGTGCTTTAGTGTCTTTCCTTTGGCCCTACTGTAATCTTTCTTTCCCTTTGCTACAAAGCCACCAGAGCTGAACCTTCTAGAGAAATTCTACTAACTACTAGTTATCTTAAAATATCTTTCACCTGATGAAAAAGAGCCAAAGTGCTGAATTTTCACAGCTCCAAAACACATCAGTATGAGTATTACACATACTGACCCAGCCTGGTGAAACCAGCCTGGTATTCACAAGTGTGGGGTTGGGTTACAAAAACCCTGCACACCCTGGCACTAAATATGGTCTGAGGGCAAATGACTTCTGATCTTAACTGTCTGTGAAAGAAATGAGTGAAAGTGTGGCATGCCAGTGAACTTATTCACCTTATTTTCCAATATTTTTTGGACAGCTTTCAGCTGCATCTGTCTGCTTCCTCCCAGCTCTTCTGAAAGAAAATAGCGAGACTCAGAGTAAGACATGGATTTAATTGCAAAGCATCGTCCCCTCTTTTAATGCTTGTAACAAGCCAATGAGCACTGAAAGGACCCTTGGCATAATAATGTGTAAAAAAAAATATATATACTGATTAAGGCTGCTGGGTAATAAAATGTCCTTGGTATAATTTGAGTCATTTCTCTTTGTGGTTCTATCATTAACCCTACAAGAGCCAGTGCCTGCATTTTGGTACACTGTCTTGCTAGTCTAGCCTTTCTGATCCCCCAGAATTAAACTTATGCTAAGAGGACTGCAAGATAAAAATGCAGGCACTGGGATGGTTAGGCCCCTGCAGTCACCAAGATGAATTAAATAATTTAAATTGACCTAGGGGCCTGTGTGTAGAATAATCCTCCACTTAGATGACCCAGTGATTCTTAACTCATTTCTAAGTCTGTATCCAGTCAATGTGAAAGTGTTAATGTTCCTGTATCACAGTACACTGATTACACTTATCTTTTTCATACCCAATAACCAGAGACAATGATTATATTATTCATAAGATATTTTTACCTGAAGTAATAAAGCATGCAGCTTTAGTTATTATTTCCTAATCTTTTTTTTTTTTAACTGTACTTTTTTCTCCAGCCCCAGGGATAACCCTACAATTTATATTAAAAAACATTCTTCCCTTGCACACCTTTCTTTTTTTATCTCTTTCTATGCAAAGCCGGTATAATTGTATCACCAATGCGTTTATGTGAACACATTCCTGTAGCTTTCAGGGGATACTACCCCTGCAGGGCTGGCCAAAAAAAAACCACCTTTCCTTTTAAATTGAAAAATAAAATTGGAGGGGGTTAATGTGGGAGAAAGAAGCTTATATCAGCACGTCTTGTCTTACCTTAATCAGGCAATACACATGGCAAAAAAAGCCTGACATGTCCACAAACAGTTACTGTGCTGCCTGCCATATGCTGCCCTAGTGTTCCAGATGGACGGAGAATCTGTGAAAGTCATGTTTCATGAGCATTCCCTTCAGGCTCCCAGGAACCTCCAGGACACAGCTGGAGAGATGTATGCACACACCAGTGTGGCAGTGTGGGGGGGTGTGCATGTGTGAGTGAGAGAGAAAGAGAGAGCATTGATGTTTGGTAGGCAATGAGTCTGGTTCTAAATAATTCTCAGAGAACTAGAGGGCAGGGGGGAGTGATGTGAAAATCTTGCATTTGACTTCACATGGCATGCCAAAAAAATTTCCAAGTGGGATTTCTAGAACTCGTTTGCTCTCAGATTCACCAATATGTGAGACTTTATTTCATTTCCAAGAGTGACACCACTGTATTATGCTACAGAAAGATGGAAAAAAGTGTACAGGGAAGCAATGAAAGGGTCTCATCCCTGCCCCAAATAATCAGACAGGAAAATTGTTTTCATGCATGTTTGCTCTCTAGTGTTCTTTGTAGTAAAACACTTCTGACCCAAAAGCTGAATGAAGCTCCCAATCTTTCTGCAAGACCATTAGCAGAATTTGTATTTACATTTAAATAGCACCATCCCAGTGTTTCTCTCTTCTGGGACTTGCAATTGTATTATAATGTCCTAATTATTGTTCACTGCAGGAGGATTTTTATCAGGCCACAGGTATTTGAATATAAGTTGTATTTAACATGACTGCTAGGAGTTGTTTTTTCTACTAAAATCTATGCATGAATGAGTCGGAGTTACCCAAAACATGGCTAGAAACCTGACCATTTATCTGCTTAACCCTGGGAACATGTGGCAAAGAGCTTGAGCCAGGCTTTAAGGCACCACCCACTTCTTTAAATGCTACAACTCTCCTCTCTGCTCACCCTACACATGGTGGTCCACTTTTCACTTGGCCCTTCTCTTTTTCTTTTTCCTTCCTGTACATGAGCATTTGGAGTCCATTTTCACTTTCCAACGGGAGGGCACAAGTCAGAGGAAGGTGCTCCTCCAGCTGCCTTCCTCTTCCAGCTGTGCTGCAAGACAATCAAGAGAAACCCCAGTGAAATGAAACTCCAATCTGATCCTAGATGGCCCCACACGTAATCAAGGAAGCACTCAGTAGCTGCTGTCCATAACCACATTTCTATGTATCAGGCTACATCCCCACTTCTCTTACTACCTGTAAAAAGCTGTTGATATGGTAGGATGACATTGACCTCTTCTGATTTAAACTTACAGTTATTTCCTAAAAGGAGCTTGAGTAATACAATTTTCTCGAAAAACAGTGAGCTCCTTTGATAGCCATGACCTTAAATTAAACTTGAGCTAATTGAAATTTTGTGGCAAAAAATAGGCTTTATTTTCCCCCATAATTTCCCAGCTGTGTTCTTAACCAGTGCCATAATATACAGAAACACGCAGTTGTTGACTGACTCAGTGTCAGCTCTTCCCATTCTATATATAGTCTGGTCTTTTCAAATGATAGTGTTTTTACAGGTGATGATAACCTAAAGGCAAAAGGCAACATAAGTTCTTTGTATTAAGGAGATAACCAGTGATGTTTGTGAGGTTATGTCCTACATGGGTGGCCTGATTGACCATAGCAAGTTTCTGTATAAACTCCAGGGATAAAAAAGTGAAACCCTGCCCTGGAAGATAGTTGATGCTTTTCCAAATTAAGAAATAGAATAAATATCTTTAAATACATTGCTTATAACAACCACCTGCAATTTCTGTCATGCTGGGATACTGACAAAGCTCTTATTCATGGGTAGAAGGTGACTCTGAACTTTTTAGGTAAAAATGCTTCCTTGCACAGAGAATTTATATATTTTTGCTTGGCATAGAGTCAACACATTCAAATTTGTGCCAGAAGTTATAAGGTTTTACTCAGTTTTTAGGCAGCACTGGGAGAGCTCTGTGCATCCTGAGACCTGCCTTCCTTTGCTGGGCACGTGGTGCTGGTGGCAATGGCAGCTCATGGGTGGCTTCTCACTATCCGTGGGTGAAACAGCCCAAAGTAAGAAGAAAAAACCACCCCAAAAAAGCTCTAGTTCAGAGCTGGAGTAGCAGGTAGTAGAAAAAAGCTAAGTCAATGGGGCAGAGGCTGGTGAGAGGGCAGTGCATGTTTTGGTTGCCAGGGTCCCAAGAGCATCTACAGCCCTGCCTCTCCCTGCCCAACCCATCACCTGCCCATGGCCCACGACCTCACCTCAACCCTCAGGACTGTCACCCCCTGTCCCAGTGGTGCTGCACCAGGGTCAGATTTCAGCTCCCCACAGCCTGATCCTGCCTGGCTATGGACCTTAAGCCTGGTCTGGACCTGCATGTTCCCAGGCTCCAGGGAGGTACTTGGTGCCCAAGAATGGGACTGCTCTGGTGTCCCTGGCTTCCCAGTTCCTATATGGCTGGTAGGATGGGTCCTGGTTGCCAGGACCCACCCTGACAGACCCCCATGGGGATCCCCCACCATGGTGGCCCCAGGGAGCCCTGACCTCCCCCTATACACGTGCCTGGATTGATTTGTCTTTAATTCAGTACAAAATCAACGCATGGTCTCGTGCAGATATTACCAGCTGACATAGGAATGGAAAGGTAATATCCTGGCTGTTTGTTTCTGTAACTTGATCATATTAGCAGGAATATTATTTTAAGACTAGAAAAAAGGCCTCACAAAAAAAAANTTCCATTCATTCTCATCAGAGAAGAAAAGGCCTTGGCCTCATCCCCAACAAGCTTTGCCCCCATAAGGCACTGTAGCCTCTGCTTTCCTTCTCTCCTTCCAGGCTATAAATTAATATCTCATCATTGACCATAATATGCCCTGTAACTGTGTTTATTATTACTTCGTATTTTAGACAGGTGGTAAGTATTGGCACTTTTTATTATGCTGATAAACAATGTCGGACTGCCAGGTGAAATGTGTTGTCGGGGTGATTTCTCACTTCCCTGTAGCTTCCCATGGATTTCTGCCTGGGCTAAGGGAGTGCAAAGCTCCAGTGAGTCTGTCTTTTGCAGCACCCCTCTCCCCTCTCCTGTGGGGATCAGCCAGTGGCTGCCACTCCTTTCTGCTGCACGCTTTCAAGGGACATACTGCCACAAACATACACAGCTCTTAGGAAACTAAGCACAAATACAAATACAAGCCGTCGCTTGCTTCCGATCCTTTTTTCCCTCACGATTGTTTCTGCTCTCTCAGATCCATTCCTTTTTGCTGTTCAGCAGCACTGGAGGTCCTGCCCTCCTGAACTGCTGTTCTTTCCGAGTTCTGGAGTGGTCAGGAGACGTGGATATATTTGACGATTTATTGAAAAATCCTTAGGCACACATACCCACTGCTACTTACATGAAGCTGCCTGGCATGTATCAGGTTCACACATAGTGCTCACACGTAGGTGATATTGCCTCAAATGTATCAGAGCCTTTCTCGACTGCCTTTCAATCTCTCCTCCTGCAGCATTGCATCTACTTACCAACTTTGCTCCTCAGACACCTGGCAGCGTGTCACAGAAGGTGTGTGTGTGTCTGTGCAGTGCATCTCTGTGCAGTGCTGTGGGGAGGTACCTCAGAGAGGTGCAGACACCTGGGAGAAGATTCACCTTGATGGTGCTGGTGGCACTAGTGCTATTATGTTGTTCCCAGTACATAAATTAGATTGGCTATGTTTTCAAGGCATGCATTGTATATACAAGTGTACAGTGTCCTGTCTGGCATGAACAGCAGCCATTTTTCCTCTGCAACCCTCTTGTCCAGCTCAGAGATGAAAGTAAAGAATTTTATGCAGTTTATTTATAGATCCAATTTTTTTTTTCACACTTGCAAACCCTAGCCACTAAGTGAAAAAAAAAAAGAAAAAGAATTTTGGTTTTCAACTTTACCTAAATACTCAAATGTTAACAAAATTCAGGGATCTTGATTGTTGATATCTCTTTGTTCATACGTTGTCTTTGTGCATATGCAGCCACTCATTACTGAAATGTGCCCTTTTTCCCCCTCCCTTTACAGACTGAATCCAAGTTGTCAAAAGGGCTATGGGATGGATGTAGTCAGTAAGTTAAAAAGGTCACAGGAAGGAACTGCTACTATATGATAAATGACTTTTGTTTTGACCTATTTTAACAAGACTAATTTTGATTTTTGAGAATCATCTCTCCTCTCCTCTCCTCTCCTCTCCTCTCCTCTCATCTCCTAGAGTTACATGATCCTTGTGGGTCCCTTCCAACTTGGAATATTCTGTAATTCTGTGATTCTGAGTTAAAAATCATTATAGATGGAATTTAATGTTGATTTTATCTTCTTCGTGTATTTTNAAACTAATCTTATTTTGATTTTTGATAATCACCTCTCCTCTCCTCTCCTCTCCTCTCCTCTCCTCTCCTAGAGTTACATGATCCTTGTGGGTCCCTTCCAACTTGGAATATTCTGTAATTCTGTGATTCTGAGTTAAAAATCATTATAGATGGAATTTAATGTTGATTTTATCTTCTTCGTGTATTTTTTGTGGCGTTTAGATTTCTTTTCTTTAATTAAACACACCATCTACTGTCACTGTTCAGATGGGTAAAGGAGTATGTACTCCAAAAAAAGCAGGACTTAGGATCTAAAGTCACAGCATTCTTTTCCTTTCCCCATAGGCAGTGGCTGTGAAGACTGTGGGGTGTCACAGAGCCAGTGTCTCCAGAGCGTTGTAAGGGACACTTAATTCCCAGGTCACCTTGCCTTGTTGGAAGAGAGAGGACTTCCTTTACTAGTCACCCACACAATTCACTTCTGTTTCAGTGACTGTGGCTGTGGCTATTGAGTTTGTGAGAGCCAGGACTTTGGATAATAGAAGTTAACAACTTATCAAGTGAAATACTGTGCAAGGGTTAGCACAGTACAGTGGCTCTTGTGGTTGCCTGTCCTAGGTGCACCTCCTTTATTTGCGCTGCACAAGTGACCCTGAATGAAATGAGGAAACAAAGGGATGGCAACAGGTTTAGAGTAGAATATTATGTATGTATCATGTAGTCTTTGAGTCAAGATTTGCTGGGTCTGAAAGCCTCTGTCCAGATGTGAAGCTCCATACTGTTTTCCTGAGACAATTAAGTACAGTAGTAATCTCAATAGATCACAAAAAAATGGTGAGACCCCTATGTCATATGATATACTAATTAAAAACCTCGAAATAAGATCCTGTCCTAACTCTTAGATCTTTTCATTACTGGGGGAGTCCTGCATTGTGCTCCATCTGGACGTGCTGTATGCTTTGGAGAGAAGGATGAACTGATCTGGGCTACAATTATGTCACCTCCTAGCATTGGTCCATTGGTATCATGGAGACATTCTGGTGAGCAATGCAGTACCCTGAATGTGAAATTCCCTGATAACTGGGTGGCTAAAAGCTAGATCTGGATTTTTATGCCAGCGGCCATCTCTATTTAAAATGCAAGATAAATTAATCTCCTCCCCCAACATTATCAGAATCCCACAGATGGTGTTATTATAAATAAGTTCTGTTTATCTAAAAGTATTAGCATTTAACTCTAGGAGGAATGGTTGTTGTCATGTGTGGTTCAGATCTTTATAGATGTTAGGGGTTTCTTTTGCCTCCAGCAAGATGAATATACAAAAAAAAAAAAAAAAAAAGAGGAAGAAAATACATATACTTGTTTTACTGGAATATACACTCTCTCATAGACTCTTATTTGTGAATATTTAGCTGAGCAACTGAAGTCAAGGAAAGAAAAAGTTAAAAAGTGTTAATCACAAGTGTACAAATAACATCCATTGGAGTAATTTTAGCTAAAGCTACTATAGTGATGCTCATTATCATAGGTAGATAATTAAAACTGGAGAAAAAGAATGATCTTGTTGCATAGGAGCATAAGGGTTAAGAAATAATATTAAGGATGGCAAGTTACAATAGGTAGTTTGGGTGAAGATGGGGTTGGTAATGAAAAAACCTCCTGAAAGAAGCAAGCTACAATCAATTTTTAGACACTTCTGTAAAGAAAATGAGGTAATCCAATCAAGGAATGCAAACAGAGCCATTTGGTTAGATGACCAATTACACTGGGGCAACAGTGATTCATTAATATTTGTGCCATATGTTTATGAAGAGTCCAAGGGCTACATTAAGCAAACTTGAAGTAACTGGGACTTAACAGGTAACTCATGGAGAAAAAAAAAAAGGCCTAGAGAATTGATTAACTTTATTCACTGGAAATGGTATGCCCCTTTTTCTGAACAAAGTCATACTCAATGTCCTTGCTCTACTGTATTACTGATGGACTTTGATATTTTGCTCTGAATAATTTTGGATAACTGAGGTTGGTGAGCTTTCTGTTTTCCCTGAAACATAGTCTGCATTGCCTAAATGAAAAGAAATGTAAAGCTCTTTACATTTATGCAGTCATTAATTAACCTGCAACAACTTAGTGGCACCAAGGGACTGAGTGTGTTAAAAATAGACATCGAAGTCAATGACAATTTTGACTAACTTTTCTGGGTTTTTGTCACTTAAGCACTTAACTGTATTTAACTGAACTGGCTACCTGAAATCATAATGATGTAGTATCATATATTAAGATCGTCAAGGTTTTCATTGGTCATATGCTTCTTGCTCTCTTAGTCCACTTCATATCTAATGCCCTGTGCAGTTCTTCTACTCCAGGTCTCCAAATTCTTGGAATGCATCGTTTCCTGTGTTGGTCAGTGATTCAGGGATAGGAAAACCGGTTTCTTTTTTATTTATTGAAAATGGTAGTTTTTTTCCCCTTTAGAAATGAAAGTGCTGAACTTGAGAAATTGGAGTTCAAACCATGCTCAGGGTCATGATATTTGACATAGTCAGATAGTCTGGTGTTTAAAGGGACAGAGTCATGTGTGACTCGTGGCTGTTGGGAGCTTTTTAGCAAAGGAAAATTTCCTAGTAGTGATAATCCAAGGTCAAATGTTAGAAGTTGAAAGTACAAGCCAGAAAGTAATTCTGTTTCAGGGTTTTATACTTTCATTTTGCTACCATAACTTGGGGAGGGGTAGAATCTGTGCGACTAGCTGTCTTTGTAGATACTCATACATTAATTGTGAAACCTCAGAGCTCTTCTTTGAAGCTAGAGAGACCCTCATTAATTATATAGATTCTTGGCTATTTTTGTATTGTATGCAAAATCAGCTGTTTTCATAATGTGAAAACACTTTGAGCTTAGCCTGTGCTTAAGACCTAGTAGGACTCACATGCTATGTTCTGTAACTAGGATTTAATATGCTAGGGATCTTCTTCATAGATTATACTGCTCAGAAATTATAATATGGAGGTAATTGCTCTCTTATCTTAATTAATATAAGCTGTTTAGAGTAGCAAACTAGAATGTGGGAGAATCAAACTCTTCTTTGGTGAGGAAAGTACTTGAGACTTGGTTTCTTACTTGCTTTCTCAAAATCCAGGGAATGTTACATGGCTCCGAACCTCCAGGGGAGAGAAACGCTAAGCTTCAGTTAAAGAGTTAAGCCTCTAAATATGCCTGAGGAGCAGCTCTTATGCCAGCTCCTTTGCTTGTGAGCACAATTCACCTGAGCTCTTTTAAGCTTTTTTGGGGGGACCATGCCATTTTCTTTGAATTCCACCTGTAGCTGACTGCTGGCACCTGACCCATAGCAGGCATTTCTGTTAGGTGACAAGGTTAATGGCAAAAATAGCAAAAACAAAGTTTACAGTGCCAAGTCTAACTTCTTTTGTGAGTCTGGTTCATTTGGGATTTTGCATAGAAATAATAAATACAACAGAAGTCTTCAATGGGCTTCATAGATTTTTTGACTTCTTTTCTCCCCTTTTACTACAAATTCTCTCTGTTCTAAAAAATTTCACAGTCTAGCAGACTTTACTCCCAGGAAAATTTTTCAGGTAATCAATCAACATTTTCACTTCTTCTTAAAGTGAAATAATGCATCACCATACTTTTGTATCCTCATTCCAGTCTCATGACTGTAACGTTTTTCCTACCATAACGAATAATGCTTTAGTGTTGACACACTTCAATCCACAAGATGTCAGCTGTTAGGATTTTCTACAAAGTGAGATCATGCTCTTTCAGGCCTGTTTGTGAGTCAGCTGAAAGGACTGCAGTGCTGGTGGGGAGGGCCTTATTTTCATTCTGCGACAAAGTTGTTTTCTTCCTAATTAAGACAGTGGAAAATTTTACTTTGTCTTCATTGTTGCAAAGTAGAGGACAGGAAAAGAGAAACTTGATTAGAACCTCCTATGTGCAATACTTTGGTCCTGACTAGTCTGGCAAGTAAGAAGCAAATGGTAAATTTTTTCTTTTAAATGTGTTTTAATTTCTTTCGTGTTCCTGTAAAACTGAAGGAAAAAAGATGAGCCACCAACAAATAATGGAATTTTACCGTTTTCCATAAAGAACAATATACTGATTGATTATTTTTGGTTTGTATAAAGGCACTTGACTGAAACTTCAGACACATCGGCACATCATTATAAAGTACAGAGACTTTAATAGTTCAATGTCTGAAAAAGTACTCCAACACAAAGTTCCATACTGCCTTGGTCTGCCTCCATAGCCTCCTTGAGAAAAGCCAAGAAAAACAGCAAGGTTTTGTGGCATGGCTTGAAGGTCAATAAATCTTGGCTCTGCTAAACCAAGGAGGGAAATAAAAAGTCTGGAACCAAGAACCCTTCACATGAACTGTCTTGTAGCCAGCCTTACTCCCAAGTAATTTGGGGCTCTGTCAGTCAAGACAATAGCACTGGATGGATCTCTAGGAAGAGGTGGATCCAAATTATTTAGGGATTCAAAGCTCAAAGTCAGTACTTAGACCACTGCCTCTAAGTGGAAGGTGGCACTGGAAGGCAGGCAGGAGGCATGAGTGTGGCTGAGCAGAGAGGCAGAATGACCCCAGGGACAGTGTCACAGTGAGCCATGGCAGCACCTCAGTGTGGAGCTGCCCCATCAGGTAATGCTGGCTGTGATCAGCACGGTGGATTCGGAGCACAGTGCTTTTGGTCAGCAAAGCTGTGGCTCCCCAAGGGTTGAGCAGTGAGACAGGCACTGCTGGTCAGGAGGCTTCTCAGGCTGCATAACAGACTAGTTATGCATGTAAAAAGCTGTATGTAAAGTGAGTTGGGTCAGCTGTGTGCTGCCGGCATCACTCACACACAGCTCAAATCACCTCTCTTAGACAGGATTCCCATTCACACAGCATGTAAAACTGGAGATGGCAGAAATCTGTGCAGGACAGGGCAAAATGAGACTTCTTGGAGTAGGAGAGGGCCCATCATTTTCTTGTGATTTACTGGTGCTGTTGTAGCAGTAGTAGGCAAAACTGCTTGAGCAGTTCTATCTGTTTTCCTACAGATTTTAAGATCCTTTCACTTCTGAGCTCCAGGCTGGTGGCAAGGTCTGTTCTACTGTGTTTACAACAAACTCTTTTTTGCACACGTGGTATTTTCTCCCAAACCAACACACCAGCTCAGATGGGATCAGTTTTTTTGTGAGATCTGTTTGGGAAGGGTGCACATTTAGAACAGCTGCAAATGAACTAAATGCTAGCTGGAAATGGTTAGGCAACAGTCCAAGCTAACATTAGAACAACAGAGAGGGTGAAACAAAGTGCTTATTTTTTTGCTGAATCAATTACTCTGTCCAGGTTAACTTCAAGGTGTTGCTTACTCCATTGCTGTGCATCACATAATTAATTTTTTTCTTCATTTGGAGATCCAGTTCGTGCAGCAGGCTTCCCACTGAGGCTTCACCTAGGTTTTAGTTTAATTTAACTAGAGGGTTGGTGTTTTTTCTGTGTGTTTGCTTCTCCTCCCTGTGCTTCTAAATCTAACTCCTCACTGGGAAAACAAGGAAGCATTGCGGTTAAAAGCCTAATGGAGAAGCTGGCTCTGGAAAGCTGTATTCTCACCCCCGGAGAAATCTTGGAAATGGTGCAAGCCTATGGTAACTAATGCAGCCTTTGCAATGATAAATTTAGTCCATCATTTGCAGGCAAAATTGATGCACATTGCTAGGTCATGATGACCTCTGGGGTTTTGTTTTTTGTTTTTTTGGTTTTTCTTTTTTTTTTTCTGTCAGTTTCCCCTGTTTGCATAACACTGTGTGAGTTTGGAAGGAACTTAGGGCTTTTCAGGACTAAAGGAATCATGCAGTCACATACCCAGCTTTTCTATCTGACACAAACAAATAAGAAAGAGAAATCTATTATACACTGCTCTGTATGGGAATGATTTGAGCTACTCAACAGTCTTTCTTTGAAACTCTGTCCTAAAAAAGGTTAGGCAGCTCCTTCTCCACTCCGTCTCAAATTTTTTGCATAAAAGCTGGATTGAAAAGCCAAGGCACTGGAAAATAAGGCAGATACATGTGGCCAATACATTTAGCTGGAAAAACTTTGCTAGCTATCATGCCCCTTGCTGTTGTATATGATTATTAGTTGCAAAATAGTGTAGCTTGAATGTTATTACTGAACATTAAAGAATATTTCACTTCTAATTATGGAATAAGGAGAAGAGCTTGCAACTTGCCTACCAAACATCTGCTTTGAACACATAAGAGTTTCCATTTTTAAAGTCTTTTTAATTTAAAAACCCCTGCAAACAGGCTACTCTCTTTTGCAGCTTCCTGGTACCTTGAAGGTGCCAGTGAGGAAAGAAAAAACATTCACACCTTAAAGTTTACATTTAATTAAAATGCATTACACTATTTTTAGTAAAATACTGAAATTGAGCAAAGGGTCAGAATATTTTTCAGCTTAATTAGAGACTCAGTGATTGAGGACCTGAAAAGAGCATTTTTAAAGATCATTTAGGACACTCCTGAAAGTATGGGGAGGAAGTTCCTCAGGTCAGTGGACCTACCTTCTTTCTGTTGTAAGCAATTGCACCAAAAAAAGTTCCGCCAGACCCTCATGAAAGCTGATCTTGATTTTGCCCCCATTACTTCTATTGCAAAAGTTTTTCAAGCCTTATTCTGCTTTTTTTTTTTTTTTTAAAGCAGGAGAGCAATTAATGGCAGTTCTGCAAAGTGAATTACTTCAATCTTTGGCACAGAGAATATTGCATAAGGACTGTGAGTTATTAATGATAATATTAGCCTGTTACCTAAGACATCTCTACTAGTAGATCTTCAAGTTCTTTAAAAATGAAGCAACTGTCAAGGTCTCCATTTTCATATGGGGAATTAGAGCTTTGCAGAGTGAGATGATGTGCTCAAGGTCATCTCAGTTAACTAATAGCATAGCTGGCATTAGAAAGCAAATCTGTACAGTTCCAGGCCACTCTGTTATCCAGCAGATCACACTGACTTCCCCTAGGGTTAGAAAGGATCACTTGATTGGTGATAAAACAGTGTTAACTACTGAGGCCAGGATTTTTGAAAAAACCTTGGGGCTTAAAAAATGCATGTCTCCCACACACAGCAGTGCAGAGGTGTCATGAGCTGACCCTGAAAATCCTGAAGTATCCCATTGTGTTTAATTTCTCTCTGAAAGATGCAAGCTGTAACAGCTCTGTCTCACGGTCCCATTTTTATTAAATGTATATGCATAGGAGATGATGCTCTTCCCTGTTTTTGAGGCCATTCAATTAAGCTTATAATTAGAGATTTGCTGCTGCAGCAGAGAAACAGTTACAATACTGCTTCATCTGAGCTCCACTGAACTCAGAGCAACACAGACTCAGCCAGAGACAATTCCTTCTGGAACCTGTTTACTGCCTGAACAGAGTAGTCCAAAGGTGGCAGTGAGGCACAGAAAAATGATATGACTTGGGTCATCTGTAATGGACTTGGAACAGACCTGAGAGCAGTTTCTGCTTCATGATACAGCTACAAGCCTTCCTCAAGGAAGGATCTTTCTGCATGGTTTTACACTTGCCGTTTCAGTGGCATGTAAGGCCAGATACTTAAAGCTTCTTTTCTGCTCATCATCTGTAGACAAAACCCAATCCCAGGCTTCACTTTGCTCCCTGTAGTCCATGTGGGTGTAGATTGGGGCATTTAGGTTTCTAGGTGCTTATCTAAAACTTCAGGTTGGATGCCAAAACTGTTCTAGCAACAACTTCATGCCAGAGGCAGCACTCGTCCATGGCTGAGAATCTTGCTGTTGGATGGTGCAATTCTCCCAAGTGAGAGGAGTGGACAGGAGGGCATGGCAAACACAAGGGGAAGCTGGAAGCTGCCTGGTTGCTGCTATAGGATGTCTGGGGTTTGCTCAGCATCTGAGCTGGCTGGGCCCTCCAGCAACAGCCACACCTGAGCCAATCTCTCTGCCTGCATGAGATTAGTTAGGTCCTAGTGTGGCAATCCTGATTACCTGGGACAGAAAGAAATCAGAAAAAAGGGAGTTCCTCAATTCATAAAAGCCGAACACCCTCCCAAGAGCTCCTCACTGGACTTCACTACAGTCTTCCTTTGCCCTGTGCCCTGTGGTAATGTCCGCACTTTTTTCAAAAGGGCAGATTGCAGGATGTACAACATAGACCATGTAACCCCTTGATATCACATGTTTTATCTGGGTTTTGTCTGATGCAGTTGTCTGATTGCTTGATGTATTTTTGTCCATTTTCTCATATTTTTTAGCTGAAATGCTTACCACCAGTGGAGCTGAAAAGCTAAGTTTGATGGTAGCTGTGCTACATAATTTGAGACTAGCAAGGAGCCATGGTTTCTAAGTAGCACAGTTCCAGTGCCCTCAGTACTGTGGGTTTCAGGAGACAAGTAACATGCCATTTATTCACAGTGTTTTGATCTGTTATGTGTCATAGTAATAGCCATTGAACTGCAGATAAGTGATTGCTTTGAATACCAGGCTGTGCACAGAAACCACGACATGCTTGTACACACACACACACCCCGGCTATGCATACACATGTATTCCCTATAACTTCAAAGGCATAAAATTTTCATGTTTTAAAAAACCCAACCAACCAAAAAAAATCATTTGTTTTTGTCTTGGAAACTTTTTTCAGAAGCAGATATACCAGCTCCCGGCTTGCTTCTTTCCTAAGGTAATGTCAGAGTGTCCTAGGGTGACTATGATGCCTGTATCCCCAATCGTCTGTTCTGTGTGTGCTGTGTGTTCTGTACCTTTAAGAGTGGTTCTGAGAGTGAGCCGGGAAAGAAGAAGCGCGCAGTTTGTTTTGAAAAACAGTGTTCACTCCTCTGCANCACAAAAAAGAAATATATAATAAGATTACTGTTTTTCAGCACCACAGTTTTAAAAGAGACATCATCTTGAGAGGAAAAAAATGCTCTAGATGAGTTTCCAGATCCTTAGAAGGTGAATATCATTAATAGAAAATTAAATCTTTTTGGATTTAAATCTAAACCTTATTTTTCAAGAAGTTGCATCCAAACATTCCCTTTCAACTTCTTTTGATGTGGTGTTTCAAGATTCTGAGACAGGACTGAAATCCTCCATTGCCTTCTCATTTGTAATAAAAAGTATTTCCCTATATATGGTTCTGTAGTTATAATTCTAGTCTTGTGGCTGTTGCCAGTGTCTCTGCCTCGGCCAGCCCTGGCACCACAGCAGGAAAGGGTATGGCCTCGTAGCTAGACAGAACCTTGCCGATCCCATGGGTTCTTGTTTTGCCTGAAGGAGTGAAGCAGCTACAGCAGGAATGAGGGAGTCAATCTGCTCAGGGTTCATCCCCCAGTGGGGACAACCTCAGCTCAGAGCCCCTGCCTCGACAGAGACCCCTTAGCAGGAGGAATCCTTAGCAGAAAGAGCGGGAAAAAGCCGGAACACCCCTGAATCCAACACCTTTATTGGGGGGAGGAACTCGGGGGATGGGTTCAGCTAAGGACAAATCAGAGATCATGTGGGTATGGCTCTGCAGGTGAATGACACACATTATAACAAATCAATAACTCAAGTGAGGAGACAGCCAGGGTTTTGTCCAATCACTCGAAGCCCTCACTGGAACTTTCTTTGGGAGAGGCCCCAAAGTGATAGACAAGACCCAGGGGCTGTATAACGTATGATTGACACATAACTAGGGTTGGGGTAAAACCAAGAAGGGTTAAATATGGGTGACATGGGACANACACATAACTAGGGTCGGGGTAAAACCAAGAGGGGTTAAAACGTGGGTGACATGGGGAAAACCATTACAGCTTATAAAAAACAATGTAAAACAATGAACAAATACATACATAAAACTGATAAAACCAAACCCACACCACTACATAGTCTGCCTTCAAATTTTAATTGCCTTTTAGGTTACCAAATCTCAATAGTTTATGTAATTCAATGTATAACATTCAGTAAATTATAAGATATGGTTACAACTAAAGAGAAACATATCTTGAATTACAATAAAGGCATTTTTCTATTCAGAAACTATCCATGACCAAAAAGGAGTTGGCTGAAATGTAGTGATTGTTTTAGGGACCTCTAATACTATGTGTGTAGTATTTTGAAGTCTGATGTCCATTACCATCTTTACCAGCAGCATTCATCCAGTTATGCAGGGAGCTAAAAGGAAGGGACAACTAAAGGGACTGGAGCCAAATATCTTCAAAGAGAAAGTAATATTTTTGTTTTTTCAATATCCAACTAGCTGTATGTTTTAGTGATGCATTCATCAATAATCTAGTGAGTGACAGAAATGTTATAATTAATATGCAGTTTTCAAAATTAAAAATAAATTTGGCTTATCTCTGTGACAGCAAATAACTCCTAATGTCATTTTCCAAGAAATATATGAAAGGAGAATTTATAGTAGAAAGTCCATCCTGTTTTGTAAGGAAAACAGATGTTCATTAATAAACAGGCTGACCACGGAGCACTGGAACTACCATCTGGATGGGATGTTGTACAGGGTTCCCCCCTCCCCTTTAACAATTTAGTCAGTGAAGTTCTGGTAGGGATCAGGTGATTTAAATTTTTTTTTATAGCATGTTTGGAAATATGTTGATCTTCTGTTCTTTCCTTCACGTAATTTCTTCCTTCATTGCCTTTAAACAAGTTAATGAAAGGAGTAGGCCATAAAGCATTCCAGAAAGTACCGGAAATTGAAGAAAAAAAAAAAAAAAAAGGAGTTAGCTGTAGGAGAATCTCTTATTTGTCCTTGCAAATCTGCAGGTGGTGTATAAAGTCTTCTCCATTCGTGTGCCTCAGCCATTGTACCTGGAGAATTCTCTGTGTGTGCTCACGCTCTTTGTTGGCTGCATCATAGCAGCACCTAAAAATATCAGGCAAAATCAGCATCTTTCTGTGCTTTGTCCTGCACCTCTGTGCAGGGAAAGCCTGTCCTCACCACTGAAGAATTTGCATCTGAGACTGCACTCCTATAGGCAGTGATGTTCATGGCTTAGTATTAAACTTGATAGTAGTGACATGGCTTTTAGGTGGATGACGTGTTAATCATCATCATGGGGGACCTATGTGCATATGATGAGATGTAGTGTCGTCCTTATTTTAAATAGAGAAAAACGATGCTACAGACAAAGCCAAGAATTAAAAAACAGATATCCTTATTTCTGTATGAGAGTCTTTCATGATGATGCTTTTCTTTTTTACCTCACTGAATTGTTTGAGACCTTCCAAGAGTCCCTACCTGTTCTTGCCCGTTTGTAAAATGGTATGGGAAAGGCTTATCTAACTGCTAGGATGCTGAGAGCCTTTACCCTGCTCTGGGAATCTCTGAGATACTGGGCTAAGAGACCAGGATATTTTATCACACGACGTTTCCACAATGTTTCTTGTGGCTGGTGCAAGGGAGTAACACTACATGTGTCAGATCAAGCAAGGTGCTCCGGCTGTCAGATAATTACAACCTCTTATTAAGTAATTAATATTTGTGGACTTCCCTTAATATTTGTGTGCCTTCTCCAGTCAGTTTTACTACATTCTATTGAGACTCCTAAATACTTTCTTAGCAGCCAAAACAAGAAATGACTTGATATTAAACATGTTACCTTTTCTGTAGTCACTATTGGCTGACAACTCTACACTGCTTATTAATTTCCTGCAATGTACTGTTTATTGATATTGCCTTTATTGTGGTACCTCACCTCAGCCATGAAGGGAGGACACGCACCTCCATCTCGAGCTAATGGCATTGCTGCCAGTGCTGCAGGGAGGCTGAAGAGCAATGTGACTAATAAAACACAACCAATAAAAATATGAAAGAAAAAATGTCCCTACTAGAAAGAAATGCATATTCGAAGTGCTTGCACAGTGCCTAGGGCTGTTAATCATCACTCCATGGGCACCCCTAAACAACTCTAAACAACAGTTAGAAAAGGATCAGATGGCTGTTTAGGGGACTCTGCCGAGTGGTATTTGTTTGACTGGCAGGTGGCCATGTGTGTAAGGTGCGCTGTGAATAGCAACAGTGGCTTAAACATGAAGATGAAGGATTTTACTCATTTGCTGTCTTTAGGACTCTTTTCCACTTTGTGTGAGGAGATAAAGGAGGTGCTGGACTTAAAGGGCACTGGCTCATTGAAGAGAGTGGTGGGGACTGCCGAGCAGACCTCTGTAAAGGGCAAGCTGGAAGTAGCAGTTTCAAGCAGATTACCTGGACTGGCTTGTCCTGGGGGAAAAAAACCCTCTTTGTACCACTGATTAATAGCTCTTTCCTCCCTGTTTCTCGCCTGCATTTGTCATGGAAGAAGCTTGTGAACATCCTTTCCTCCTCTCCAAGTGCATATGTAAACTCTCCTCTCATCTCCAATTCATTAATCATAAGCACTTCTGTTATGTGGGTTTCTTCTCCTCTCCTTTCCCTTCTGAATGCATCCCCCTGCCATTCTTTTCCCTTGACTGCTCCTGCCAAGGGGCCATGCTGCCCATGGTGGTGGCCCAGGAGCTGCTGTGTGCAAGGTGCCCTGTGGGTGCCCAGGGCAGCTCACCTCCTGAAGCTGGATGTTCCACATATTGTGGAAGCAGAGGTCTGCTGTTTAGCTGGCTTTCCAGCCTGGCTCTATGACAGTGGTGCTGTGGGGATGACTTGGCCAGTATCTATCATTTTGCAGGAAGTAAAAAATTACACGTAATCATCATCAGTCATTCATTATCAGCCCCTCTCAGCCTGCTGCTGGGCAAAGCTTTCTCCTCTGTTTGTTTTCCTTGTGCTGATTGCTGCAGATAGTTATTTATATATTTATTTTTGCCAGAACTTTGCCACCCTTGGAAAGCAAAGTTGGCAAGTGATAATAGAGCATGGATTGCCAAGACCCAGTTCCCCTTGCGTCTCATAAAAAAAAAAAAAAAAAAAAAAAAAAAAAAAAAAAAATTATTTACTGCTGGTGATCCACATTTACTGAGTTACTTGGACAGGAAACTGTGGAATCTGCTGAGTTTTAGCAAGAGGCATGAAGGCACACTGGTAGAGGTTTCAGTAGGGACTGGTGATCTGAGCACATACCTGAAAGTCCTGGTGGGATCCCACAGCCTGGTCTAAAGTCTTTGCCAAGAGTTCTGTCATCACCCATGCCAGCCTGATCCTATGTGTGCTGTAGGCATGCCTTCAGTGGCAGTGAGGAAATAAAACTTGTCTGAATTACCTAAGCTCAAATGAGCAGCAAGAAGAGAGCTTTAAATGCTTCTGAGGGAAAACTGAATTTTTGAAAAGATCAGTGATTCCAATCCTCATAAGCATCCAGGGACTTTTGTTTTTTGTTGTTTTTTTTTTTTTTTTTTTTTTTTAATTCAGCCAAACTTTTCTGAGTTAAAATATTGAAGGATTAGGCTTTCCTGAGACTTTTTCCTAATGCTTCCTGCTTTGAGGAGATTTTTGGCAGATATTTCCCTCTATTGCTCCACACGTCCAAAACCACTGAGAGGTCTCATCTAGGAAGACAAAGTGTTTTTTAAATACTGTGTTTACTTTGTCTGTTCCAAATGGGAATAAATAATGTAATTTGTACAACGACAACAGGAAAGATCATTGCCATTGCATTAGGATTCGCAGTGTTGCTACTGAAGCCAAGGCTCTTGACCTTGGCCCTTAGAAGCCTTTCAGTGCCCATGGCTACCTGATGAAACCTCACTGACCTCCCCAGAGCTGCAGCAGCTTTGTAGCCTGAACGTGGAGGCAGAAAAGTTTCCAAGTCATGTGGGTTTCAGACACCCACTCCTTGCCCTGAAGTATCTAAGTTTTTCCTGATGGGCATTCGTAAAGTTGCCTGGTTCATTTCATAAAGCTATCTGGCTGCAGCAGGTCTACAGAGAAGTTTCTTTCTTTACTAACTTGTCTTGAGAGTGGCAGAGAAAATGTAACCCTGACCTGTTCTATAAGACCTAGAAGTTGTGAGTTTGTGTGCGTGCATCTTTGAGATTAAAGTGCTGAGAACATGGGAGATGCTCTCCAGCTGGGAGATGGGAAATTTTCCAGATGGGAAATGGGGCTGTACTTGCAGGCAAGAAGTGTTTACTCTTCCTCTTCCCCTCTGCAGAGAGCTGGGTCAAGAGGATTTGCTGCTTTCTGGTCAGGCAGCTGCATCTCCACCTAGTCTTTTTCCTCTACACGTAGCACCAAGGAAGCACAAACCCTTGCAATGCCACATGACAGATGTTATGTGATCCTTGTGAAGTGTGTGACACAGGGCATCAGGGAAGTAATGGATTTAATAGAACAGACTACAGACATCCAAACTACAGTATCTAAAGGGAAAGATTAGCTGTGTTGACACTTCTGCTCAGGACAGGAGGAGCTACCTATCTGTATAGTCAGAGCTTTCTTTATGGGATGCTAGGAGGTGATGGAGCCCTTGGACAGTTCAGCTGAACGTTTTGCATGCCTCAGGAACCCAAAAAATCTGCAGCATTATCATGTGTCTTGCTCTGTGTGCCTAACTTGCATGTAGCTCATGGGAATAGGTGTCCTTAATGGTGAGATTTTCATAACTCTCAGCATTCTTATGCTTCTAATTTTCTTTGGAAATAGTTTGTCTCTGGTTATGCATCTTCCCTCAACTTTGCATCACCAACTGATGCCATTTAGTAGTTTCTTAGAGTTGCATCTAACCTGATTGTTGTGCATTTGAGGCACATTGATAACACTTGTAGGGATGCAACATCAGGAGAAAGTTTAAGACAATGAACCTTAAGCCTGCCTTTTCTCTCTGTCACGCAGATAAAAACAGTAACAATAATGATAATAGCTGGAGAAACACATATTCATCTCTGCAATGTGGAACAATGATGGAAATGGGGTTGGGTGACTTCTCACATGCCAAAAATTTGTCAAAAACGAGATAGACTCCTCCCTTTTTGTTTCACAGGTGAAATTTAAATGGAAAATGGGAAGCAAATACCTTCTTCTCTCTTTCCCCTGACAAATTGGTTTTATCAAAGCAAAGTAGAACCTTTTGGCCACTGTAACTATCCTCACAAAAATATTCCTTTTCAAATGAAGATAAATTTACCATTTTTGTATTATCGTTTGCTTAGTTTGCTTTTAGTTAAAATATGTAAATATAATACTTTGTTATTGGTACAAGTGTTTTTTCCTGGTTTATTCTGGAAAGGAGCTTCCTGTGTCATGAAGTTAGTGAAAATAGAGGTTTTTCCATTTTACCCTACCTGCTGAATTTACCTGAATGTGTGCATTGAAATCTGGGATTTGTATTTTCTGTTTAAATATTCTAGTGCAAACACAAACCTTACAGTCTCAGTAGTTTGACTGATTTCTTGTTTTACATGGTATGGGTTTTATTTGATTTAAGATTCAGTACTACAGGAGAAAATAAAAGTGAAATAATCCAGAAGCCTATAATAAGGGGTACTTTGAGAAAGAATACTCTACAAATTGTTTGCTTGCTATGAGCTTTCACTCTTTGAATTCACTCACAAATTTCCAGCAAGTAAATTGTCTGCATGTGTATCTGTGGGCACGTGTGCTGTGGATATATGGTAAAATGTGCCTGGCTATAGATTTTTGTTACAAACGGAAAAGTCAGCCCATTGTTCCTAAGTTGCAAATGTAAATCCATTTATGGCTTTGTAATTCTGTAATTTTGCAATTTTGCGGTTTATTAACGTGAGATCAGTTTGCAGTTTTGCAGCTCACATGTCCTTAAACCTCCAAGCAAAACCTAGAGATTTATGAACCCAGCTGAATCAAAGCTTCAAGAAAAGCTCTCACAGAACAGAGATTTGCACAACTCTTATCTTCTACCAAATTATTCAAGCAGATAGTAGAGAAAATCTTTTATATAATATATGGGAAGTGAGGAAAAAGGGAGTAGGAGTGTAAGCACCACACTTGGTAAAATGTCTCCTCACCTTCTGTAAGAATTTTGATTGATAGATTCCTCTGCAGTCTCCTCCATTAGGCTAATTTAAAGAGTCACCTGTATGTTGCAAGTTTAACTTGCTAAGCTTTTCAAATCACTCCCTTAAGAAAGAGGTGTTCTGTGCTGTAGTTTATTACACCCACTTTTTCGATCTGTCCCAGTGCCAGACACATACCTGAAAAAGAAATCCGAGCACATATTGGATAGTGGAGAATTTGGAGGTTTAAAAGTACCAGTATTAGTTTCTTTCTTTGTCTTTTTCCCTCCTCCACCCTGTAAAGTAGTTAGTCTTTATAGATTATAAAGCCAGAAGGGACCACTACGATCATCAAATCTGACCTCCTGTTTAACACAGGCCATAGGCTTCGCTGAATTAATTCCTGTCTGAACTAGAGCATATCTTTTCGAAAGTCAACTTCTCACTTCCCAGCATATGAAAAGGTCTCCCATGACACCTATAGACCTTTCATAATGGACAGATTCTTCCCATGATACAGACAAATTGAGTTTTTCCTGGGAGGTACTGCCCCACTCTGAGCTGATAAAGGAAGACCCAGGAACTAAAGGTATGCTGTGATTACTTCTTTTGCACTCTGTGGTGTTCCAGAAGCTTGTGCATCTTCTGCTTTATGAGATATACTTGGCCTAGGGGAGCTAAGTGGAAGGATGAGGGAGAAGAGGAGGTGCATAATGGTATGGCCTCCAGCACTGTTATTTATGACAGTATCCTTCCAGCAATCTGTTCCTGCATAGGGTGAAGGCATGGTTTCAATTCTGCCCTTGAAACATGGATTAAGCAATGTTGCTAATACATATTTGTCCCTGCGGCTGTCAAACATTTCACTGATACTAGACTCTGTAGACAGCTTAATAGCTGGGTCTTCTGTCAATGTTACTGCAGCAGTGTCTCCTTTGCTTTAAGATGCTGTTCAGATTTATTCAAGCAATAGGTGTAGCACGGTGCTTGGTAAATAGCTGCACCTGACTGTGTGCTTGTATCATCACTGCTTGCTGACATCCCAAGTGACCAGATGAAATGGATGGACTAGGGAAACCAAGTGCTGAGAAGAATCCAGTGAGTGAAAGTTGGAAAGATCATCTATCACATCCCTATTTTATGTCTCCTAACAGAGTTACATGCACAATGCATTATTATTCTAGAAGTCTCTGAACAATAACTACCATCCACAGTGGCTGAAAATGTGTGTAGCCAGCAATATTGGACAAATGGTTTTGTTATTGTTGTTAGTATGATGCTTTCTTTACTTGTGTTGATGTAATCTAGGTGTTGCTGGTTTTCATGTAAAAATATTTTACAAATGACCTGATTTAATTTATCTAGATGCTAGAGATCAAAATTTTACATGAAAAATAAGAATCAAAGCATGGTATGTGTCTACACATGATGACCATATTTTGCTACCTATCCAAAACCAGAATATAATTGAAGAATGCCATTCTTCCAGTCTGTAAAATTACAGTTCACCTGTATAATGGGATGTGATGAGTATTTGGATTCTCAGTGCTATTGCCACTAACTGATGGTGGAACAGTGATTGGTGCTATCTCTATTTCATACTTGCTTCACTTCTGAACTTTGACTTTTCACACTATCAAGTTTTTTATGATAGTTTTCTGCTGGAGCAGAATTTTTTCTCTTCATCGCTGGTGATTGAAAATCTATGACGAATACCTCCAAATCTCACCCCATCAGCTAAAAATACTTTCACTGGTATTTTTACTTCTCAGCACATTATTTCCTCTCCCTAGCATTTGCAGATAATTAAGTGACCCTGACTGGCAGGATACCACACGTGAAAAGGCGTGAGTCTGGGTTAGAGGTCTGCATTGTGCATGAGGGCACTTCCTACCCAGGGAATTTTTGGGCTACTGCTGTGTTTGAAGCAGCAAACCACAAGGCCAGCTGTTGAGGCCTTGGCAAGATGTGAGCATACACAAGCTCATAAACCCCCACTCATCTGTAATGAAGCAAATGCCTGATCTTTTGGACTTCCTTTGACTTGCCTCAAGTTTATTTTTTCTTTCAAAATTGATTACAAGGGCTGGAAGAAAAGTACTTCTGGACCTTGTTTAGTACCGTTTTCTGTGAGGAACCAGATGTCAGAGTGTTTTAGAATTTAACTCCTGAAATATCTGCTACAGAAATTACAGTTATTATTATTGTAATTTGTTTGAAGCCTCTTCAGCACCAGTAGTCAAGTGCACAATCACACCTTGGAAAATACTCTGTGTGACTTTGCTGTAGATTCAGACTTTCTTTGCAAGCCTCCAGGGACATGAAGACCTTAGCTCTGACCTACATTTCTTCTACTGAGTCCACTTTTGCTTATTCTGCTTTGCCAATAATACCTTTATGTCCTTTCCTTGCCTTTCTACCTACCTCCATGATCTATTGGTAACTGTTCAATCCTCTCTAAAATTTCTGTTTTGCCTTGAGAAAAATGGAATGAAAAATGCACTGTGATTCAACTCACGTGTAGTATGGAGAAATAACATTTTTATTTTCTCTCTCAATTCTAAGGCAACTATTTGAAGAGTGGGAGGGGATATTGCATGCTTGGTATTCTCGTATTTTTTAAAACATGGAGCCCGAAGTAGGGGACAGTATCCTCACACACGTCAAAGAATATTTTTAGATTACCTATTTTTGTTTTTCTTGAGAACTGTTGAAAACTCAGTGTTCATGTTCTTTCACAAACTTTTCTTCTTTCCTACCTGGTTGTTGTGAACCAATGTTTGAAATAAGTAATCTGGGAAGGGCATAGTCTTGCTACATGTCAAGTAATGAAAAACACAACTTTCTATAATGTTGATGAAATGCAATGGTTTTATTAGTCACAGGAAAATTGGCAATTTTGATCATATCAAACCTGAATTTCTTCTTGATATAAGTCATAAATATAAATAAAGTCTCTCTCCTAAATAGAGAAGAGAATAAACTTTGCACGTCCTCACTGAGAACTGCTGTGCACTTTCTTGTACTGCTAACATCCAAGCTGACACTGTTTTTTAACATTTAGTAGTCTGTCCTTACTGACCTTCATATCTTTTCCGGTCCCCTTGGTCATGGGTCCTGGTCAGCCTAGTCAACTTCCCATTTTCTGGTCTGTTTGGAGTTTGGTGGGATTAGCTCAATGCTCAGGGAAGGAAAGCAAGCCTTATGATCAGCTTGACCAATCTGAATGGCTGACTGCTGAATTACAAATAGAAAGTACTGCGATTACTACACACCATGAGCAGTTTATGAGCAATTTGCAGGCTGAAATTGGTTTGCCCAAAACTTTTATTGGACAGCTTCAAATAGAAAACAAACTTGTAAAAACTGCAGTTTGTTCATGAACTGCATTCATGAGTAAGATAAATTATGCAGTGCAAACTCTGCCCGCTGTTAACTTCACCAAGGGAGACATATGAAGCTGGTGATGCCACTGGAGAGAGCTGAGGACCCATCACCCCTACTGTAGAAGAATATTGTTTAAATGAAAGAACTCATGTGAAATGAAGCAAATGATGGAATAAACATTGCAGATGCAATTGAAGATGCATACCAACTTGGATGAATTAGAAATGAATGTAAATGTTCCTTAGATCAAGAAATTACCAGCTTGTACCCAATCTCCTTTAAGTTCTTAATTCTACAAATGCAATCTTTAACTTGTCAAAAACTGAGACTGCAGTTGTACTATGTTGTCCAAAATACCTAACCCTTCTTTCTTGCCTTTGTTCTTCCTCCTTCCCAGGACTGACCCCCATAAAAACCTGACGAGGAAGGAAGCATGGTCCAGTTGATGTGGCATCTTTGTGACAGTCATGGTCTATAGCTCTTTCATTTATGCAAATACAGTCAGGTATTCCGATGTGTCAGCTGTATGTAACGTGAACGTTTAGCTAAAATGATAACCTTACTTTGCTCTGATAATTGTCCTGCCATTGCTACACCTCTCTGTGATGCAGGTATATCATGAGCTGCTCTTTGGGGGGCCTGGGTGAGGAGGATAAATGCTGAATGACAGTTTTTTTAGCTGAAGGGGTTTTTATTGTTAAGTTACTATGTAGTCTTTTAGGTTGAATTTCATAATTACAAAGAGTTGAGACTGTACTTTTGATCAGTTTCTTTAGAAACATTATTAAATTCTTTCTGAGCTGCAACTCTCAGTGAAGTCAAAAGCATTTCCTTTCTGCCTCTGAGGACAACATTTTGTCCACAGATTGTGACTTAAACATATTTTTATCTGAAGCACTATGTTTCAAAGGCTGGTAAGAGATTTATTGTGATGTATTAAACCATCTGTTTCCAAGGACTGTGCTTCGCATTCCAGCATTAGCCAATGCTTGTGGTGCTGTGTTTTTGATTCTCAAAGCTCCTTTGCCATTTTAACTTATTTGTAGGTAACAGAGTGTTTTCACTGACTGGTAAAGCAGATGTCCTTGAGCAGTCAAATCTTGTGCAGTCTACAGAGGAGGTCATCTGCAGGGGTACTTGCAACTTTTTTCTATTGATTTTTTCCTTTCCTGTACAGACTTCTAATAAACTTTGGAATCAATAAAAAATTAAATGCAAAGTACCAGATTTTCCAAAATGCAGCAATGAATGAAGAAAATACTTTTACAGAGGGATGTACAAGATATTAACTTCTTTTTATATAGCTGGTTATAAAGGTGGAATATATTTTAGTTCATTTCAATAAAACATATGGGTCAAAACGGTACAGGTTTGTGGGTGACAAAAGTTCAAATGGTGTGAACTCTTCTTTCATCTGCAAAGAAATCAGCAGTTGCCAGGAAGGTTTTCTTTCTCTGTAAGGATTGCACTCAAACGCAGAGAGCTTTCGGAGGTTGTTCAGTTCTGGCACTCTTTTGTTATGATTGGAAGAAAATAAAATTTGGAGAGATAATAGTTAATTTGCCAAAAAAGACAGGCTTGGCTCTATCATGCCTATTCACAAAATTTGGGAAAACTGAATATGACAGACACAGGTGAAAAAACAGACACAATTTTGCTGCCTGGGAAACATTTTCTTTTTGCTGTTTTTGTTATTTTTTTTAATATTGCCCAGTCCAACATGGCTTTTCATGAACCATAGTGACTTGGGAGCAGATAAGCATATATTGACTGCATGGTTGGTAAGTTAAGTGCAGTAAAAAAACAAGAAAGGGCCATCACGACCTCCAACCAAGCTTCCAAAATCCTGCTGTTTTAAAGTAGCTTGAATTCCACTAATTCAATGGCATTCAGTTCCTATTCCTAATCAGTGTTTTTGTCTTTCAGTGCCCTGACAATCCCAAATTTCAAGAAACTATTTTTTCTCTTGATGTAAATAAAACAATTATTCTTCAGGGCTAGTTTCTTGCTTAGTGAGAGGATAGATTATATCACATTGAGAGAGAAAGTCTAAGAGGTTTCTCTTTCTCCTTAATCTCTGCCTTTGTTTTCATAGGAAGGAAACACTAGGCAGGGCTGTCCCAGGCATGAGTAAAAGATCTTAGGAGCATCTCCAAGGATTCACATGGTATTTCCTGGCAAGTATATTGCCTATGTGGCTTAATTGTGCTGCTCTGCTTGTGCTGCTTAGGAATTCCTGTCCTCTGATACAGTTTTTGAACTCAAAAATTCAGGAAGCCTACAAAAAATAGTATGTTTTACATATTACCATGACTACCAACTAAAGGTACTAGAGAAAATAGCTTATTTGCCTTAATCTCTAGTTGCATGCAAAACAAATATACAGGCAATTCTTACAGAATTCTCAGAAAGTGGACTTCTAACATACAATCAAAGCATACTCAGAGCTACTCATAAGCAAATATTAAAAGCACCTTGAACTCTTTATTAATTCTGAATTGGATGTTGCTTTGTTAATGTTAGAAACATGGATATATTAAAGTGGCTGTCTAGGTTCTTAGTAAAATCAGGCATAACTTTTTTCGTTATTGCAAGTTAAGATTTCTGCTTTCAGTGGTACTGCAGACAACAGTGAATCAAGGTTATGTCAAGGCTAAGGTTGGTTTTGCCGAGTAAAATATTTCATTTACAAGCTCTGGTTTAAAATGTAGTATTTCTGAGTGATGGAAACCTGTACTATACAGCCTTGGTATAATATCTGGTATACTGTACTTTGGGGAATGAACAGAAACCCTGAGTGCTGACACAACCATTGAACAGATGATCTTATATTTACAGTATGGTATCTCATTTTGAATAAAATTTATCCAGCAAAATATTCCAAAAAAGGTACTGATATCTTGCCTTCTGAGAGCTAGTTTTTGGGGGAGGTATGTCAATTTAGCTT